>JAUPMV010000034.1:0-535195 GCA_030848855.1 Branchinecta sandiegonensis | reverse complement strand
AGTGGAAAGACTAAAGTGGACAGACTAAAGCGGAAAGACTAAAGTGGAAAGACTAAAGTGGACAGACTATAGTGGAAAGACTATATTGGAAAGATTGTAGTGGACAGAATAAAGTGGAGACATTAGTGGAAAGACTAAAGTGGACAGACTATAGTGGAAAGACTAAAGTGGACAGACTAAAGTGGAAAGATTAAAGTGGAAAGACTAAAGTGGACAGACTCTAGTGGAAAGAATGAAGTGGATAGACTAAGTGGACAGACTAAAGTGGACAGACTATAGTGGAAAGACTATAGTGGAAAGACTGTAGTGGACAGAATAAAGTGGAGACTATAGTGGAAAGACTAAAGTGGACAGAGAATAGTGGAAAGACTAGAGTGGACAGACTAAAGTGGAAAGACTAAAGTGGAAAGACTAAAGTGGAAAGACTAAAGTGGCTAGACTAAAATGGACAGACTATAGTGGAAAGACTATAGTGGAAAGACTAAAGTGGAAAGACTAAAGTGGAAAGACTAAAGTGGACAGACTATAGTGGAAAGACTAAAGTGGACAGACTATAGTGGAAAGACTAAAGTGGACAGACTAACGTGGAAAGACTAAAGTGGAAAGACTAAAGTGGACAGACGATAGTGGAAATGACTAAAGTGGAAAGACTAAAGTGGACAGACTAAAGTTGACAGACTAAAGTGGAAAGACTAAAGTGGAAAGACTCTAGTCGAAAGACTGAAGTGGAAAGACTAAGTGGACAGACTAAAGCGGAAAGACTAAAGTGGAAAGACTAAAGTGGACAGACTACAGTGGAAAGACTAAAGTGGACAGACTAAAGTGGAAAGACTAAAGTGGAAAGACTAAAGTGGACAGACTATAGTGGAAAGACTATAGTGGAAAGACTGTAGTGGACAGAATAAAGTGGAGACTATAGTGGAAAGACAAAAGTGGAAAGACTAAAGTGGACAGAGATTAGTGGAAAGACTAAAGTGGACAGAGATTAGTGGAAAGACTAAAGTGGAAAGACTAAAGTGGAAAGACTAAAGTGGACAGACTATAGTGGAAAGACTAAAGTGGACAGACTATAGTGGAAAGACTAAAGTGGACAGACTAACGTGGAAAGACTAAAGTGGACAGACGATAGTGGAAATGACTAAAGTGGAAAGACTAAAGTGGACAGAGATTAGTGGAAAGACTAAAGTGGACAGACTATAGTGGAAAGACTGAAGTGGAAAGACTAAGTGGACAGACTAAAGCGGAAAGACTAAAGTGGAAAGACTAAAGTGGACAGACTATAGTGGAAAGACTAAAGTGGACAGACTAAAGTGGAAAGACTAAAGTGGAAAGACTAAAGTGGACAGACTCTAGTGGAAAGACTGAAGTGGAAAGACTAAGTGGACAGACTAAAGCGGAAAGACTAAAGTGGAAAGACTAAAGTGGACAGACTATAGTGGAAAGACTAAAGTGGACAGACTAAAGCGGAGACTATAGTGGAAAGACTAAAGTGGAAAGACTAAAGTGGACAGAGATTAGTGGAAAGACTAAAGTGGACAGACTATAGTGGAAAGACTGAAGTGGAAAGACTAAGTGGACAGACTAAAGCGGAAAGACTAAAGTGGAAAGACTAAAGTGGACAGACTATAGTGGAAAGACTAAAGTGGACAGACTAAAGTGGAAAGACTAAAGTGGAAAGACTAAAGTGGACAGACTCTAGTGGAAAGACTGAAGTGGAAAGACTAAGTGGACAGACTAAAGCGGAAAGACTAAAGTGGAAAGACTAAAGTGGACAGACTATAGTGGAAAGACTAAAGTGGAAAGACTAAAGTGGACAGACTATAGTGGAAAGACTATATTGGAAAGATTGTAGTGGACAGAATAAAGTGGAGACTATAGTGGAAAGACTAAAGTGGACAGACTAAAGTGGAAAGACTAAAGTGGACAGACGATAGTGGAAATGACTAAAGTGGAAAGACTAAAGTGGACAGACTAAAGTGGACAGACTAAAGTGGAAAGACTAAAGTGGACAGACTCTAGTGGAAAGATTGAAGTGGAAAGACTAAGTGGACAGACTAAAGCGGAAAGACTAAAGTGGAAAGACTAAAGTGGACAGACTATCGTGGAAAGACTAAAGTGGACAGACTAAAGTGGAAAGACTAAAGTGGAAAGACTAAAGTGAACAGACTATAGTGGAAAGACTATAGTGGAAAGACTGTAGTGGACAGAATAAAGTGGAGACTATAGTGGAAAGACTAAAGTGGACAGAGAATAGTGGAAAGACTAGAGTGGACAGACTATAGTGGAAAGACTAAAGTGGAAAGACTAAAGTGGAAAGACTAAAATGGACAGACTATAGTGGAAAGACTATAGTGGAAAGACTGTAGTGGACAGAATAAAGTGGAGACTATAGTGGAAAGACTAAAGTGGAAAGACTAAAGTGGAAAGACTAAAGTGGACAGACTATAGTGGAAAGACTAATGTGGACAGACTATAGTGGAAAGACTAAAGTGGACAGACTAAAGTGGAAAGACTAAAGTGGAAAGACTAAAGTGGACAGACGATAGTGGAAATGACTAAAGTGGAAAGACTAAAGTGGACAGACTAAAGTTGACAGACTAAAGTGGAAAGACTAAAGTGGACAGACTCTAGTCGTTTCGACTGAAGTGGAAAGACTAAGTGGACAGTCTAAAGCGGAAAGACTAAAGTGGAAAGACTAAAGTGGACAGACTATAGTGGAAAGACTAAAGTGGACAGACTAAAGTGGAAAGACTAAATTGGAAAGACTAAAGTGGACAGACTATAGTGGAAAGACTATAGTGGAAATACTGTAGTGGACAGAATAAAGTGGAGACTATAGTGGAAAGACTAAAGTGGAAAGACTAAAGTGGACAGAGATTAGTGGAAAGACTAAAGTGGACAGACTATAGTGGAAAGACTAAGGTGGAAAGACTAAAGTGGAAAGACTAAAGTGGACAGACTATAGTGGAAAGACTAAAGTGGACAGACTATAGTGGAAAGACTAAAGTGGACAGACTAACGTGGAAAGACTAAAGTGGACAGACTAAAGTGGAAAGACTAAAGTGGAAAGACTAAAGTGAACAGACTATAGTGGAAAGACTATAGTGGAAAGACTGTAGTGGACAGAATAAAGTGGAGACTATAGTGGAAAGACTAAAGTGGACAGAGAATAGTGGAAAGACTAGAGTGGACAGACTATAGTGGAAAGACTAAAGTGGACAGACTAAAGTGGAAAGACTAAAGTGGAAAGACTAAAATGGACAGACTATAGTGGAAAGACTATAGTGGAAAGACTGTAGTGGACAGAATAAAGTGGAGACTATAGTGGAAAGACTAAAGTGGAAAGACTAAAGTGGAAAGACTAAAGTGGACAGACTATAGTGGAAAGACTAATGTGGACAGACTATAGTGGAAAGACTAAAGTGGACAGACTAAAGTGGAAAGACTAAAGTGGAAAGACTAAAGTGGACAGACGATAGTGGAAATGACTAAAGTGGAAAGACTAAAGTGGACAGACTAAAGTTGACAGACTAAAGTGGAAAGACTAAAGTGGACAGACTCTAGTCGAAAGACTGAAGTGGAAAGACTAAGTGGACAGTCTAAAGCGGAAAGACTAAAGTGGAAAGACTAAAGTGGACAGACTATAGTGGAAAGACTAAAGTGGACAGACTAAAGTGGAAAGACTAAATTGGAAAGACTAAAGTGGACAGACTATAGTGGAAAGACTATAGTTCAAATACTGTAGTGGACAGAATAAAGTGGAGACTATAGTGGAAAGACTAAAGTGGAAAGACTAAAGTGGACAGAGATTAGTGGAAAGACTAAAGTGGACAGACTATAGTGGAAAGACTAAGGTGGAAAGACTAAAGTGGAAAGACTAAAGTGGACAGACTATAGTGGAAAGACTAAAGTGGACAGACTATAGTGGAAAGACTAAAGTGGACAGACTAACGTGGAAAGACTAAAGTGGACAGACGATAGTGGAAATGACTAAAGTGGAAAGACTAAAGTGGACAGACTAAAGTGGACAGACTAAAGTGGAAAGACTAAAGTGGACAGACTCTAGTGGAAAGACTGAAGTGGAAAGACTAAGTGGACAGACTAAAGCGGAAAGACTAAAGTGGAAAGACTAAAGTGGACAGACGATAGTGGAAATGACTAAAGTGGAAAGACTATAGTGGAAAGACTGTAGTGGACAGAATAAAGTGGAAAGACTAAAGTGGACAGACTCTAGTGGAAAGACTGAAGTGGAAAGACTAAGTGGATAGACTAAAGCGAAAAGACTAAAGTGGAAAGACTTAAGTGGACAGACTATAGTGGAAAGACTAAAGAGGACAGACTAAAGTGGAAAGACTAAAGTGGAAAGACTAAAGTGGACAGACTATAGTGGAAAGACTATAGTGGAAAGACTGTAGTGGACAGAATAAAGTTGAGAATATAGTGGAAAGACTAAAGTGGAAAGACTAAAGTGGACAGAGAATAGTGGAAAGACTAAAGTGGACAGACTATAATGGAAAGACTGAAGTAGAAAGACTAAGTGGACAGACTAAAGCGGAAAGACTAAAGTGGAAAGACTAAAGTGGAAAGACTAAAGTGGACAGACTAAAGTGGAAAGACTAAAGTGGGAAGACTAAAGTGGACAGACGATAGTGGAAATGACTAAAATGGAAAGGCTAAAGTGGACAGACTATAGTGGACAGACTAAAGTGGAAAGACTAAAGTGGACAGACTCTAGTGGAAAGACTGAAGTGGAAAGACTAAGTGGACAGACTAAAGCGGAAAGACTAAAGTGGAAAGACTAAAGTGAACAGATTATAGTGGAAAGAGTAAAGTGGACAGACTAAAGCGGAAATACTAAAGTGGAAAGACTAGAGTGGACAGACTATAGTGGAAAGACTATATTGGAAAGATTGTAGTGGACAGAATAAAGTGGAGACTATAGTGGAAAGACTAAAGTGGACAAAACTAAAGTGGAAAGACTAAAGTGGACAGACTATAGTGGAAAGTCTAAAGTGGACAGACTATAGTGGAAAGACTAAAGTGGACAGACTAACGTGGAGAGACTAAAGGGGAAAGACTAAAGTGGACAGACAAAGTGGAAAGACTGAAGTGGAAAGACTCAGTGGACAAACTAAAGTGTACACACTGAAGTGGAGAGAATAAAGTGGAAAGACTAAAGTTGACAGACTATAGTGGAAAGACTAAAGTGGACAGACTAAAATGGAAAGACTAAAGTAGAAAGACAAAAGTGGACAGACTATAGTGGAAAGACTAAAGTAGACAGACTATAGTGGAAAGACTAAAGTGGAAAGACTAAAGTGGACAGACTATAGTGGAAAGACTGAAGTGGAAAGACTAAAGTGGACAGACAAAGTGGAAAGACTGAAGTGGAAAGACTCAGTGGACAAACTAAAGTGTACACACTGAAGTGGAGAGAATAAAGTGGAAAGACTAAAGTTGACAGACTAAAGTGGAAAGACTAAAGTGGACAGACGGTAGTGAAAAGACTAAAGTGGACAGACTATAGTGGAAAGACTAAAGTGGACAGACTGAAGTGGAAAGACTATAGTGGAAAGACTAAAGTGGAAAGACTAAAGTGGACAGACTATAGTGGAAAGACTGAAGTGGAAAGACTAAAGTGGACAGACTAAAGTTGACAGACTAAAGTGGAAAGACTAATGTGGACAGACTCTAGTCGAAAGACTGAAGTGGAAAGACTAAGTGGACAGACTAAAGCGGAAAGACTAAAGTGGAAAGAATAAAGTGGACAGACTATAGTGGAAAGACTAAAGTGGACAGACTAAAGTGGACAGACTATAGTGGAAAAACTATATTGGAAAGATTGTAGTGGACAGAATAAAGTGGAGACTATAGTGGAAAGACTAAAGTGGACAAAACTAAAGTGGAAAGACTAAAGTGGACAGACTATAGTGGAAAGACTAAAGTGGACAGACTATAGTGGAAAGACTAAAGTGGACAGACTAACGTGGAGACACTAAAGGGGAAAGACTAAATTGGACAGACAAAGTGGAAAGACTGAAGTGGAAAGACTCAGTGGACAAACTAAAGTGTACACACTGAAGTGGAGAGAATAAAGTGGAAAGACTAAAGTTGACAGACTATAGTGGAAAGACTAAAGTGGACAGACTAAAATGGAAAGACTAAAGTAGAAAGACAAAAGTGGACAGACTATAGTGGAAAGACTAAAGTAGACAGACTATAGTGGAAAGACTAAAGTGGACAGACTAAAGTGGAAAGACTAAAGTGGACAGACGGTAGTGAAAAGACTAAAGTGGACAGACCATTGTGGAAAGACTAAAGTGGACAGACTGAAGTGGAAAGACTATAGTGGAAAGACTAAAGTGGAAAGACTAAAGTGGACAGACTATAGTGGAAAGACTGAAGTGGAAAGACTCAGTGGACAAACTAAAGTGTACACACTGAAGTGGAGAGAATAAAGTGGAAAGACTAAAGTGGACAGACTATAGTGGAAAGACTAAAGTGGACAGACTAAAGTGGAAAGACTAAAGTAGAAAGACTAAAGTGGACAGACTATAGTGGAAAGACTAAAGTTGACAGACTATAGTGGAAAGACTAAAGTGGACAGACTAAAGTGGAAAGACTAAAGTGGACAGACGATAATGGAAATGACTAAAGTGGAAAGACTCAAGTGGACAGACTAAAGTGGACAGACTTAAGTGGAAAGACTAAAGTGGACAGACTAAACCGAACAGACTTAAGTGGAAAGACTAAAGTGGACAGACTATAGTGGAAAGACTGAAGTGGAAAGACTCAGTAGACAGACTAAAGTGTACACACTGCAGTGGACGGAATAAAGTGGAAAGACTAAAGTGGAGAGACTAAAGTGGACAGACTATAGTGGAAAGACTAAAGTGGACAGACTAGAGTGGAAAGACTATGGTGGAAAGACTGTAGTGGACAGAATAAAGTGGAGACTATAGTGGAAAGACGAAAGTGGAAAGACTAAGGTGGACAGACTATAGTGGAGAGACTAAAGTGGACAGACTATAGTGGAAAGACTAAAGTCGACAGACTAAAGTGGAAAGACTGAAGTGGAAAGACTAAAGTGGACAGACGATAGTGGAAATGACTAAAGTGGAAAGACTAAAGTGGACAGACTAAAGTGGACAGACTATAGTGGAAAGACTAAACTGGACAGACTCTAGTGGTAAGACTGAAGTGGAAAAACTAAGTGGACAGACTAAAGCGGAAAGACTAAAGTGGAAAGACTAAAGTGGACAGACTCTAGTGGAAAGACTGAAGTGGAAAGACTAAGTGGACAGAGACTAAAATGGAAAGACTAAAGTGGACAGACTATAGTGGAAAGACTATAGTGGAAAGACTGTAGTGGAGAGAATAAGGTGGAGACTATAGTGGAAAGACTAAAGTGGACAGAGAATAGTGGAAAGACTAAAATGGATAGATTATAGTGGACAGAGAATAGTGGAAAGACTAAAGTGGACAGACTATAGTGGACAGACTATAGTGGAAAGACTGAAGTGGAAAGACTAAAGTGGACAGACTATAGTGAAAGACTAAAGTGGACAGACTAAAGTGGAAAGACTAAAGTGGACAGACTAAAGTGGAAAGACTAAAGTGGAAAAACTAAAGTGGACAGACTATAGTGGAAAGACTATGGTGGAAAGACTGTAGTGGACAGAATAAAGTGGAGACTATAGTGGAAAGGCTAAAGTGGACAGACTATTGTGGAAAGACTGAAGTGGAAAGACTAAGTGGACAGACTAAAGTGGAAAGACTATAGTGGAAAGACTATAGTGGAAAGACTAAAGTGGAAATACTATAGTGGACAGAATATAGTGGAAAGACTGAAGTGGAAAGACTCAGTGGACAAACTAAAGTGTACACACTGAAGTGGAGAGAATAAAGTGGAAAGACTAACGTGGAAAGACTATAGTGGAAAGACTAAAGTGGACAGACTATAGTGGAAAGACTAAAGTGGACAGACTAAAGTGGAAAGACTAAAGGGGAAAGACTAAAGTGGACAGACTATAGTGGAAAGACTAAAGTGGACAGACTATAGCGGAAAGACTATAGTGGATAGACTAAAGTGGAAAGACTAAAGTAGACCGACGATAGTGGAAATGACTAAAGTGGAAAGACTAAAGTGGACAGACTAAAGTGGACAGACTAAAGTGGAAAGACTAAAGTGGACAGACTATAGTGGAAAGACCATAGTGGAAAGACTGTAGTGAACAGAATAAAGTGGAGAGTATAGAGGACAGAATAAAGTGGAAAAACTAAAGTGGAAAGACTAAAGTGGACAGACTATAGTGGAAAGACTATAGTGGAAAGACTGTAGTTGACAGAATAAAGTGTAGACTATAGTGGAAAGACTAAAGTTGGCAGAGAATAGTGGAAAGACTAAAGTGGACAGACTATTGTGGAAAGACTATAGTGGAAAGACTGTAGTGGACAGAATAAAGTGGAGACTATAGTGGAAAGACTAAAGTGGACAGAGAATAGTGGAAAGACTAAAGTGGAAAGACTTTAGTGGACAGAATAAAGTGGAGACTATAGTGGAAAGACTAAAGTGGACAGACTATAGTGGAAAGACTGAAGTGGAAAGACTAAGTGGACAGACTAAAGTGGAAAGACTATAGTGGAAAGACTAAAGTGGACAGACTATAGTGGAAAGACTAAAGTGGACAGACTGAAGTGGAAAGACTATAGTGGAAAGACTAAAGTGGAAAGACTAAAGTGGACGGACTATAGTAGAAAGACTGAAGTGGAAAAACTCAGTGGACAAATTAAAGTGTACACACTGAAGTGGAGAGAATAAAGTGGAAAGACTAAATTGGAAAGACTAAAGTGGACAGACTATAGTGGAAAGACTAAAGTGGAAAGACTAAAGTGGAAAGACTAAAGTGGAAAGACTAAAGTGGACAGACTATAGTGGAAAGACTAAAGTGGACAGACGATAGTGGAAATGACTAAAGTGGAAAGACTAAAGTGGACAGACTAAAGTTGACAGACTAAAGTGGACAGACTTAAGTGGAAAGACTAAAGTGGACAGACTCTAGTGGAAAGACTGAAGTGGAAAGACTCAGTGGACAGACTAAAGTGTACACACTGCAGTGGACAGAATAAAGTGGAAAGACTAAAGTGGACAGACTATAGTGGAAAGACTAAAATGGACAGACTAAAGTGGAAAGACTAAAGTGGAAAGACTAAAGCGGACAGACTATAGTGGAAAGACTATAGTGGAAAGACTGTAGTGGACAGAATAAAGTGGAGACTATAGTGGAAAGACTAAAGTGGAAAGACGAAAGTGGACAGACAATAGTGGAGAGACTAAAGTGGACAGACTATAGTGGAAAGACTAAAGTGGACAGACTAAAGTGGAAAGACTAGAGTGGAAAGACTAAAGTGCAAAGACTAAAGTGGACAGACGATAGTGGAAATGACTAAAGTGGAAAGACTAAAGTGGATGGACAGACTAAAGTGGAAAGACTAAAGTGGACACACTCTAGTGGAAAGACTGAAGTGGAAAGACTAAGTGGACAGACTAAAGCGGAAAGACTAAAGTGGAAAGACTGAAGTGGAAAGACTCAGTGGACAGACTAAAGTGTACACACTGCAGTGGACAGAATAAAGTGGAAAGACTAAAGTGGAAAGACTAAAGTGGACAGACTATAGTGGAAAGACTAAAATGGACAGACTAAAGTGGAAGACTAAAGTGGAAAGACTAAAGCGGACAGACTATAGTGGAAAGACTATAGTGGAAAGACTGTAGTGGACAGAATAAAGTGGAGACTATAGTGGAAAGACTAAAGTGGAAAGACGAAAGTGGACAGACTATAGTGGAGAGACTAAAGTGGACAGACTATAGTGGAAAGACTAAAGTGGACAGACTAAAGTGGAAAGACTAGAGTGGAAAGACTAAAGTGGACAGACGATAGTGGAAATGACTAAAGTGGAAAGACTAAAGTGGGTGGACAGACTAAAGTGGAAAGACTAAAGTGGACACACTCTAGTGGAAAGACTGAAGTGGAAAGACTAAGTGGACAGACTAAAGCGGAAAGACTAAAGTGGAAAGACTAAAGTGGAAAGACTAAAGTGGACAGACTCTAGTGGAAATGACTAAAGTGGAAAGACTAAGTGGACAGACTAAAGTTGACAGACTAAAGTGGAAAGACTAATGTGGACAGACTCTAGTCGAAAGACTGAAGTGGAAAGACTAAGTGGACAGACTAAAGCGGAAAGACTAAAGTGGAAAGAATAAAGTGGACAGACTATAGTGGAAAGACTAAAGTGGACAGACTAAAGTGGAAAGACTAAAGTGGAAAGACTAAAGTGGACAGACTATAGTTTAAAGACTAAAGTTGACAGACTATAGTGGAAAGACTAAAGTGGACAGACTAACGTGGAAAGACTGAAGTGGAAAGACTAAAGTGGACAGACGATAGTGGAAAGACTCAGTGGACAAACTAAAGTGTACACACTGAAGTGGAGAGAATAAAGTGGAAAGACTAAGGTGGACAGACTATAGTGGAAAGACTAAAGTGGACAGACTAAAATGGAAAGACTAAAGTAGAAAGGCAAAAGTGGACAGACTATAGTGGAAAGACTAAAGTAGACAGACTATAGTGGAAAGACTAAAGTGGACAGACTAAAGTGGAAAGACTAAAGTGGGCAGACGGTAGTGAAAAGACTAAAGTGGACAGACTATAGTGGAAAGACTAAAGTGGACAGACTGAAGTGGAAAGACTATAGTGAAAAGACTAAAGTGGAAAGACTAATGCGGACAGACTATAGTGGAAAGACTGAAGTGGAAAGACTAAAGTGGACAGACGATAGTTGAAATGACTAAAGTGGAAAGACTAAAGTGGGTGGACAGACTAAAGTGGAAAGACTAAAGTGAACACACTCTAGTGGAAAGACTGAAGTGGAAAGACTAAGTGGACAGACTAAAGCGGAAAGACTAAAGTGGAAAGACTAAAGTGGAAAGACTAAAGTGGACAGACGGTAGTGAAAAGACTAAAGTGGACAGACTATAGTGGAAAGACTAAAGTGGACAGACTGAAGTGGAAAGACTATAGTGGAAAGACTAAAGTGGACTATAGTGGAAAGACTGAAGTGGAAAGACTAAAGTGGACAGACGATAGTGGAAATGACTAAAGTGGAAAGACTAAAGTGGGTGGACTGACTAAAGTGGAAAGACTAAAGTGAACACACTCTAGTGGAAAGACTGAAGTGGAAAGACTAAGTGGAAAGACTAAAGTGGACAGACTAAAGTTGACAGACTAAAGTGGAAAGACTAATGTGGACAGACTCTATTCGAAACACTGAAGTGGAAAGACTAAGTGGACAGACTAAAGCGGAAAGACTAAAGTGGAAAGAATAAAGTGGACAGACTATAGTGGAAAGACTAAAGTGGACAGACTAAAGTGGAAAGACTAAAGTGGAAAGACTAAAGTGGACAGACTATAGTTTAAAGACTAAAGTTGACAGACTATAGTGGAAAGACTAAAGTGGACAGACTATAGTGGAAAGACTGAAGTGGAAAGACTAAGTGGACAGACTAAAGTGGAAAGACTATAGTGGAAAGACTAAAGGGGACAGACTATAGTGGAAAGACTAAAGTGGGCAGACTGAAGTGGAAAGACTATAGTGGAAAGACTAAAGTGGAAAGACTAAAGTGGACAGACTATAGTAGAAAGACTGAAGTGGAAAAACTCAGTGGACAAATTAAAGTGTACAAACTGAAGTGGAGAGAATAAAGTGGAAAGACTAAAGTGGAAAGACTAAAGTGGACAGACTATAGTGGAAAGACTAAAGTGGAAAGACTAAAGTGGAAAGACTAAAGTGGAAAGACTAAAGTGGACAGACTATAGTGGAAAGACTAAAGTAGACAGACTATAGTGGAAAGACTAAAGTGGACAGACTAAAGTGGAAAGACTAAAGTGGAAAGACTAAAGTGGACAGACTAAAGTTGACAGACTAAAGTGGACAGACTTAAGTGGAAAGACTAAAGTGGACAGACTCTAGTGGAAAGACTGAAGTGGAAAGACTCAGTGGACAGACTAAAGTGTATACACTGCAGTGGACAGAATAAAGTGGAAAGACTAAAGTGGAAAGACTAAAGTGGACAGACTATAGTGGAAAGACTAAAGTGGACAGACTAAAGTGGAAAGACTAAAGTGGAAAGACTAAAGCGGACAGACTATAGTGGAAAGACTATAGTGGAAAGACTGTAGTGGACAGAATAAAGTGGAGACTATAGTGGAAAGACTAAAGTGGAAAGACGAAAGTGGACAGACTATAGTGGAGAGACTAAAGTGGACAGACTATAGTGGAAAGACTAAAGTGGACAGACTAAAGTGGAAAGACTAGAGTGGAAAGACTAAAGTGGAAAGACTAAAGTGGACAGACGATAGTGGAAATGACTAAAGTGGAAAGACTAAAGTGGGTGGACAGACTAAAGTGGAAAGACTAAAGTGGACAAACTCTAGTGGAAAGACTGAAGTGGAAAGACTAAGTGGACAGACTAAAGCGGAAAGACTAAAGTGGAAAGACTAAAGTGGAAAGACTAAAGTGGACAGACGATAGTGGAAATGACTAAAGTGGAAAGACTAAAGTGGACAGACTAAAGTTGACAGACTAAAGTGGAAAGACTAATGTGGACAGACTCTAGTCGAAAGACTGAAGTGGAAAGACTAAGTGGACAGACTAAAGCGGAAAGACTAAAGTGGAAAGAATAAAGTGGACAGACTATAGTGGAAAGACTAAAGTGGACAGACTAAAGTGGAAAGACTAAAGTGGAAAGACTAAAGTGGACAGACTATAGTTTAAAGACTAAAGTTGACAGACTATAGTGGAAAGACTAAAGTGGACAGACTAACGTGGAAAGACTGAAGTGGAAAGACTAAAGTGGACAGATGATAGTGGAAAGACTGAAGTGGAAAGACTCAGTGGACAGACTAAAGTGTACACACTGAAGTGGAGAGAATAAAGTGGAAACACTAAGGTGGACAGACTATAGTGGAAAGACTAAAGTGGACAGACTAAAATGGAAAGACTAAAGTAGAAAGACAAAAGTGGACAGACTATAGTGGAAAGACTAAAGTAGACAGACTATAGTGGACAGACTAAAGTGGACAGACTAAATGGAAAGACTAAAGTGGACAGACGGTTGTGAAAAGACTAAAGTGGACAGACTATAGTGGAAAGACTAAAGTGGACAGACTGAAGTGGAAAGACTATAGTGGAAAGACTAAAGTGGAAAGACTAATGCGGACAGACTATAGTGGAAAGACTGAAGAGGAAAGACTCAGTGGACAAACTAAAGTGTACACACTGAAGTGGAGAGAATAAAGTGGAAAGACTAAAGTGGACAGACTATAGTGGAAACACTAAAGTGGACAGACTAAAGTGGAAAGACTAAAGTAGAAAGACAAAAGTGGACAGACTATAGTGGAAAGACTAAAGTTGACAGACTATAGTGGAAACACTAAAGTGGACAGACTAAAGTGGAAAGACTAAAGTGGACAGACGATAGTGGAAATGACTAAAGTGGAAAGACTAAAGTGGACAGACTAAAGTGGACAGACTAAAGTGGACAGACTTAAGTGGAAAGACTAAAGTGGACAGACTCTAGTGGAAAGACTGAAGTGGAAAGACTAAGTGGACAGACTAAACCGGACAAACTTAAGTGGAAAGACTAAAGTGGACAGACTATAGTGGAAAGACTGAAGTGGAAAGACTCAGTGGACAGACTAAAGTGTACACACTGCAGTGGACAGAATAAAGTGGAAAGACTAAAGTGGAAAGACTAAAGTGGACAGACTATAGTGGAAAGACTAAAGTGGAAAGACGAAAGTGGACAGACTATAGTGGAGAGACTAAAGTGGACAGACTATAGTGGAAAGACTAAAGTGGACAGACTAAAGTGGAAAGACTAGAGTGGACACACTCTAGTGGAAAGACTGAAGTGAAAAGACTAAGTGGACAGACTAAAGCGGAAAGACTAAAGTGGAAAGACTAAAGTGGAAAGACTAAAGTGGACAGACGATTTTGGAAATGACTAAAGTGGAAAGACTAAAGTGGACAGACTAAAGTTGACAGACTAATCTGGAAAGACTAATGTGGACAGACTCTAGTCGAAAGACTGAAGTGGAAAGACTAAGTGGACAGACTAAAGCGGAAAGACTAAAGTGGAAAGACTAAAGTGGACAGACTATAGTGGAAAGACTAAAGTGGACAGACTAAAGTGGAAAGACTAAAGTGGAAAGACTAAAGTGGACAGACTATGGTGGAAAGACTAAAGTTGACAGACTATAGTGGAAAGACTAAAGTGGACAGACTAACGTGGAGAGACTAAAGGGGAAAGACAAAAGTGGACAGACAAAGTGGAAAGACTGAAGTGGAAAGACTCAGTGGACAAACTAAAGTGTACACACTGAAGTGGAGAGAATAAAGTGGAAAGACTAAAGTTGACAGACTATAGTGGAAAGACTAAAGTGGACAGACTAAAATGGAAAGACTAAAGTAGAAAGACAAAAGTGGACAGACTATAGTGGAAAGACTAAAGTAGACAGACTATAGTGGAAAGACTAAAGTGGACAGACTAAAGTGGAAAGACTAAAGTGGACAGACGGTAGTGAAAAGACTAAAGTGGACAGACTATAGTGGAAAGACTAAAGTGGACAGACTGAAGTGGAAAGACTATAGTGGAAAGACTAAAGTGGAAAGACTAAAGTGGACAGACTATAGTGGAAAGACTGAAGTGGAAAGACTCAGTGGACAAACTAAAGTGTACACACTGAAGTGGAGAGAATAAAGTGGAAAGAATAAAGTGGACAGACTATAGTGGAAAGACTAAAGTGGACAGACTAAAGTGGAAAGACTAAAGTAGAAAGACTAAAGTGGACAGACTATAGTGGAAAGACTAAAGTTGACAGACTATAGTGGAAAGACTAAAGTGGACAGACTAAAGTGGAAAGACTAAAGTGGACAGACTAAAGTGGAAAGACTAAAGTAGAAAGACTAAAGTGGACAGACTATAGTGGAAAGACTAAAGTTGACAGACTATAGTGGAAAGACTAAAGTGGACAGACTAAAGTGGAAAGACTAAAGTGGACAGACGATAGTGGAAATGACTAAAGTGGAAAGACTCAAGTGGACAGATTAAAGTGGACAGACTTAAGTGGAAAGACTAAAGTGGACAGACTCTAGTGGAAAGACTGAAGTGGAAAGACTAAGTGGACAGACTAAACCGAACAGACTTAAGTGGAAAGACTAAAGTGGACAGACTATAGTGGAAAGACTGAAGTGGAAAAACTAGAGTGGAAAGACGATAGTGGAAATGACTAAAGTGGAAAGACTAAAGTGGGTGGACAGACTAAAGTGGACAAACTCTAGTGGAAAGACTGAAGTGAAAAGACTAAGTGGACAGACTAAAGCGGAAAGACTAAAGTGGAAAGACTAAAGTGGAAAGACTAAAGTGGACAGACGATAGTGGAAATGACTAAAGTGGAAAGACTAAAGTGGACAGACTAAAGTTGACAGACTAAAGTGGAAAGACTAATGTGGACAGACTCTAGTCGAAAGACTGAAGTGGAAAGACTAAGTGGACAGACTAAAGCGGAAAGACTAAAGTGGAAAGACTAAAGTGGACAGACTATAGTGGAAAGACTAAAGTGGACAGACTAAAGTGGAAAGACTAAAGTGGAAAGACTAAAGTGGACAGACTATAGTGGAAAGACTAAAGTTGACAGACTATAGTGGAAAGACTAAAGTGGACAGACTAACGTGGAAAGACTAAAATGGAAAGACTAAAGTGGACAGACGATAGTGGAAAGACTGAAGTGGAAAGACTCAGTGGACAAACTAAAGTGTACACACTGAAGTGGAGAGAATAAAGTGGAAAGACTAAAGTGGACAGACTATAGTGGAAAGACTAAAGTGGACAGACTAAAATGGAAAGACAAAAGTAGAAAGACAAAAGTGGACAGACTATAGTGGAAAGACTAAAGTAGACAGACTATAGTGGAAAGACTAAAGTGGACAGACTAAAGTGGAAAGACTAAAGTGGACAGACGGTAGTGAAAAGACTAAAGTGGACAGACTATAGTGGAAAGACTAAAGTGGACAGACTGAAGTGGAAAGACTATAGTGGAAAGACTAAAGTGGAAAGACTAAAGCGGACAGACTATAGTGGAAAGACTGAAGTGGAAAGACTAAAGTGGTCAGACGATAGTGGAAATGACTAAAGTGGAAAGACTAAAGTGGGTGGACAGACTAAAGTGGAAAGACTAAAGTGGACACACTCTAGTGGAAAGACTGAAGTGGAAAGACTAAGTGGACAGACTAAAGCGGAAAGACTAAAGTGGAAAGACTAAAGTGGAAAGACTAAAGTGGACAGACGATAGTGGAAATGACTAAAGTGGAAAGACTAAAGTGGACAGACTAAAGTTGACAGACTAAAGTGGAAAGACTAATGTGGACAGACTCTAGTCGAAAGACTGAAGTGGAAAGACTAAGTGGACAGACTAAAGCGGAAAGACTAAAGTGGAAAGAATAAAGTGGACAGACTATAGTGGAAAGACTAAAGTGGACAGACTAAAGTGGACAGACTATAGTGGAAAGACTATATTGGAAAGATTGTAGTGGACAGAATAAAGTGGAGACTATAGTGGAAAGACTAAAGTGGACAAAACTAAAGTGGAAAGACTAAAGTGGACAGACTATAGTGGAAAGACTAAAGTGGACAGACTATAGTGGAAAGACTAAAGTGGACAGACTAACGTGGAGAGACTAAAGGGGAAAGACTAAAGTGGACAGACAAAGTGGAAAGACTGAAGTGGAAAGACTCAGTGGACAAACTAAAGTGTATACACTGAAGTGGAGAGAATAAAGTGGAAAGACTAAAGTTGACAGACTATAGTGGAAAGACTAAAGTGGACAGACTAAAATGGAAAGACTAAAGTAGAAAGACAAAAGTGGACAGACTATAGTGGAAAGACTAAAGTAGACAGACTATAGTGGAAAGACTAAAGTGGACAGACTAAAGTGGAAAGACTAAAGTGGACAGACGGTAGTGAAAAGACTAAAGTGGACAGACTATAGTGGAAAGACTAAAGTGGACAGACTGAAGTGGAAAGACTATAGTGGAAAGACTAAAGTGGAAAGACTAAAGTGGACAGACTATAGTGGAAAGACTGAAGTGGAAAGACTCAGTGGACAAACTAAAGTGTACACACTGAAGTGGAGAGAATAAAGTGGAAAGAATAAAGTGGACAGACTATAGTGGAAAGACTAAAGTGGACAGACTAAAGTGGAAAGACTAAAGGAGAAAGACTAAAGTGGACAGACTATAGTGGAAAGACTAAAGTTGACAGACTATAGTGGAAAGACTAAAGTGGACAGACTAAAGTGGAAAGACTAAAGTGGACAGACGATAGTGGAAAGACTAAAATGGAAAGACTAAAGTGGACAGACGATAGTGGAAAGACTGAAGTGGAAAGACTCAGTGGACAAACTAAAGTGTACACACTGAAGTGGAGAGAATAAAGTGGAAAGACTAAAGTGGACAGACTATAGTGGAAAGACTAAAGTGGACAGACTAAAGTGGAAAGACAAAAGTAGAAAGACAAAAGTGGACAGACTATAGTGGAAAGACTAAAGTAGACAGACTATAGTGGAAAGACTAAAGTGGACAGACTAAAGTGGAAAGACTAAAGTGGACAGACGGTAGTGAAAAGACTAAAGTGGACAGACTATAGTGGAAAGACTAAAGTGGACAGACTGAAGTGGAAAGACTATAGTGGAAAGACTAAAGTGGAAAGACTAAAGCGGACAGACTATAGTGGAAAGACTGAAGTGGAAAGACTAAAGTGGTCAGACGATAGTGGAAATGACTAAAGTGGAAAGACTAAAGTGGGTGGACAGACTAAAGTGGAAAGACTAAAGTGGACACACTCTAGTGGAAAGACTGAAGTGGAAAGACTAAGTGGACAGACTAAAGCGGAAAGACTAAAGTGGAAAGACTAAAGTGGAAAGACTAAAGTGGACAGACGATAGTGGAAATGACTAAAGTGGAAAGACTCAGTGGACAAACTAAAGTGTACACACTGAAGTGGAGAGAATAAAGTGGAAAGAATAAAGTGGACAGACTATAGTGGAAAGACTAAAGTGGACAGACTAAAGTGGAAAGACTAAAGTAGAAAGACTAAAGTGGACAGACTATAGTGGAAAGACTAAAGTTGACAGACTATAGTGGAAAGACTAAAGTGGACAGACTAAAGTGGAAAGACTAAAGTGGACACACTCTAGTGGAAAGACTGAAGTGGAAAGACTAAGTGGACAGACTAAAGCGGAAAGACTAAAGTGGAAAGACTAAAGTGGAAAGACTAAAGTGGACAGACGATAGTGGAAATGACTAAAGTGGACAGACGGTAGTGAAAAGACTAAAGTGGACAGACTATAGTGGAAAGACTAAAGTGGACAGACTGAAGTGGAAAGACTATAGTGGAAAGACTAAAGTGGAAAGACTAAAGTGGACAGACTATAGTGGAAAGACTGAAGTGGAAAGACTCAGTGGACAAACTAAAGTGTACACACTGAAGTGGAGAGAATAAAGTGGAAAGAATAAAGTGGACAGACTATAGTGGAAAGACTAAAGTGGACAGACTAAAGTGGAAAGACTAAAGTAGAAAGACTAAAGTGGACAGACTATAGTGGAAAGACTAAAGTTGACAGACTATAGTGGAAAGACTAAAGTGGACAGACTAAAGTGGAAAGACTAAAGTGGACAGACTAAAGTGGAAAGACTAAAGTAGAAAGACTAAAGTGGACAGACTATAGTGGAAAGACTAAAGTTGACAGACTATAGTGGAAAGACTAAAGTGGACAGACTAAAGTGGAAAGACTAAAGTGGACAGACGATAGTGGAAATGACTAAAGTGGAAAGACTCAAGTGGACAGATTAAAGTGGACAGACTTAAGTGGAAAGACTAAAGTGGACAGACTCTAGTGGAAAGACTGAAGTGGAAAGACTAAGTGGACAGACTAAACCGAACAGACTTAAGTGGAAAGACTAAAGTGGACAGACTATAGTGGAAAGACTGAAGTGGAAAAACTAGAGTGGAAAGACGATAGTGGAAATGACTAAAGTGGAAAGACTAAAGTGGGTGGACAGACTAAAGTGGACAAACTCTAGTGGAAAGACTGAAGTGAAAAGACTAAGTGGACAGACTAAAGCGGAAAGACTAAAGTGGAAAGACTAAAGTGGAAAGACTAAAGTGGACAGACGATAGTGGAAATGACTAAAGTGGAAAGACTAAAGTGGACAGACTAAAGTTGACAGACTAAAGTGGAAAGACTAATGTGGACAGACTCTAGTCGAAAGACTGAAGTGGAAAGACTAAGTGGACAGACTAAAGCGGAAAGACTAAAGTGGAAAGACTAAAGTGGACAGACTATAGTGGAAAGACTAAAGTGGACAGACTAAAGTGGAAAGACTAAAGTGGAAAGACTAAAGTGGACAGACTATAGTGGAAAGACTAAAGTTGACAGACTATAGTGGAAAGACTAAAGTGGACAGACTAACGTGGAAAGACTAAAATGGAAAGACTAAAGTGGACAGACGATAGTGGAAAGATTGAAGTGGAAAGACTTAGTGGACAAACTAAAGTGTACACACTGAAGTGGAGAGAATAAAGTGGAAAGACTAAAGTGGACAGACTATAGTGGAAAGACTAAAGTGGACAGACTAAAATGGAAAGACAAAAGTAGAAAGACAAAAGTGGACAGACTATAGTGGAAAGACTAAAGTAGACAGACTATAGTGGAAAGACTAAAGTGGACAGACTAAAGTGGAAAGACTAAAGTGGACAGACGGTAGTGAAAAGACTAAAGTGGACAGACTATAGTGGAAAGACTAAAGTGGACAGACTGAAGTGGAAAGACTATAGTGGAAAGACTAAAGTGGAAAGACTAAAGCGGACAGACTATAGTGGAAAGACTGAAGTGGAAAGACTAAAGTGGTCAGACGATAGTGGAAATGACTAAAGTGGAAAGACTAAAGTGGACAGACGATAGTGGAAATGACTAAAGTGGAAAGACTCAGTGGACAAACTAAAGTGTACACACTGAAGTGGAGAGAATAAAGTGGAAAGAATAAAGTGGACAGACTATAGTGGAAAGACTAAAGTGGACAGACTAAAGTGGAAAGACTAAAGTAGAAAGACTAAAGTGGACAGACTATAGTGGAAAGACTAAAGTTGACAGACTATAGTGGAAAGACTAAAGTGGACAGACTAAAGTGGAAAGACTAAAGTGGACACACTCTAGTGGAAAGACTGAAGTGGAAAGACTAAGTGGACAGACTAAAGCGGAAAGACTAAAGTGGAAAGACTAAAGTGGAAAGACTAAAGTGGACAGACGATAGTGGAAATGACTAAAGTGGACAGACGGTAGTGAAAAGACTAAAGTGGACAGACTATAGTGGAAAGACTAAAGTGGACAGACTGAAGTGGAAAGACTATAGTGGAAAGACTAAAGTGGAAAGACTAAAGTGGACAGACTATAGTGGAAAGACTGAAGTGGAAAGACTCAGTGGACAAACTAAAGTGTACACACTGAAGTGGAGAGAATAAAGTGGAAAGACTAAAGTGGACAGACTATAGTGGAAAGACTAAAGTGGACAGACTAAAGTGGAAAGACTAAAGTAGAAAGACTAAAGTGGACAGACTATAGTGGAAAGACTAAAGTTGACAGACTATAGTGGAAAGACTAAAGTGGACAGACTAAAGTGGAAAGACTAAAGTGGACAGACGATAGTGGAAATGACTAAAGTGGAAAGACTCAAGTGGACAGACTAAAGTGGACAGACTTAAGTGGAAAGACTAAAGTGGACAGACTCTAGTGGAAATACTGAAGTGGAAAGACTAAGTGGACAGACTAAACTGAACAGACTTAAGTGGAAAGACTAAAGTGGACAGACTATAGTGGAAAGACTGAAGTGGAAAGACTAGAGTGGAAAGACGATAGTGGAAATGACTAAAGTGGAAAGACTAAAGTGGGTGGACAGACTAAAGTGGAAAGACTAAAGTGGACAAACTCTAGTGGAAAGACTGAAGTGAAAAGACTAAGTGGACTGACTAAAGCGGAAAGACTAAAGTGGAAAGACTAAAGTGGAAAGACTAAAGTGGACAGACGATAGTGGAAATGACTAAAGTGGAAAGACTAAAGTGGACAGACTAAAGTTGACAGACTAAAGTGGAAAGACTAATGTGGACAGACTCTAGTCGAAAGACTGAAGTGGAAAGACAAAGTGGACAGACTAAAGCGGAAAGACTAAAGTGGAAAGACTAAAGTGGACAGACTATAGTGGAAAGACTAAAGTGGACAGACTAAAGTGGAAAGACTAAAGTGGAAAGACTAAAGTGGACAGACTATAGTGGAAAGACTAAAGTTGACAGACTATAGTGGAAAGACTAAAGTGGACAGACTAACGTGGAAAGACTAAAATGGAAAGACTAAAGTGGACAGACGATAGTGGAAAGACTGAAGTGGAAAGACTCAGTGGACAAACTAAAGTGTACACACTGAAGTGGAGAGAATAAAGTGGAAAGACTAAAGTGGACAGACTATAGTGGAAAGACTAAAGTGGACAGACTAAAATGGAAAGACAAAAGTAGAAAGACAAAAGTGGACAGACTATAGTGGAAAGACTAAAGTAGACAGACTATAGTGGAAAGACTAAAGTGGACAGACTAAAGTGGAAAGACTAAAGTGGACAGACGGTAGTGAAAAGACTAAAGTGGACAGACTATAGTGGAAAGACTAAAGTGGACAGACTGAAGTGGAAAGACTATAGTGGAAAGACTAAAGTGGAAAGACTAAAGCGGACAGACTATAGTGGAAAGACTGAAGTGGAAAGACTAAAGTGGTCAGACGATAGTGGAAATGACTAAAGTGGAAAGACTAAAGTGGGTGGACAGACTAAAGTGGAAAGACTAAAGTGGACACACTCTAGTGGAAAGACTGAAGTTGAAAGACTAAGTGGACAGACTAAAGCGGAAAGACTAAAGTGGAAAGACTAAAGTGGAAAGACTAAAGTGGACAGACGATAGTGGAAATGACTAAAGTGGAAAGACTAAAGTGGACAGACTAAAGTTGACAGACTAAAGTGGAAAGACTAATGTGGACAGACTCTAGTCGAAAGACTGAAGTGGAAAGACTAAGTGGACAGACTAAAGCGGAAAGACTAAAGTGGAAAGAATAAAGTGGACAGACTATAGTGGAAAGACTAAAGTGGACAGACTAAAGTGGACAGACTATAGTGGAAAGACTATATTGGAAAGATTGTAGTGGACAGAATAAAGTGGAGACTATAGTGGAAAGACTAAAGTGGACAAAACTAAAGTGGAAAGACTAAAGTGGACAGACTATAGTGGAAAGACTAAAGTGGACAGACTATAGTGGAAAGACTAAAGTGGACAGACTAACGTGGAGAGACTAAAGGGGAAAGACTAAAGTGGACAGACAAAGTGGAAAGACTGAAGTGGATAGACTCAGTGGACAAACTAAAGTGTACACACTGAAGTGGAGAGAATAAAGTGGAAAGACTAAAGTTGACAGACTATAGTGGAAAGACTAAAGTGGACAGACTAAAATGGAAAGACTAAAGTAGAAAGACAAAAGTGGACAGACTATAGTGGAAAGACTAAAGTAGACAGACTATAGTGGAAAGACTAAAGTGGACAGACTAAAGTGGAAAGACTAAAGTGGACAGACGGTAGTGAAAAGACTAAAGTGGACAGACTATAGTGGAAAGACTAAAGTGGACAGACTGAAGTGGAAAGACTATAGTGGAAAGACTAAAGTGGAAAGACTAAAGTGGACAGACTATAGTGGAAAGACTGAAGTGGAAAGACTCAGTGGACAAACTAAAGTGTACACACTGAAGTGGAGAGAATAAAGTGGAAAGAATAAAGTGGACAGACTATAGTGGAAAGACTAAAGTGGACAGACTAAAGTGGAAAGACTAAAGTAGAAAGACTAAAGTGGACAGACTATAGTGGAAAGACTAAAGTTGACAGACTATAGTGGAAAGACTAAAGTGGACAGACTAACGTGGAAAGACTAAAATGGACAGACGATAGTGGAAATGACTAAAGTGGAAAGACTCAAGTGGACAGACTAAAGTGGACAGACTTAAGTGGAAAGACTAAAGTGGACAGACTCTAGTGGAAAGATTGAAGTGGAAAGACTAAGTGGACAGAATAAACCGAACAGACTTAAGTGGAAAGACTAAAGTGGACAGACTATAGTGGAAAGACTGAAGTGGAAAGACTCAGTGGACAGACTAAAGTGTACACACTGAAGTGGAGAGAATAAAGTGGAAAGACTAAAGTGGACAGACTATAGTGGAAAGACTAAAGTGGACAGACTAAAGTGGAAAGACTAAAGTAGAAAGACTAAAGTGGACAGACTATAGTGGAAAGACTAAAGTTGACAGACTATAGTGGAAAGACTAAAGTGGACAGACTAAAGTGGAAAGACTAAAGTGGACAGACGATAGTGGAAATGACTAAAGTGGAAAGACTCAAGTGGACAGACTAAAGTGGACAGACTTAAGTGGAAAGACTAAAGTGGACAGACTAAACCGAACAGACTTAAGTGGAAAGACTAAAGTGGACAGACTATAGTGGAAAGACTGAAGTGGAAAGACTCAGTGGACAGACTAAAGTGTACACACTGCAGTGGACGGAATAAAGTGGAAAGACTAAAGTGGAGAGACTAAAGTGGACAGACTATAGTGGAAAGACTAAAGTGGACAGACTAAAGTGGAAAGACTAAAGTGGAAAGACTAAAGTAGAAAGACTAAAGTGGACAGACTATAGTGGAAAGACTAAAGTTGACAGACTATAGTGGAAAGACTAAAGTGGACAGACTAAAGTGGAAAGACTAAAGTGGACAGACGATAGTGGAAATGACTAAAGTGGAAAGACTCAAGTGGAAAGACTAAAGTGGACAGACGGTAGTGAAAAGACTAAAATGGACAGACTATAGTGGAAAGGCTAAAGTGGACAGACTGAAGTGGAAAGACTATAGTGGAAAGACTAAAGTGGAAAGACTAAAGTGGACAGACTATAGTGGAAAGACTGAAGTGGAAAGACTCAGTGGACAAACTAAAGTGTACACACTGAAGTGGAGAGAATAAAGTGGAAAGACTAAAGTGGACAGACTATAGTGGAAAGACTAAAGTGGACAGACTAAAGTGGAAAGACTAAAGTAGAAAGACTAAAGTGGACAGACTATAGTGGAAAGACTAAAGTTGACAGACTATAGTGGAAAGACTAAAGTGGACAGACTAAAGTGGAAAGACTAAAGTGGACAGACGATAGTGGAAATGACTAAAGTGGAAAGACTCAAGTGGACAGACTAAAGTGGACAGACTTAAGTGGAAAGACTAAAGTGGACATACTAAACCGAACAGACTTAAGTGGAAAGACTAAAGTGGACAGACTATAGTGGAAAGACTGAAGTGGAAAGACTCAGTGGACAGACTAAAGTGTACACACTGCAGTGGACGGAATAAAGTGGAAAGACTAAAGTGGAGAGACTAAAGTGGACAGACTATAGTGGAAAGACTAAAGTGGACAGACTAAAGTGGAAAGACTAAAGTGGAAAGACTAAAGTGGACAGACTATAGTGGAAAGACTATGGTGGAAAGACTGTAGTGGACAGAATAAAGTGGAGACTATAGTGGAAAGACGAAAGTGGAAAGACTAAGGTGGACAGACTATAGTGGAGAGACTAAAGTGGACAGACTATAGTGGAAAGACTAAAGTCGACAGACTAAAGTGGAAAGACTGAAGTGGAAAGACTAAAGTGGACAGACGATAGTGGAAATGACTAAAGTGGAAAGACTAAAGTGGACAGACTAAAGTGGACAGACTATAGTGGAAAGACTAAAGTGGACAGACTCTAGTGGTAAGACTGAAGTGGAAAAACTAAGTGGACAGACTAAAGCGGAAAGACTAAAGTGGAAAGACTAAAGTGGACAGACTCTAGTGGAAAGACTGAAGTGGAAAGACTAAGTGGACAGAGACTAAAATGGAAAGACTAAAGTGGACAGACTATAGTGGAAAGACTATAGTGGAAAGACTGTAGTGGAGAGAATAAGGTGGAGACTATAGTGGAAAGACTAAAGTGGACAGAGAATAGTGGAAAGACTAAAATGGATAGACTATAGTGGACAGAGAATAGTGGAAAGACTAAAGTGGACAGACTATAGTGGACAGACTATAGTGGAAAGACTGAAGTGGAAAGACTCAGTGGACAGACTAAAGTGTACACACTGCAGTGGACAGAATAAAGCGGAAAGACTAAAGTGGAAAGACTAAAGTGGACAGACTATAGTGGAAAGACTAAAGTGGACAGACTAAAGTGGAAAGACTAAAGTGGACAGACTAAAGTGGAAAGACTAAAGTGGAAAAACTAAAGTGGACAGACTATAGCGGAAAGACTATGGTGGAAAGACTGTAGTGGACAGAATAAAGTGGAGACTATAGTGGAAAGACTAAAGTGGACAGACTATTGTGGAAAGACTGAAGTGGAAAGACTAAGTGGACAGACTAAAGTGGAAAGACTATAGTGGAAAGACTATAGTGGAAAGACTAAAGTGGAAATACTATAGTGGACAGAATATAGTGGAAAGACTGAAGTGGAAAGACTCAGTGGACAAACTAAAGTGTACACACTGAAGTGGAGAGAATAAAGTGGAAAGACTAAAGTGGAAAGACTATAGTGGAAAGACTAAAGTGGACAGACTATAGTGGAAAGACTAAAGTGGACAGACTAAAGTGGAAAGACTAAAGGGGAAAGACTAAAGTGGACAGACTATAGTGGAAAGACTAAAGTGGACAGACTATAGCGGAAAGACTATAGTGGATAGACTAAAGTGGAAAGACTAAAGTCCGACGATAGTGGAAATGACTAAAGTGGAAAGACTAAAGTGGACAGACTAAAGTGGACAGACTAAAGTGGAAAGACTAAAGTGGACAGACTATAGTGGAAAGACTATAGTGGAAAGACTGTAGTGAACAGAATAAAGTGGAGAGTATAGAGGACAGAATAAAGTGGAAAAACTAAAGTGGAAAGACTAAAGTGGACAGACTATAGTGGAAAGACTATAGTGGAAAGACTGTAGTTGACAGAATAAAGTGTAGACTATAGTGGAAAGACTAAAGTGGGCAGAGAATAGTGGAAAGACTAAAGTGGACAGACTATTGTGGAAAGACTGAAGTGGAAAAACTCAGTGGACAAATTAAAGTGTACACACTGAAGTGGAGAGAATAAAGTGGAAAGACTAAATTGGAAAGACTAAAGTGGACAGACTATAGTGGAAAGACTAAAGTGGAAAGACTAAAGTGGAAAGACTAAAGTGGAAAGACTAAAGTGGACAGACTATAGTGGAAAGACTAAAGTGGACAGACGATAGTGGAAATGACTAAAGTGGAAAGACTAAAGTGGACAGACTAAAGTTGACATACTAAAGTGGACAGACTTAAGTGGAAAGACTAAAGTGGACAGACTCTAGTGGAAAGACTGAAGTTGAAAGACTCAGTGGACAGACTAAAGTGTACACACTGCAGTGGACAGAATAAAGTGGAAAGACTAAAGTGGAAAGACTAAAGTGGACAGACTATAGTGGAAAGACTAAAATGGACAGACTAAAGTGGAAAGACTAAAGTGGAAAGACTAAAGCGGACAGACTATAGTGGAAAGACTATAGTGGAAAGACTGTAGTGGACAGAATAAAGTGGAGACTATAGTGGAAAGACTAAAGTGGAAAGACGAAAGTGGACAGACTATAGTGGAGAGACTAAAGTGGACAGACTATAGTGGAAAGACTAAAGTGGACAGACTAAAGTGGAAAGACTAGAGTGGAAAGACTAAAGTGGAAAGACTAAAGTGGACAGACGATAGTGGAAATGACTAAAGTGGAAAGACTAAAGTGGGTGGACAGACTAAAGTGGAAAGACTAAAGTGGACACACTCTAGTGGAAAGACTGAAGTGGAAAGACTAAGTGGACAGACTAAAGCGGAAAGACTAAAGTGGAAAGACTAAAGTGGAAAGACTAAAGTGGACAGACGATAGTGGAAATGACTAAAGTGGAAAGACTAAGTGGACAGACTAAAGTTGACAGACTAAAGTGGAAAGACTAATGTGGACAGACTCTAGTCGAAAGACTGAAGTGGAAAGACTAAGTGTACAGACTAAAGCGGAAAGACTAAAGTGGAAAGAATAAAGTGGACAGACTATAGTGGAAAGACTAAAGTGGACAGACTAAAGTGGAAAGACTAAAGTGGAAAGACTAAAGTGGACAGACTATAGTTTAAAGACTAAAGTTGACAGACTATAGTGGAAAGACTAAAGTGGACAGACTAACGTGGAAAGACTGAAGTGGAAAGACTAAAGTGGACAGACGATAGTGGAAAGACTGAAGTGGAAAGACTCAGTGGACAAACTAAAGTGTACACACTGAAGTGGAGAGAATAAAGTGGAAAGACTAAGGTGGACAGACTATAGTGGAAAGACTAAAGTGGACAGACTAAAATGGAAAGACTAAAGTAGAAAGGCAAAAGTGGACAGACTATAGTGGAAAGACTAAAGTAGACAGACTATAGTGGAAAGACTAAAGTGGACAGACTAAAGTGGAAAGACTAAAGTGGACAGACGGTAGTGAAAAGACTAAAGTGGACCGACTATAGTGGAAAGACTAAAGTGGACAGACTGAAGTGGAAAGACTATAGTGGAAAGACTAAAGTGGAAAGACTAATGCGGACAGACTATAGTGGAAAGACTGAAGTGGAAAGACTAAAGTGGACAGACGATAGTGGAAATGACTAAAGTGGAAAGACTAAAGTGGGTGGACAGACTAAAGTGGAAAGACTAAAGTGAACACACTCTAGTGGAAAGACTGAAGTGGAAAGACTCAGTGGACAGACTAAAGTGTACACACTGAAGTGGAGAGAATAAAGTGGAAAGACTAAAGTGGACAGACTATAGTGGAAAGACTAAAGTGGACAGACTAAAGTGGAAAGACTAAAGTAGAAAGACTAAAGTGGACAGACTATAGTGGAAAGACTAAAGTTGACAGACTATAGTGGAAAGACTAAAGTGGACAGACTAAAGTGGAAAGACTAAAGTGGACAGACGATAGTGGAAATGACTAAAGTGGAAAGACTCAAGTGGACAGACTAAAGTGGACAGACTTAAGTGGAAAGACTAAAGTGGACAGACTAAACCGAACAGACTTAAGTGGAAAGACTAAAGTGGACAGACTATAGTGGAAAGACTGAAGTGGAAAGACTCAGTGGACAGACTAAAGTGTACACACTGCAGTGGACGGAATAAAGTGGAAAGACTAAAGTGGAGAGACTAAAGTGGACAGACTATAGTGGAAAGACTAAAGTGGACAGACTAAAGTGGAAAGACTAAAGTGGAAAGACTAAAGTAGAAAGACTAAAGTGGACAGACTATAGTGGAAAGACTAAAGTTGACAGACTATAGTGGAAAGACTAAAGTGGACAGACTAAAGTGGAAAGACTAAAGTGGACAGACGATAGTGGAAATGACTAAAGTGGAAAGACTCAAGTGGAAAGACTAAAGTGGACAGACGGTAGTGAAAAGACTAAAATGGACAGACTATAGTGGAAAGGCTAAAGTGGACAGACTGAAGTGGAAAGACTATAGTGGAAAGACTAAAGTGGAAAGACTAAAGTGGACAGACTATAGTGGAAAGACTGAAGTGGAAAGACTCAGTGGACAAACTAAAGTGTACACACTGAAGTGGAGAGAATAAAGTGGAAAGACTAAAGTGGACAGACTATAGTGGAAAGACTAAAGTGGACAGACTAAAGTGGAAAGACTAAAGTAGAAAGACTAAAGTGGACAGACTATAGTGGAAAGACTAAAGTTGACAGACTATAGTGGAAAGACTAAAGTGGACAGACTAAAGTGGAAAGACTAAAGTGGACAGACGATAGTGGAAATGACTAAAGTGGAAAGACTCAAGTGGACAGACTAAAGTGGACAGACTTAAGTGGAAAGACTAAAGTGGACATACTAAACCGAACAGACTTAAGTGGAAAGACTAAAGTGGACAGACTATAGTGGAAAGACTGAAGTGGAAAGACTCAGTGGACAGACTAAAGTGTACACACTGCAGTGGACGGAATAAAGTGGAAAGACTAAAGTGGAGAGACTAAAGTGGACAGACTATAGTGGAAAGACTAAAGTGGACAGACTAAAGTGGAAAGACTAAAGTGGAAAGACTAAAGTGGACAGACTATAGTGGAAAGACTATGGTGGAAAGACTGTAGTGGACAGAATAAAGTGGAGACTATAGTGGAAAGACGAAAGTGGAAAGACTAAGGTGGACAGACTATAGTGGAGAGACTAAAGTGGACAGACTATAGTGGAAAGACTAAAGTCGACAGACTAAAGTGGAAAGACTGAAGTGGAAAGACTAAAGTGGACAGACGATAGTGGAAATGACTAAAGTGGAAAGACTAAAGTGGACAGACTAAAGTGGACAGACTATAGTGGAAAGACTAAAGTGGACAGACTCTAGTGGTAAGACTGAAGTGGAAAAACTAAGTGGACAGACTAAAGCGGAAAGACTAAAGTGGAAAGACTAAAGTGGACAGACTCTAGTGGAAAGACTGAAGTGGAAAGACTAAGTGGACAGAGACTAAAATGGAAAGACTAAAGTGGACAGACTATAGTGGAAAGACTATAGTGGAAAGACTGTAGTGGAGAGAATAAGGTGGAGACTATAGTGGAAAGACTAAAGTGGACAGAGAATAGTGGAAAGACTAAAATGGATAGACTATAGTGGACAGAGAATAGTGGAAAGACTAAAGTGGACAGACTATAGTGGACAGACTATAGTGGAAAGACTGAAGTGGAAAGACTCAGTGGACAGACTAAAGTGTACACACTGCAGTGGACAGAATAAAGCGGAAAGACTAAAGTGGAAAGACTAAAGTGGACAGACTATAGTGGAAAGACTAAAGTGGACAGACTAAAGTGGAAAGACTAAAGTGGACAGACTAAAGTGGAAAGACTAAAGTGGAAAAACTAAAGTGGACAGACTATAGCGGAAAGACTATGGTGGAAAGACTGTAGTGGACAGAATAAAGTGGAGACTATAGTGGAAAGACTAAAGTGGACAGACTATTGTGGAAAGACTGAAGTGGAAAGACTAAGTGGACAGACTAAAGTGGAAAGACTATAGTGGAAAGACTATAGTGGAAAGACTAAAGTGGAAATACTATAGTGGACAGAATATAGTGGAAAGACTGAAGTGGAAAGACTCAGTGGACAAACTAAAGTGTACACACTGAAGTGGAGAGAATAAAGTGGAAAGACTAAAGTGGAAAGACTATAGTGGAAAGACTAAAGTGGACAGACTATAGTGGAAAGACTAAAGTGGACAGACTAAAGTGGAAAGACTAAAGGGGAAAGACTAAAGTGGACAGACTATAGTGGAAAGACTAAAGTGGACAGACTATAGCGGAAAGACTATAGTGGATAGACTAAAGTGGAAAGACTAAAGTCCGACGATAGTGGAAATGACTAAAGTGGAAAGACTAAAGTGGACAGACTAAAGTGGACAGACTAAAGTGGAAAGACTAAAGTGGACAGACTATAGTGGAAAGACTATAGTGGAAAGACTGTAGTGAACAGAATAAAGTGGAGAGTATAGAGGACAGAATAAAGTGGAAAAACTAAAGTGGAAAGACTAAAGTGGACAGACTATAGTGGAAAGACTATAGTGGAAAGACTGTAGTTGACAGAATAAAGTGTAGACTATAGTGGAAAGACTAAAGTGGGCAGAGAATAGTGGAAAGACTAAAGTGGACAGACTATTGTGGAAAGACTGAAGTGGAAAAACTCAGTGGACAAATTAAAGTGTACACACTGAAGTGGAGAGAATAAAGTGGAAAGACTAAATTGGAAAGACTAAAGTGGACAGACTATAGTGGAAAGACTAAAGTGGAAAGACTAAAGTGGAAAGACTAAAGTGGAAAGACTAAAGTGGACAGACTATAGTGGAAAGACTAAAGTGGACAGACGATAGTGGAAATGACTAAAGTGGAAAGACTAAAGTGGACAGACTAAAGTTGACATACTAAAGTGGACAGACTTAAGTGGAAAGACTAAAGTGGACAGACTCTAGTGGAAAGACTGAAGTTGAAAGACTCAGTGGACAGACTAAAGTGTACACACTGCAGTGGACAGAATAAAGTGGAAAGACTAAAGTGGAAAGACTAAAGTGGACAGACTATAGTGGAAAGACTAAAATGGACAGACTAAAGTGGAAAGACTAAAGTGGAAAGACTAAAGCGGACAGACTATAGTGGAAAGACTATAGTGGAAAGACTGTAGTGGACAGAATAAAGTGGAGACTATAGTGGAAAGACTAAAGTGGAAAGACGAAAGTGGACAGACTATAGTGGAGAGACTAAAGTGGACAGACTATAGTGGAAAGACTAAAGTGGACAGACTAAAGTGGAAAGACTAGAGTGGAAAGACTAAAGTGGAAAGACTAAAGTGGACAGACGATAGTGGAAATGACTAAAGTGGAAAGACTAAAGTGGGTGGACAGACTAAAGTGGAAAGACTAAAGTGGACACACTCTAGTGGAAAGACTGAAGTGGAAAGACTAAGTGGACAGACTAAAGCGGAAAGACTAAAGTGGAAAGACTAAAGTGGAAAGACTAAAGTGGACAGACGATAGTGGAAATGACTAAAGTGGAAAGACTAAGTGGACAGACTAAAGTTGACAGACTAAAGTGGAAAGACTAATGTGGACAGACTCTAGTCGAAAGACTGAAGTGGAAAGACTAAGTGTACAGACTAAAGCGGAAAGACTAAAGTGGAAAGAATAAAGTGGACAGACTATAGTGGAAAGACTAAAGTGGACAGACTAAAGTGGAAAGACTAAAGTGGAAAGACTAAAGTGGACAGACTATAGTTTAAAGACTAAAGTTGACAGACTATAGTGGAAAGACTAAAGTGGACAGACTAACGTGGAAAGACTGAAGTGGAAAGACTAAAGTGGACAGACGATAGTGGAAAGACTGAAGTGGAAAGACTCAGTGGACAAACTAAAGTGTACACACTGAAGTGGAGAGAATAAAGTGGAAAGACTAAGGTGGACAGACTATAGTGGAAAGACTAAAGTGGACAGACTAAAATGGAAAGACTAAAGTAGAAAGGCAAAAGTGGACAGACTATAGTGGAAAGACTAAAGTAGACAGACTATAGTGGAAAGACTAAAGTGGACAGACTAAAGTGGAAAGACTAAAGTGGACAGACGGTAGTGAAAAGACTAAAGTGGACCGACTATAGTGGAAAGACTAAAGTGGACAGACTGAAGTGGAAAGACTATAGTGGAAAGACTAAAGTGGAAAGACTAATGCGGACAGACTATAGTGGAAAGACTGAAGTGGAAAGACTAAAGTGGACAGACGATAGTGGAAATGACTAAAGTGGAAAGACTAAAGTGGGTGGACAGACTAAAGTGGAAAGACTAAAGTGAACACACTCTAGTGGAAAGACTGAAGTGGAAAGACTAAGTGGACAGACTAAAGCGGAAAGACTAAAGTGGAAAGACTAAAGTGGAAAGACTAAAGTGGACAGACGGTAGTGAAAAGACTAAAGTGGACAGACTATAGTGGAAAGACTAAAGTGGACAGACTGAAGTGGAAAGACTATAGTGGAAAGACTAAAGTGGAAAGACTAATGCGGACAGACTATAGTGGAAAGACTGAAGTGGAAAGACTAAAGTGGACAGACGATAGTGGAAATGACTAAAGTGGAAAGACTAAAGTGGGTGGACAGACTAAAGTGGAAAGACTAAAGTGAACACACTCTAGTGGAAAGACTGAAGTGGAAAGACTAAGTGGAAAGACTAAAGTGGACAGACTAAAGTTGACAGACTAAAGTGGAAAGACTAATGTGGACAGACTCTATTCGAAAGACTGAAGTGGAAAGACTAAGTGGACAGACTAAAGCGGAAAGACTAAAGTGGAAAGAATAAAGTGGACAGACTATAGTGGAAAGACTAAAGTGGACAGACTAAAGTGGAAAGACTAAAGTGGAAAGACTAAAGTGGACAGACTATAGTTTAAAGACTAAAGTTGACAGACTATAGTGGAAAGACTAAAGTGGACAGACTATAGTGGAAAGACTGAAGTGGAAAGACTAAGTGGACAGACTAAAGTGGAAAGACTATAGTGGAAAGACTAAAGGGGACAGACTATAGTGGAAATGACTAAAGTGGGCAGACTGAAGTGGAAAGACTATAGTGGAAAGACTAAAGTTTAAAGACTAAAGTGGACAGACTATAGTAGAAAGACTGAAGTGGAAAAACTCAGTGGACAAATTAAAGTGTACAAACTGAAGTGGAGAGAATAAAGTGGAAAGACTAAAGTGGAAAAACTAAAGTGGACAGACTATAGTGGAAAGACTAAAGTGGAAAGACTAAAGTGGAAAGACTAAAGTGGAAAGACTAAAGTGGACAGACTATAGTGGAAAGACTAAAGTAGACAGACTATAGTGGAAAGACTAAAGTGGACAGACTAAAGTGGAAAGACTAAAGTGGAAAGACTAAAGTGGACAGACTATAGTGGAAAGACTAAAGTGGACAGACGATAGTGGAAATGACTAAAGTGGAAAGACTAAAGTGGACAGACTAAAGTTGACAGACTAAAGTGGACAGACTTAAGTGGAAAGACTAAAGTGGAAAGACTAAAGTGGACAGACGATAGTGGAAATGACTAAAGTGGAAAGACTAAGTGGACAGACTAAAGTTGACACACTAAAGTGGAAAGACTAATGTGGACAGACTCTAGTCGAAAGACTGAAGTGGAAAGACTAAGTGGACAGACTAAAGCGGAAAGACTAAAGTGGAAAGAATAAAGTGGACAGACTATAGTGGAAAGACTAAAGTGGACAGACTAAAGTGGAAAGACTAAAGTGGAAAGACTAAAATGGACAGACTATAGTTTAAAGACTAAAGTTGACAGACTATAGTGGAAAGACTAAAGTGGACAGACTAACGTGGAAAGACTGAAGTGGAAAGACTAAAGTGGACAGACGATAGTGGAAAGACTGAAGTGGAAAGACTCAGTGGACAAACTAAAGTGTACACACTGAAGTGGAGAGAATAAAGTGGAAAGACTAAGGTGGACAGACTATAGTGGAAAGACTAAAGTGGACAGACTAAAATGGAAAGACTAAAGTAGAAAGGCAAAAGTGGACAGACTATAGTGGAAAGACTAAAGTAGACAGACTATAGTGGAAAGACTAAAGTGGACAGACTAAAGTGGAAAGACTAAAGTGGACAGACGGTAGTGAAAAGACTAAAGTGGACAGACTATAGTGGAAAGACTAAAGTGGACAGACTGAAGTGGAAAGACTATAGTGGAAAGACTAAAGTGGAAAGACTAATGCGGACAGACTATAGTGGAAAGACTGAAGTGGAAAGACTAAAGTGGACAGACGATAGTGGAAATGACTAAAGTGGAAAGACTAAAGTGGGTGGACAGACTAAAGTGGAAAGACTAAAGTGAACACACTCTAGTGGAAAGACTGAAGTGGAAAGACTAAGTGGACAGACTAAAGCGGAAAGACTAAAGTGGAAAGACTAAAGTGGAAAGACTAAAGTGGACAGACGGTAGTGAAAAGACTAAAGTGGACAGACTATAGTGGAAAGACTAAAGTGGACAGACTGAAGTGGAAAGACTATAGTGGAAAGACTAAAGTGGAAAGACTAATGCGGACAGACTATAGTGGAAAGACTGAAGTGGAAAGACTAAAGTGGACAGACGATAGTGGAAATGACTAAAGTGGAAAGACTAAAGTGGGTGGACAGACTAAAGTGGAAAGACTAAAGTGAACACACTCTAGTGGAAAGACTGAAGTGGAAAGACTAAGTGGAAAGACTAAAGTGGACAGACTAAAGTTGACAGACTAAAGTGGAAAGACTAATGTGGACAGACTCTATTCGAAAGACTGAAGTGGAAAGACTAAGTGGACAGACTAAAGCGGAAAGACTAAAGTGGAAAGAATAAAGTGGACAGACTATAGTGGAAAGACTAAAGTGGACAGACTAAAGTGGAAAGACTAAAGTGGAAAGACTAAAGTGGACAGACTATAGTTTAAAGACTAAAGTTGACAGACTATAGTGGAAAGACTAAAGTGGACAGACTATAGTGGAAAGACTGAAGTGGAAAGACTAAGTGGACAGACTAAAGTGGAAAGACTATAGTGGAAAGACTAAAGGGGACAGACTATAGTGGAAATGACTAAAGTGGGCAGACTGAAGTGGAAAGACTATAGTGGAAAGACTAAAGTGGAAAGACTAAAGTGGACAGACTATAGTAGAAAGACTGAAGTGGAAAAACTCAGTGGACAAATTAAAGTGTACAAACTGAAGTGGAGAGAATAAAGTGGAAAGACTAAAGTGGAAAAACTAAAGTGGACAGACTATAGTGGAAAGACTAAAGTGGAAAGACTAAAGTGGAAAGACTAAAGTGGAAAGACTAAAGTGGACAGACTATAGTGGAAAGACTAAAGTAGACAGACTATAGTGGAAAGACTAAAGTGGACAGACTAAAGTGGAAAGACTAAAGTGGAAAGACTAAAGTGGACAGACTATAGTGGAAAGACTAAAGTGGACAGACGATAGTGGAAATGACTAAAGTGGAAAGACTAAAGTGGACAGACTAAAGTTGACAGACTAAAGTGGACAGACTTAAGTGGAAAGACTAAAGTGGACAGACTCTAGTGGAAAGACTGAAGTGGAAAGACTCCGTGGACAGACTAAAGTGTACACACTGCAGTGGACAGAATAAAGTGGAAAGACTAAAGTGGAAAGACTAAAGTGGACAGACTATAGTGGAAAGACTAAAGTGGACAGACTAAAGTGGAAAGACTGAAGTGGAAAGACTAAAGTGGACAGATGATAGTGGAAAGACTGAAGTGGAAAGACTCAGTGGACAAACTAAAGTGTACACACTGAAGTGGAGAGAATAAAGTGGAAACACTAAGGTGGACAGACTATAGTGGAAAGACTAAAGTGGACAGACTAAAATGGAAAGACTAAAGTAGAAAGACAAAAGTGGACAGACTATAGTGGAAAGACTAAAGTAGACAGACTATAGTGGACAGACTAAAGTGGACAGACTAAATGGAAAGACTAAAGTGGACAGACGGTTGTGAAAAGACTAAAGTGGACAGACTATAGTGGAAAGACTAAAGTGGACAGACTGAAGTGGAAAGACTATAGTGGAAAGACTAAAGTGGAAAGACTAATGCGGACAGACTATAGTGGAAAGACTGAAGAGGAAAGACTCAGTGGACAAACTAAAGTGTACACACTGAAGTGGAGAGAATAAAGTGGAAAGACTAAAGTGGACAGACTATAGTGGAAACACTAAAGTGGACAGACTAAAGTGGAAAGACTAAAGTAGAAAGACAAAAGTGGACAGACTATAGTGGAAAGACTAAAGTTGACAGACTATAGTGGAAACACTAAAGTGGACAGACTAAAGTGGAAAGACTAAAGTGGACAGACGATAGTGGAAATGACTAAAGTGGAAAGACTAAAGTGGACAGACTAAAGTGGACAGACTAAAGTGGACAGACTTAAGTGGAAAGACTAAAGTGGACAGACTCTAGTGGAAAGACTGAAGTGGAAAGACTAAGTGGACAGACTAAACCGGACAAACTTAAGTGGAAAGACTAAAGTGGACAGACTATAGTGGAAAGACTGAAGTGGAAAGACTCAGTGGACAGACTAAAGTGTACACACTGCAGTGGACAGAATAAAGTGGAAAGACTAAAGTGGAAAGACTAAAGTGGACAGACTATAGTGGAAAGACTAAAGTGGAAAGACGAAAGTGGACAGACTATAGTGGAGAGACTAAAGTGGACAGACTATAGTGGAAAGACTAAAGTGGACAGACTAAAGTGGAAAGACTAGAGTGGACACACTCTAGTGGAAAGACTGAAGTGAAAAGACTAAGTGGACAGACTAAAGCGGAAAGACTAAAGTGGAAAGACTAAAGTGGAAAGACTAAAGTGGACAGACGATTTTGGAAATGACTAAAGTGGAAAGACTAAAGTGGACAGACTAAAGTTGACAGACTAATCTGGAAAGACTAATGTGGACAGACTCTAGTCGAAAGACTGAAGTGGAAAGACTAAGTGGACAGACTAAAGCGGAAAGACTAAAGTGGAAAGACTAAAGTGGACAGACTATAGTGGAAAGACTAAAGTGGACAGACTAAAGTGGAAAGACTAAAGTGGAAAGACTAAAGTGGACAGACTATGGTGGAAAGACTAAAGTTGACAGACTATAGTGGAAAGACTAAAGTGGACAGACTAACGTGGAGAGACTAAAGGGGAAAGACAAAAGTGGACAGACAAAGTGGAAAGACTGAAGTGGAAAGACTCAGTGGACAAACTAAAGTGTACACACTGAAGTGGAGAGAATAAAGTGGAAAGACTAAAGTTGACAGACTATAGTGGAAAGACTAAAGTGGACAGACTAAAATGGAAAGACTAAAGTAGAAAGACAAAAGTGGACAGACTATAGTGGAAAGACTAAAGTAGACAGACTATAGTGGAAAGACTAAAGTGGACAGACTAAAGTGGAAAGACTAAAGTGGACAGACGGTAGTGAAAAGACTAAAGTGGACAGACTATAGTGGAAAGACTAAAGTGGACAGACTGAAGTGGAAAGACTATAGTGGAAAGACTAAAGTGGAAAGACTAAAGTGGACAGACTATAGTGGAAAGACTGAAGTGGAAAGACTCAGTGGACAAACTAAAGTGTACACACTGAAGTGGAGAGAATAAAGTGGAAAGAATAAAGTGGACAGACTATAGTGGAAAGACTAAAGTGGACAGACTAAAGTGGAAAGACTAAAGTAGAAAGACTAAAGTGGACAGACTATAGTGGAAAGACTAAAGTTGACAGACTATAGTGGAAAGACTAAAGTGGACAGACTAAAGTGGAAAGACTAAAGTGGACAGACTAAAGTGGAAAGACTAAAGTAGAAAGACTAAAGTGGACAGACTATAGTGGAAAGACTAAAGTTGACAGACTATAGTGGAAAGACTAAAGTGGACAGACTAAAGTGGAAAGACTAAAGTGGACAGACGATAGTGGAAATGACTAAAGTGGAAAGACTCAAGTGGACAGATTAAAGTGGACAGACTTAAGTGGAAAGACTAAAGTGGACAGACTCTAGTGGAAAGACTGAAGTGGAAAGACTAAGTGGACAGACTAAACCGAACAGACTTAAGTGGAAAGACTAAAGTGGACAGACTATAGTGGAAAGACTGAAGTGGAAAAACTAGAGTGGAAAGACGATAGTGGAAATGACTAAAGTGGAAAGACTAAAGTGGGTGGACAGACTAAAGTGGACAAACTCTAGTGGAAAGACTGAAGTGAAAAGACTAAGTGGACAGACTAAAGCGGAAAGACTAAAGTGGAAAGACTAAAGTGGAAAGACTAAAGTGGACAGACGATAGTGGAAATGACTAAAGTGGAAAGACTAAAGTGGACAGACTAAAGTTGACAGACTAAAGTGGAAAGACTAATGTGGACAGACTCTAGTCGAAAGACTGAAGTGGAAAGACTAAGTGGACAGACTAAAGCGGAAAGACTAAAGTGGAAAGACTAAAGTGGACAGACTATAGTGGAAAGACTAAAGTGGACAGACTAAAGTGGAAAGACTAAAGTGGAAAGACTAAAGTGGACAGACTATAGTGGAAAGACTAAAGTTGACAGACTATAGTGGAAAGACTAAAGTGGACAGACTAACGTGGAAAGACTAAAATGGAAAGACTAAAGTGGACAGACGATAGTGGAAAGACTGAAGTGGAAAGACTCAGTGGACAAACTAAAGTGTACACACTGAAGTGGAGAGAATAAAGTGGAAAGACTAAAGTGGACAGACTATAGTGGAAAGACTAAAGTGGACAGACTAAAATGGAAAGACAAAAGTAGAAAGACAAAAGTGGACAGACTATAGTGGAAAGACTAAAGTAGACAGACTATAGTGGAAAGACTAAAGTGGACAGACTAAAGTGGAAAGACTAAAGTGGACAGACGGTAGTGAAAAGACTAAAGTGGACAGACTATAGTGGAAAGACTAAAGTGGACAGACTGAAGTGGAAAGACTATAGTGGAAAGACTAAAGTGGAAAGACTAAAGCGGACAGACTATAGTGGAAAGACTGAAGTGGAAAGACTAAAGTGGTCAGACGATAGTGGAAATGACTAAAGTGGAAAGACTAAAGTGGGTGGACAGACTAAAGTGGAAAGACTAAAGTGGACACACTCTAGTGGAAAGACTGAAGTGGAAAGACTAAGTGGACAGACTAAAGCGGAAAGACTAAAGTGGAAAGACTAAAGTGGAAAGACTAAAGTGGACAGACGATAGTGGAAATGACTAAAGTGGAAAGACTAAAGTGGACAGACTAAAGTTGACAGACTAAAGTGGAAAGACTAATGTGGACAGACTCTAGTCGAAAGACTGAAGTGGAAAGACTAAGTGGACAGACTAAAGCGGAAAGACTAAAGTGGAAAGAATAAAGTGGACAGACTATAGTGGAAAGACTAAAGTGGACAGACTAAAGTGGACAGACTATAGTGGAAAGACTATATTGGAAAGATTGTAGTGGACAGAATAAAGTGGAGACTATAGTGGAAAGACTAAAGTGGACAAAACTAAAGTGGAAAGACTAAAGTGGACAGACTATAGTGGAAAGACTAAAGTGGACAGACTATAGTGGAAAGACTAAAGTGGACAGACTAACGTGGAGAGACTAAAGGGGAAAGACTAAAGTGGACAGACAAAGTGGAAAGACTGAAGTGGAAAGACTCAGTGGACAAACTAAAGTGTATACACTGAAGTGGAGAGAATAAAGTGGAAAGACTAAAGTTGACAGACTATAGTGGAAAGACTAAAGTGGACAGACTAAAATGGAAAGACTAAAGTAGAAAGACAAAAGTGGACAGACTATAGTGGAAAGACTAAAGTAGACAGACTATAGTGGAAAGACTAAAGTGGACAGACTAAAGTGGAAAGACTAAAGTGGACAGACGGTAGTGAAAAGACTAAAGTGGACAGACTATAGTGGAAAGACTAAAGTGGACAGACTGAAGTGGAAAGACTATAGTGGAAAGACTAAAGTGGAAAGACTAAAGTGGACAGACTATAGTGGAAAGACTGAAGTGGAAAGACTCAGTGGACAAACTAAAGTGTACACACTGAAGTGGAGAGAATAAAGTGGAAAGAATAAAGTGGACAGACTATAGTGGAAAGACTAAAGTGGACAGACTAAAGTGGAAAGACTAAAGGAGAAAGACTAAAGTGGACAGACTATAGTGGAAAGACTAAAGTTGACAGACTATAGTGGAAAGACTAAAGTGGACAGACTAAAGTGGAAAGACTAAAGTGGACAGACGATAGTGGAAAGACTAAAATGGAAAGACTAAAGTGGACAGACGATAGTGGAAAGACTGAAGTGGAAAGACTCAGTGGACAAACTAAAGTGTACACACTGAAGTGGAGAGAATAAAGTGGAAAGACTAAAGTGGACAGACTATAGTGGAAAGACTAAAGTGGACAGACTAAAGTGGAAAGACAAAAGTAGAAAGACAAAAGTGGACAGACTATAGTGGAAAGACTAAAGTAGACAGACTATAGTGGAAAGACTAAAGTGGACAGACTAAAGTGGAAAGACTAAAGTGGACAGACGGTAGTGAAAAGACTAAAGTGGACAGACTATAGTGGAAAGACTAAAGTGGACAGACTGAAGTGGAAAGACTATAGTGGAAAGACTAAAGTGGAAAGACTAAAGCGGACAGACTATAGTGGAAAGACTGAAGTGGAAAGACTAAAGTGGTCAGACGATAGTGGAAATGACTAAAGTGGAAAGACTAAAGTGGGTGGACAGACTAAAGTGGAAAGACTAAAGTGGACACACTCTAGTGGAAAGACTGAAGTGGAAAGACTAAGTGGACAGACTAAAGCGGAAAGACTAAAGTGGAAAGACTAAAGTGGAAAGACTAAAGTGGACAGACGATAGTGGAAATGACTAAAGTGGAAAGACTCAGTGGACAAACTAAAGTGTACACACTGAAGTGGAGAGAATAAAGTGGAAAGAATAAAGTGGACAGACTATAGTGGAAAGACTAAAGTGGACAGACTAAAGTGGAAAGACTAAAGTAGAAAGACTAAAGTGGACAGACTATAGTGGAAAGACTAAAGTTGACAGACTATAGTGGAAAGACTAAAGTGGACAGACTAAAGTGGAAAGACTAAAGTGGACACACTCTAGTGGAAAGACTGAAGTGGAAAGACTAAGTGGACAGACTAAAGCGGAAAGACTAAAGTGGAAAGACTAAAGTGGAAAGACTAAAGTGGACAGACGATAGTGGAAATGACTAAAGTGGACAGACGGTAGTGAAAAGACTAAAGTGGACAGACTATAGTGGAAAGACTAAAGTGGACAGACTGAAGTGGAAAGACTATAGTGGAAAGACTAAAGTGGAAAGACTAAAGTGGACAGACTATAGTGGAAAGACTGAAGTGGAAAGACTCAGTGGACAAACTAAAGTGTACACACTGAAGTGGAGAGAATAAAGTGGAAAGAATAAAGTGGACAGACTATAGTGGAAAGACTAAAGTGGACAGACTAAAGTGGAAAGACTAAAGTAGAAAGACTAAAGTGGACAGACTATAGTGGAAAGACTAAAGTTGACAGACTATAGTGGAAAGACTAAAGTGGACAGACTAAAGTGGAAAGACTAAAGTGGACAGACTAAAGTGGAAAGACTAAAGTAGAAAGACTAAAGTGGACAGACTATAGTGGAAAGACTAAAGTTGACAGACTATAGTGGAAAGACTAAAGTGGACAGACTAAAGTGGAAAGACTAAAGTGGACAGACGATAGTGGAAATGACTAAAGTGGAAAGACTCAAGTGGACAGATTAAAGTGGACAGACTTAAGTGGAAAGACTAAAGTGGACAGACTCTAGTGGAAAGACTGAAGTGGAAAGACTAAGTGGACAGACTAAACCGAACAGACTTAAGTGGAAAGACTAAAGTGGACAGACTATAGTGGAAAGACTGAAGTGGAAAAACTAGAGTGGAAAGACGATAGTGGAAATGACTAAAGTGGAAAGACTAAAGTGGGTGGACAGACTAAAGTGGACAAACTCTAGTGGAAAGACTGAAGTGAAAAGACTAAGTGGACAGACTAAAGCGGAAAGACTAAAGTGGAAAGACTAAAGTGGAAAGACTAAAGTGGACAGACGATAGTGGAAATGACTAAAGTGGAAAGACTAAAGTGGACAGACTAAAGTTGACAGACTAAAGTGGAAAGACTAATGTGGACAGACTCTAGTCGAAAGACTGAAGTGGAAAGACTAAGTGGACAGACTAAAGCGGAAAGACTAAAGTGGAAAGACTAAAGTGGACAGACTATAGTGGAAAGACTAAAGTGGACAGACTAAAGTGGAAAGACTAAAGTGGAAAGACTAAAGTGGACAGACTATAGTGGAAAGACTAAAGTTGACAGACTATAGTGGAAAGACTAAAGTGGACAGACTAACGTGGAAAGACTAAAATGGAAAGACTAAAGTGGACAGACGATAGTGGAAAGATTGAAGTGGAAAGACTTAGTGGACAAACTAAAGTGTACACACTGAAGTGGAGAGAATAAAGTGGAAAGACTAAAGTGGACAGACTATAGTGGAAAGACTAAAGTGGACAGACTAAAATGGAAAGACAAAAGTAGAAAGACAAAAGTGGACAGACTATAGTGGAAAGACTAAAGTAGACAGACTATAGTGGAAAGACTAAAGTGGACAGACTAAAGTGGAAAGACTAAAGTGGACAGACGGTAGTGAAAAGACTAAAGTGGACAGACTATAGTGGAAAGACTAAAGTGGACAGACTGAAGTGGAAAGACTATAGTGGAAAGACTAAAGTGGAAAGACTAAAGCGGACAGACTATAGTGGAAAGACTGAAGTGGAAAGACTAAAGTGGTCAGACGATAGTGGAAATGACTAAAGTGGAAAGACTAAAGTGGACAGACGATAGTGGAAATGACTAAAGTGGAAAGACTCAGTGGACAAACTAAAGTGTACACACTGAAGTGGAGAGAATAAAGTGGAAAGAATAAAGTGGACAGACTATAGTGGAAAGACTAAAGTGGACAGACTAAAGTGGAAAGACTAAAGTAGAAAGACTAAAGTGGACAGACTATAGTGGAAAGACTAAAGTTGACAGACTATAGTGGAAAGACTAAAGTGGACAGACTAAAGTGGAAAGACTAAAGTGGACACACTCTAGTGGAAAGACTGAAGTGGAAAGACTAAGTGGACAGACTAAAGCGGAAAGACTAAAGTGGAAAGACTAAAGTGGAAAGACTAAAGTGGACAGACGATAGTGGAAATGACTAAAGTGGACAGACGGTAGTGAAAAGACTAAAGTGGACAGACTATAGTGGAAAGACTAAAGTGGACAGACTGAAGTGGAAAGACTATAGTGGAAAGACTAAAGTGGAAAGACTAAAGTGGACAGACTATAGTGGAAAGACTGAAGTGGAAAGACTCAGTGGACAAACTAAAGTGTACACACTGAAGTGGAGAGAATAAAGTGGAAAGACTAAAGTGGACAGACTATAGTGGAAAGACTAAAGTGGACAGACTAAAGTGGAAAGACTAAAGTAGAAAGACTAAAGTGGACAGACTATAGTGGAAAGACTAAAGTTGACAGACTATAGTGGAAAGACTAAAGTGGACAGACTAAAGTGGAAAGACTAAAGTGGACAGACGATAGTGGAAATGACTAAAGTGGAAAGACTCAAGTGGACAGACTAAAGTGGACAGACTTAAGTGGAAAGACTAAAGTGGACAGACTCTAGTGGAAATACTGAAGTGGAAAGACTAAGTGGACAGACTAAACTGAACAGACTTAAGTGGAAAGACTAAAGTGGACAGACTATAGTGGAAAGACTGAAGTGGAAAGACTAGAGTGGAAAGACGATAGTGGAAATGACTAAAGTGGAAAGACTAAAGTGGGTGGACAGACTAAAGTGGAAAGACTAAAGTGGACAAACTCTAGTGGAAAGACTGAAGTGAAAAGACTAAGTGGACTGACTAAAGCGGAAAGACTAAAGTGGAAAGACTAAAGTGGAAAGACTAAAGTGGACAGACGATAGTGGAAATGACTAAAGTGGAAAGACTAAAGTGGACAGACTAAAGTTGACAGACTAAAGTGGAAAGACTAATGTGGACAGACTCTAGTCGAAAGACTGAAGTGGAAAGACAAAGTGGACAGACTAAAGCGGAAAGACTAAAGTGGAAAGACTAAAGTGGACAGACTATAGTGGAAAGACTAAAGTGGACAGACTAAAGTGGAAAGACTAAAGTGGAAAGACTAAAGTGGACAGACTATAGTGGAAAGACTAAAGTTGACAGACTATAGTGGAAAGACTAAAGTGGACAGACTAACGTGGAAAGACTAAAATGGAAAGACTAAAGTGGACAGACGATAGTGGAAAGACTGAAGTGGAAAGACTCAGTGGACAAACTAAAGTGTACACACTGAAGTGGAGAGAATAAAGTGGAAAGACTAAAGTGGACAGACTATAGTGGAAAGACTAAAGTGGACAGACTAAAATGGAAAGACAAAAGTAGAAAGACAAAAGTGGACAGACTATAGTGGAAAGACTAAAGTAGACAGACTATAGTGGAAAGACTAAAGTGGACAGACTAAAGTGGAAAGACTAAAGTGGACAGACGGTAGTGAAAAGACTAAAGTGGACAGACTATAGTGGAAAGACTAAAGTGGACAGACTGAAGTGGAAAGACTATAGTGGAAAGACTAAAGTGGAAAGACTAAAGCGGACAGACTATAGTGGAAAGACTGAAGTGGAAAGACTAAAGTGGTCAGACGATAGTGGAAATGACTAAAGTGGAAAGACTAAAGTGGGTGGACAGACTAAAGTGGAAAGACTAAAGTGGACACACTCTAGTGGAAAGACTGAAGTTGAAAGACTAAGTGGACAGACTAAAGCGGAAAGACTAAAGTGGAAAGACTAAAGTGGAAAGACTAAAGTGGACAGACGATAGTGGAAATGACTAAAGTGGAAAGACTAAAGTGGACAGACTAAAGTTGACAGACTAAAGTGGAAAGACTAATGTGGACAGACTCTAGTCGAAAGACTGAAGTGGAAAGACTAAGTGGACAGACTAAAGCGGAAAGACTAAAGTGGAAAGAATAAAGTGGACAGACTATAGTGGAAAGACTAAAGTGGACAGACTAAAGTGGACAGACTATAGTGGAAAGACTATATTGGAAAGATTGTAGTGGACAGAATAAAGTGGAGACTATAGTGGAAAGACTAAAGTGGACAAAACTAAAGTGGAAAGACTAAAGTGGACAGACTATAGTGGAAAGACTAAAGTGGACAGACTATAGTGGAAAGACTAAAGTGGACAGACTAACGTGGAGAGACTAAAGGGGAAAGACTAAAGTGGACAGACAAAGTGGAAAGACTGAAGTGGATAGACTCAGTGGACAAACTAAAGTGTACACACTGAAGTGGAGAGAATAAAGTGGAAAGACTAAAGTTGACAGACTATAGTGGAAAGACTAAAGTGGACAGACTAAAATGGAAAGACTAAAGTAGAAAGACAAAAGTGGACAGACTATAGTGGAAAGACTAAAGTAGACAGACTATAGTGGAAAGACTAAAGTGGACAGACTAAAGTGGAAAGACTAAAGTGGACAGACGGTAGTGAAAAGACTAAAGTGGACAGACTATAGTGGAAAGACTAAAGTGGACAGACTGAAGTGGAAAGACTATAGTGGAAAGACTAAAGTGGAAAGACTAAAGTGGACAGACTATAGTGGAAAGACTGAAGTGGAAAGACTCAGTGGACAAACTAAAGTGTACACACTGAAGTGGAGAGAATAAAGTGGAAAGAATAAAGTGGACAGACTATAGTGGAAAGACTAAAGTGGACAGACTAAAGTGGAAAGACTAAAGTAGAAAGACTAAAGTGGACAGACTATAGTGGAAAGACTAAAGTTGACAGACTATAGTGGAAAGACTAAAGTGGACAGACTAACGTGGAAAGACTAAAATGGACAGACGATAGTGGAAATGACTAAAGTGGAAAGACTCAAGTGGACAGACTAAAGTGGACAGACTTAAGTGGAAAGACTAAAGTGGACAGACTCTAGTGGAAAGATTGAAGTGGAAAGACTAAGTGGACAGAATAAACCGAACAGACTTAAGTGGAAAGACTAAAGTGGACAGACTATAGTGGAAAGACTGAAGTGGAAAGACTCAGTGGACAGACTAAAGTGTACACACTGAAGTGGAGAGAATAAAGTGGAAAGACTAAAGTGGACAGACTATAGTGGAAAGACTAAAGTGGACAGACTAAAGTGGAAAGACTAAAGTAGAAAGACTAAAGTGGACAGACTATAGTGGAAAGACTAAAGTTGACAGACTATAGTGGAAAGACTAAAGTGGACAGACTAAAGTGGAAAGACTAAAGTGGACAGACGATAGTGGAAATGACTAAAGTGGAAAGACTCAAGTGGACAGACTAAAGTGGACAGACTTAAGTGGAAAGACTAAAGTGGACAGACTAAACCGAACAGACTTAAGTGGAAAGACTAAAGTGGACAGACTATAGTGGAAAGACTGAAGTGGAAAGACTCAGTGGACAGACTAAAGTGTACACACTGCAGTGGACGGAATAAAGTGGAAAGACTAAAGTGGAGAGACTAAAGTGGACAGACTATAGTGGAAAGACTAAAGTGGACAGACTAAAGTGGAAAGACTAAAGTGGAAAGACTAAAGTAGAAAGACTAAAGTGGACAGACTATAGTGGAAAGACTAAAGTTGACAGACTATAGTGGAAAGACTAAAGTGGACAGACTAAAGTGGAAAGACTAAAGTGGACAGACGATAGTGGAAATGACTAAAGTGGAAAGACTCAAGTGGAAAGACTAAAGTGGACAGACGGTAGTGAAAAGACTAAAATGGACAGACTATAGTGGAAAGGCTAAAGTGGACAGACTGAAGTGGAAAGACTATAGTGGAAAGACTAAAGTGGAAAGACTAAAGTGGACAGACTATAGTGGAAAGACTGAAGTGGAAAGACTCAGTGGACAAACTAAAGTGTACACACTGAAGTGGAGAGAATAAAGTGGAAAGACTAAAGTGGACAGACTATAGTGGAAAGACTAAAGTGGACAGACTAAAGTGGAAAGACTAAAGTAGAAAGACTAAAGTGGACAGACTATAGTGGAAAGACTAAAGTTGACAGACTATAGTGGAAAGACTAAAGTGGACAGACTAAAGTGGAAAGACTAAAGTGGACAGACGATAGTGGAAATGACTAAAGTGGAAAGACTCAAGTGGACAGACTAAAGTGGACAGACTTAAGTGGAAAGACTAAAGTGGACATACTAAACCGAACAGACTTAAGTGGAAAGACTAAAGTGGACAGACTATAGTGGAAAGACTGAAGTGGAAAGACTCAGTGGACAGACTAAAGTGTACACACTGCAGTGGACGGAATAAAGTGGAAAGACTAAAGTGGAGAGACTAAAGTGGACAGACTATAGTGGAAAGACTAAAGTGGACAGACTAAAGTGGAAAGACTAAAGTGGAAAGACTAAAGTGGACAGACTATAGTGGAAAGACTATGGTGGAAAGACTGTAGTGGACAGAATAAAGTGGAGACTATAGTGGAAAGACGAAAGTGGAAAGACTAAGGTGGACAGACTATAGTGGAGAGACTAAAGTGGACAGACTATAGTGGAAAGACTAAAGTCGACAGACTAAAGTGGAAAGACTGAAGTGGAAAGACTAAAGTGGACAGACGATAGTGGAAATGACTAAAGTGGAAAGACTAAAGTGGACAGACTAAAGTGGACAGACTATAGTGGAAAGACTAAAGTGGACAGACTCTAGTGGTAAGACTGAAGTGGAAAAACTAAGTGGACAGACTAAAGCGGAAAGACTAAAGTGGAAAGACTAAAGTGGACAGACTCTAGTGGAAAGACTGAAGTGGAAAGACTAAGTGGACAGAGACTAAAATGGAAAGACTAAAGTGGACAGACTATAGTGGAAAGACTATAGTGGAAAGACTGTAGTGGAGAGAATAAGGTGGAGACTATAGTGGAAAGACTAAAGTGGACAGAGAATAGTGGAAAGACTAAAATGGATAGACTATAGTGGACAGAGAATAGTGGAAAGACTAAAGTGGACAGACTATAGTGGACAGACTATAGTGGAAAGACTGAAGTGGAAAGACTCAGTGGACAGACTAAAGTGTACACACTGCAGTGGACAGAATAAAGCGGAAAGACTAAAGTGGAAAGACTAAAGTGGACAGACTATAGTGGAAAGACTAAAGTGGACAGACTAAAGTGGAAAGACTAAAGTGGACAGACTAAAGTGGAAAGACTAAAGTGGAAAAACTAAAGTGGACAGACTATAGCGGAAAGACTATGGTGGAAAGACTGTAGTGGACAGAATAAAGTGGAGACTATAGTGGAAAGACTAAAGTGGACAGACTATTGTGGAAAGACTGAAGTGGAAAGACTAAGTGGACAGACTAAAGTGGAAAGACTATAGTGGAAAGACTATAGTGGAAAGACTAAAGTGGAAATACTATAGTGGACAGAATATAGTGGAAAGACTGAAGTGGAAAGACTCAGTGGACAAACTAAAGTGTACACACTGAAGTGGAGAGAATAAAGTGGAAAGACTAAAGTGGAAAGACTATAGTGGAAAGACTAAAGTGGACAGACTATAGTGGAAAGACTAAAGTGGACAGACTAAAGTGGAAAGACTAAAGGGGAAAGACTAAAGTGGACAGACTATAGTGGAAAGACTAAAGTGGACAGACTATAGCGGAAAGACTATAGTGGATAGACTAAAGTGGAAAGACTAAAGTCCGACGATAGTGGAAATGACTAAAGTGGAAAGACTAAAGTGGACAGACTAAAGTGGACAGACTAAAGTGGAAAGACTAAAGTGGACAGACTATAGTGGAAAGACTATAGTGGAAAGACTGTAGTGAACAGAATAAAGTGGAGAGTATAGAGGACAGAATAAAGTGGAAAAACTAAAGTGGAAAGACTAAAGTGGACAGACTATAGTGGAAAGACTATAGTGGAAAGACTGTAGTTGACAGAATAAAGTGTAGACTATAGTGGAAAGACTAAAGTGGGCAGAGAATAGTGGAAAGACTAAAGTGGACAGACTATTGTGGAAAGACTGAAGTGGAAAAACTCAGTGGACAAATTAAAGTGTACACACTGAAGTGGAGAGAATAAAGTGGAAAGACTAAATTGGAAAGACTAAAGTGGACAGACTATAGTGGAAAGACTAAAGTGGAAAGACTAAAGTGGAAAGACTAAAGTGGAAAGACTAAAGTGGACAGACTATAGTGGAAAGACTAAAGTGGACAGACGATAGTGGAAATGACTAAAGTGGAAAGACTAAAGTGGACAGACTAAAGTTGACATACTAAAGTGGACAGACTTAAGTGGAAAGACTAAAGTGGACAGACTCTAGTGGAAAGACTGAAGTTGAAAGACTCAGTGGACAGACTAAAGTGTACACACTGCAGTGGACAGAATAAAGTGGAAAGACTAAAGTGGAAAGACTAAAGTGGACAGACTATAGTGGAAAGACTAAAATGGACAGACTAAAGTGGAAAGACTAAAGTGGAAAGACTAAAGCGGACAGACTATAGTGGAAAGACTATAGTGGAAAGACTGTAGTGGACAGAATAAAGTGGAGACTATAGTGGAAAGACTAAAGTGGAAAGACGAAAGTGGACAGACTATAGTGGAGAGACTAAAGTGGACAGACTATAGTGGAAAGACTAAAGTGGACAGACTAAAGTGGAAAGACTAGAGTGGAAAGACTAAAGTGGAAAGACTAAAGTGGACAGACGATAGTGGAAATGACTAAAGTGGAAAGACTAAAGTGGGTGGACAGACTAAAGTGGAAAGACTAAAGTGGACACACTCTAGTGGAAAGACTGAAGTGGAAAGACTAAGTGGACAGACTAAAGCGGAAAGACTAAAGTGGAAAGACTAAAGTGGAAAGACTAAAGTGGACAGACGATAGTGGAAATGACTAAAGTGGAAAGACTAAGTGGACAGACTAAAGTTGACAGACTAAAGTGGAAAGACTAATGTGGACAGACTCTAGTCGAAAGACTGAAGTGGAAAGACTAAGTGTACAGACTAAAGCGGAAAGACTAAAGTGGAAAGAATAAAGTGGACAGACTATAGTGGAAAGACTAAAGTGGACAGACTAAAGTGGAAAGACTAAAGTGGAAAGACTAAAGTGGACAGACTATAGTTTAAAGACTAAAGTTGACAGACTATAGTGGAAAGACTAAAGTGGACAGACTAACGTGGAAAGACTGAAGTGGAAAGACTAAAGTGGACAGACGATAGTGGAAAGACTGAAGTGGAAAGACTCAGTGGACAAACTAAAGTGTACACACTGAAGTGGAGAGAATAAAGTGGAAAGACTAAGGTGGACAGACCATAGTGGAAAGACTAAAGTGGACAGACTAAAATGGAAAGACTAAAGTAGAAAGGCAAAAGTGGACAGACTATAGTGGAAAGACTAAAGTAGACAGACTATAGTGGAAAGACTAAAGTGGACAGACTAAAGTGGAAAGACTAAAGTGGACAGACGGTAGTGAAAAGACTAAAGTGGACCGACTATAGTGGAAAGACTAAAGTGGACAGACTGAAGTGGAAAGACTATAGTGGAAAGACTAAAGTGGAAAGACTAATGCGGACAGACTATAGTGGAAAGACTGAAGTGGAAAGACTAAAGTGGACAGACGATAGTGGAAATGACTAAAGTGGAAAGACTAAAGTGGGTGGACAGACTAAAGTGGAAAGACTAAAGTGAACACACTCTAGTGGAAAGACTGAAGTGGAAAGACTAAGTGGACAGACTAAAGCGGAAAGACTAAAGTGGAAAGACTAAAGTGGAAAGACTAAAGTGGACAGACGGTAGTGAAAAGACTAAAGTGGACAGACTATAGTGGAAAGACTAAAGTGGACAGACTGAAGTGGAAAGACTATAGTGGAAAGACTAAAGTGGAAAGACTAATGCGGACAGACTATAGTGGAAAGACTGAAGTGGAAAGACTAAAGTGGACAGACGATAGTGGAAATGACTAAAGTGGAAAGACTAAAGTGGGTGGACAGACTAAAGTGGAAAGACTAAAGTGAACACACTCTAGTGGAAAGACTGAAGTGGAAAGACTAAGTGGAAAGACTAAAGTGGACAGACTAAAGTTGACAGACTAAAGTGGAAAGACTAATGTGGACAGACTCTATTCGAAAGACTGAAGTGGAAAGACTAAGTGGACAGACTAAAGCGGAAAGACTAAAGTGGAAAGAATAAAGTGGACAGACTATAGTGGAAAGACTAAAGTGGACAGACTAAAGTGGAAAGACTAAAGTGGACAGACTATAGTTTAAAGACTAAAGTTGACAGACTATAGTGGAAAGACTAAAGTGGACAGACTATAGTGGAAAGACTGAAGTGGAAAGACTAAGTGGACAGACTAAAGTGGAAAGACTATAGTGGAAAGACTAAAGGGGACAGACTATAGTGGAAATGACTAAAGTGGGCAGACTGAAGTGGAAAGACTATAGTGGAAAGACTAAAGTTTAAAGACTAAAGTGGACAGACTATAGTAGAAAGACTGAAGTGGAAAAACTCAGTGGACAAATTAAAGTGTACAAACTGAAGTGGAGAGAATAAAGTGGAAAGACTAAAGTGGAAAAACTAAAGTGGACAGACTATAGTGGAAAGACTAAAGTGGAAAGACTAAAGTGGAAAGACTAAAGTGGAAAGACTAAAGTGGACAGACTATAGTGGAAAGACTAAAGTAGACAGACTATAGTGGAAAGACTAAAGTGGACAGACTAAAGTGGAAAGACTAAAGTGGAAAGACTAAAGTGGACAGACTATAGTGGAAAGACTAAAGTGGACAGACGATAGTGGAAATGACTAAAGTGGAAAGACTAAAGTGGACAGACTAAAGTTGACAGACTAAAGTGGACAGACTTAAGTGGAAAGACTAAAGTGGAAAGACTAAAGTGGACAGACGATAGTGGAAATGACTAAAGTGGAAAGACTAAGTGGACAGACTAAAGTTGACACACTAAAGTGGAAAGACTAATGTGGACAGACTCTAGTCGAAAGACTGAAGTGGAAAGACTAAGTGGACAGACTAAAGCGGAAAGACTAAAGTGGAAAGAATAAAGTGGACAGACTATAGTGGAAAGACTAAAGTGGACAGACTAAAGTGGAAAGACTAAAGTGGAAAGACTAAAATGGACAGACTATAGTTTAAAGACTAAAGTTGACAGACTATAGTGGAAAGACTAAAGTGGACAGACTAACGTGGAAAGACTGAAGTGGAAAGACTAAAGTGGACAGACGATAGTGGAAAGACTGAAGTGGAAAGACTCAGTGGACAAACTAAAGTGTACACACTGAAGTGGAGAGAATAAAGTGGAAAGACTAAGGTGGACAGACTATAGTGGAAAGACTAAAGTGGACAGACTAAAATGGAAAGACTAAAGTAGAAAGGCAAAAGTGGACAGACTATAGTGGAAAGACTAAAGTAGACAGACTATAGTGGAAAGACTAAAGTGGACAGACTAAAGTGGAAAGACTAAAGTGGACAGACGGTAGTGAAAAGACTAAAGTGGACAGACTATAGTGGAAAGACTAAAGTGGACAGACTGAAGTGGAAAGACTATAGTGGAAAGACTAAAGTGGAAAGACTAATGCGGACAGACTATAGTGGAAAGACTGAAGTGGAAAGACTAAAGTGGACAGACGATAGTGGAAATGACTAAAGTGGAAAGACTAAAGTGGGTGGACAGACTAAAGTGGAAAGACTAAAGTGAACACACTCTAGTGGAAAGACTGAAGTGGAAAGACTAAGTGGACAGACTAAAGCGGAAAGACTAAAGTGGAAAGACTAAAGTGGAAAGACTAAAGTGGACAGACGGTAGTGAAAAGACTAAAGTGGACAGACTATAGTGGAAAGACTAAAGTGGACAGACTGAAGTGGAAAGACTATAGTGGAAAGACTAAAGTGGAAAGACTAATGCGGACAGACTATAGTGGAAAGACTGAAGTGGAAAGACTAAAGTGGACAGACGATAGTGGAAATGACTAAAGTGGAAAGACTAAAGTGGGTGGACAGACTAAAGTGGAAAGACTAAAGTGAACACACTCTAGTGGAAAGACTGAAGTGGAAAGACTAAGTGGAAAGACTAAAGTGGACAGACTAAAGTTGACAGACTAAAGTGGAAAGACTAATGTGGACAGACTCTATTCGAAAGACTGAAGTGGAAAGACTAAGTGGACAGACTAAAGCGGAAAGACTAAAGTGGAAAGAATAAAGTGGACAGACTATAGTGGAAAGACTAAAGTGGACAGACTAAAGTGGAAAGACTAAAGTGGAAAGACTAAAGTGGACAGACTATAGTTTAAAGACTAAAGTTGACAGACTATAGTGGAAAGACTAAAGTGGACAGACTATAGTGGAAAGACTGAAGTGGAAAGACTAAGTGGACAGACTAAAGTGGAAAGACTATAGTGGAAAGACTAAAGGGGACAGACTATAGTGGAAATGACTAAAGTGGGCAGACTGAAGTGGAAAGACTATAGTGGAAAGACTAAAGTGGAAAGACTAAAGTGGACAGACTATAGTAGAAAGACTGAAGTGGAAAAACTCAGTGGACAAATTAAAGTGTACAAACTGAAGTGGAGAGAATAAAGTGGAAAGACTAAAGTGGAAAAACTAAAGTGGACAGACTATAGTGGAAAGACTAAAGTGGAAAGACTAAAGTGGAAAGACTAAAGTGGAAAGACTAAAGTGGACAGACTATAGTGGAAAGACTAAAGTAGACAGACTATAGTGGAAAGACTAAAGTGGACAGACTAAAGTGGAAAGACTAAAGTGGAAAGACTAAAGTGGACAGACTATAGTGGAAAGACTAAAGTGGACAGACGATAGTGGAAATGACTAAAGTGGAAAGACTAAAGTGGACAGACTAAAGTTGACAGACTAAAGTGGACAGACTTAAGTGGAAAGACTAAAGTGGACAGACTCTAGTGGAAAGACTGAAGTGGAAAGACTCCGTGGACAGACTAAAGTGTACACACTGCAGTGGACAGAATAAAGTGGAAAGACTAAAGTGGAAAGACTAAAGTGGACAGACTATAGTGGAAAGACTAAAGTGGACAGACTAAAGTGGAAAGACTAAAGTGGAAAGACTAAAGCGGACAGACTATAGTGGAAAGACTATAGTGGAAAGACTGTAGTGGACAGAATAAAGTGGAGACTATAGTGGAAAGACTAAAGTGGAAAGACAAAAGTGGACAGACTATAGTGGAGAGACTAAAGTGGACAGACTATAGTGGAAAGACTAAAGTGGACAGACTAAAGTGGAAAGACTAGAGTGGAAAGACTAAAGTGGACAGACGATAGTGGAAATGACTAAAGTGGAAAGACTAAAGTGGGTGGACAGACTAAAGTGGAAAGACTAAAGTGGACACACTCTAGTGGAAAGACTGAAGTGGAAAGACTAAGTGGACAGACTAAAGCGGAAAGACTAAAGTGGAAAGACTAAAGTGGAAAGACTAAAGTGGACAGACGATAGTGGAAATGACTAAAGTGGAAAGACTAAAGTGGACAGACTAAAGTGGAAAGACTAATGTGGACAGACTCTAGTCGAAAGACTGAAGTGGAAAGACTAAGTGGACAGACTAAAGCGGAAAGACTAAAGTGGAAAGAATAAAGTGGACAGACTATAGTGGAAAGACTAAAGTGGACAGACTAAAGTGGAAAGACTAAAGTGGAAAGACTAAAGTGGACAGACTATAGGTTAAAGACTAAAGTTGACAGACTATAGTGGAAAGACTAAAGTGGACAGACTAACGTGGAAAGACTGAAGTGGAAAGACTAAAGTGGACAGACGATAGTGGAAAGACTGAAGTGGAAAGACTCAGTGGACAAACTAAAGTGTACACACTGAAGTGGAGAGAATAAAGTGGAAACACTAAGGTGGACAGACTATAGTGGAAAGACTAAAGTGGACAGACTAAAATGGAAAGACTAAAGTAGAAAAACAAAAGTGGACAGACTATAGTGGAAAGACTAAAGTAGACAGACTATAGTGGAAAGACTAAAGTGGACAGACTAAAGTGGAAAGACTAAAGTGGACAGACGGTTGTGAAAAGACTAAAGTGGACAGACTATAGTGGAAAGACTAAAGTGGACAGACTGAAGTGGAAAGACTATAGTGGAAAGACTAAAGTGGAAAGACTAATGCGGACAGACTATAGTGGAAAGACTGAAGAGGAAAGACTCAGTGGACAAACTAAAGTGTACACACTGAAGTGGAGAGAATAAAGTGGAAAGACTAAAGTGGACAGACTATAGTGGAAACACTAAAGTGGACAGACTAAAGTGGAAAGACTAAAGTAGAAAGACAAAAGTGGACAGACTATAGTGGAAAGACTAAAGTTGACAGACTATAGTGGAAACACTAAAGTGGACAGACTAAAGTGGAAAGACTAAAGTGGACAGACGATAGTGGAAATGACTAAAGTGGAAAGACTAAAGTGGACAGACTAAAGTGGACAGACTAAAGTGGACAGACTTAAGTGGAAAGACTAAAGTGGACAGACTCTAGTGGAAAGACTGAAGTGGAAAGACTAAGTGGACAGACTAAACCGGACAGACTTAAGTGGAAAGACTAAAGTGGACAGACTATAGTGGAAAGACTGAAGTGGAAAGACTCAGTGGACAGACTAAAGTGTACACACTGCAGTGGACAGAATAAAGTGGAAAGACTTAAGTGGAAAGACTAAAGTGGACAGACTATAGTGGAAAGACTAAAGTGGAAAGACGAAAGTGGACAGACTATAGTGGAGAGACTAAAGTGGACAGACTATAGTGGAAAGACTAAAGTGGACAGACTAAAGTGGAAAGACTAAGGTGGAAAGACGATAGTGGAAATGACTAAAGTGGAAAGACTAAAGTGGGTGGACAGACTAAAGTGGAAAGACTAAAGTGGACACACTCTAGTGGAAAGACTGAAGTGAAAAGACTAAGTGGACAGACTAAAGAAGAAAGACTAAAGTGGAAAGACTAAAGTGGAAAGACTAAAGTGGACAGACGATAGTGGAAATGACTAAAGTGGAAAGACTAAAGTGGACAGACTAAAGTTGACAGACTAAAGTGGAAAGACTAATGTGGACAGACTCTAGTCGAAAGACTGAAGTGGAAAGACTAAGTCGACAGACTAAAGCGGAAAGACTAAAGTGGAAAGACTAAAGTGGACAGACTATAGTGGAAAGACTAAAGTGGACAGACTAAAGTGGAAAGACTAAAGTGGAAAGACTAAAGTGGACAGACTATAGTGGAAAGACTAAAGTTGACAGACTATAGTGGAAAGACTAAAGTGGACAGACTAACGTGGAAAGACTAAAATGGAAAGACTAAAGTGGACAGACGATAGTGGAAAGACTGAAGTGGAAAGACTCAGTGGACAAACTAAAGTGTACACACTGAAGTGGATTGAATAAAGTGGAAAGACTAAAGTGGACAGACTATAGTGGAAAGACTAAAGTGGACAGACTAAAATGGAAAGACAAAAGTAGAAAGACAAAAGTGGACAGACTATAGTGGAAAGACTAAAGTAGACAGACTATAGTGGAAAGACTAAAGTGGACAGACTAAAGTGGAAAGACTAAAGTGGACAGACGGTAGTGAAAAGACTAAAGTGGACAGACTATAGTGGAAAGACTAAAGTGGACAGACTGAAGTGGAAAGACTATAGTGGAAAGACTAAAGTGGAAAGACTAAAGCGGACAGACTATAGTGGAAAGACTGAAGTGGAAAGACTAAAGTGGTCAGACGATAGTGGAAATGACTAAAGTGGAAAGACTAAAGTGGGTGGACAGACTAAAGTGGAAAATCTAAAGTGGACACACTCTAGTGGAAAGACTGAAGTGGAAAGACTAAGTGGACAGACTAAAGCGGAAAGACTAAAGTGGAAAGACTAAAGTGGAAAGACTAAAGTGGACAGACGATAGTGGAAATGACTAAAGTGGAAAGACTAAAGTGGACAGACTAAAGTTGACAGACTAAAGTGGAAAGACTAATGTGGACAGACTCTAGTCGAAAGACTGAAGTGGAAAGACTAAGTGGACAGACTAAAGCGGAAAGACTAAAGTGGAAAGAATAAAGTGGACAGACTATAGTGGAAAGACTAAAGTGGACAGACTAAAGTGGACAGACTATAGTGGAAAGACTATATTGGAAAGATTGTAGTGGACAGAATAAAGTGGAGACTATAGTGGAAAGACTAAAGTGGACAAAACTAAAGTGGAAAGACTAAAGTGGACAGACTATAGTGGAAAGACTAAAGTGTACAGACTATAGTGGAAAGACTAAAGTGGACAGACTAACGTGGAGAGACTAAAGGGGAAAGACTAAAGTGGACAGACAAAGTGGAAAGACTGAAGTGGAAAGACTCAGTGGACAAACTAAAGTGTACACACTGAAGTGGAGAGAATAAAGTGGAAAGACTAAAGTTGACAGACTATAGTGGAAAGACTAAAGTGGACAGACTAAAATGGAAAGACTAAAGTAGAAAGACAAAAGTGGACAGACTATAGTGGAAAGACTAAAGTAGACAGACTATAGTGGAAAGACTAAAGTGGACAGACTAAAGTGGAAAGACTAAAGTGGACAGACGGTAGTGAAAAGACTAAAGTGGACAGACTATAGTGGAAAGACTAAAGTGGACAGACTGAAGTGGAAAGACTATAGTGGAAAGACTAAAGTGGAAAGACTAAAGTGGACAGACTATAGTGGAAAGACTGAAGTGGAAAGACTCAGTGGACAAACTAAAGTGTACACACTGAAGTGGAGAGAATAAAGTGGAAAGACTAAAGTGGACAGACTATAGTTGAAAGACTAAAGTGGACAGACTAAAGTGGAAAGACTAAAGTAGAAAGACTAAAGTGGACAGACTATAGTGGAAAGACTAAAGTTGACAGACTATAGTGGAAAGACTAAAGTGGACAGACTAAAGTGGAAAGACTAAAGTGGACAGACGATAGTGGAAATGACTAAAGTGGAAAGACTCAAGTGGACAGACTAAAGTGGACAGACTAAAGTGGAAAGACTAAAGTGGACAGACGATAGTGGAAATGACTAAAGTGAAAAGACTCAAGTGGACAGTCTAAAGTGGACAGACTTAAGTGGAAAGACTAAAGTGGACAGACTCTAGTGGAAAGACTGAAGTGGAAAGACTAAGTGGACAGACTAAACCGAACAGACTTAAGTGGAAAGACTAAAGTGGACAGACTATAGTGGAAAGACTGAAGTGGAAAGACTAGAGTGGAAAGACGATAGTGGAAATGACTAAAGTGGAAAGACTAAAGTGGACAGACTAAAGTTGACAGACTAAAGTGGACAGACTTAAGTGGAAAGACTAAAGTGGACAGACTCTAGTGGAAAGACTGAAGTGGAAAGACTCAGTGGACAGACTAAAGTGTACACACTGCAGTGGACAGAATAAAGTGGAAAGACTAAAGTGGAAAGACTAAAGTGGACAGACTATAGTGGAAAGACTAAAGTGGACAGACTAAAGTGGAAAGACTAAAGTGGAAAGACTAAAGCGGACAGACTATAGTGGAAAGACTATAGTGGAAAGACTGTAGTGGACAGAATAAAGTGGAGACTATAGTGGAAAGACTAAAGTGGAAAGACAAAAGTGGACAGACTATAGTGGAGAGACTAAAGTGGACAGACTATAGTGGAAAGACTAAAGTGGACAGACTAAAGTGGAAAGACTAGAGTGGAAAGACTAAAGTGGACAGACGATAGTGGAAATGACTAAAGTGGAAAGACTAAAGTGGACACACTCTAGTGGAAAGACTGAAGTGGAAAGACTAAGTGGACAGACTAAAGCGGAAAGACTAAAGTGGAAAGACTAAAGTGGAAAGACTAAAGTGGACAGACGATAGTGGAAATGACTAAAGTGGAAAGACTAAAGTGGACAGACTAAAGTGGAAAGACTAATGTGGACAGACTCTAGTCGAAAGACTGAAGTGGAAAGACTAAGTGGACAGACTAAAGCGGAGAGACTAAAGTGGAAAGAATAAAGTGGACAGACTATAGTGGAAAGACTAAAGTGGACAGACTAAAGTGGAAAGACTAAAGTGGAAAGACTAAAGTGGACAGACTATAGGTTAAAGACTAAAGTTGACAGACTATAGTGGAAAGACTAAAGTGGACAGACTAACGTGGAAAGACTGAAGTGGAAAGACTAAAGTGGACAGACGATAGTGGAAAGACTGAAGTGGAAAGACTCAGTGGACAAACTAAAGTGTACACACTGAAGTGGAGAGAATAAAGTGGAAACACTAAGGTGGACAGACTATAGTGGAAAGACTAAAGTGGACAGACTAAAATGGAAAGACTAAAGTAGAAAGACAAAAGTGGACAGACTATAGTGGAAAGACTAAAGTAGACAGACTATAGTGGAAAGACTAAAGTGGACAGACTAAAGTGGAAAGACTAAAGTGGACAGACGGTTGTGAAAAGACTAAAGTGGACAGACTATAGTGGAAAGACTAAAGTGGACAGACTGAAGTGGAAAGACTATAGTGGAAAGACTAAAGTGGAAAGACTAATGCGGACAGACTATAGTGGAAAGACTGAAGAGGAAAGACTCAGTGGACAAACTAAAGTGTACACACTGAAGTGGAGAGAATAAAGTGGAAAGACTAAAGTGGACAGACTATAGTGGAAACACTAAAGTGGACAGACTAAAGTGGAAAGACTAAAGTAGAAAGACAAAAGTGGACAGACTATAGTGGAAAGACTAAAGTTGACAGACTATAGTGGAAACACTAAAGTGGACAGACTAAAGTGGAAAGACTAAAGTGGACAGACGATAGTGGAAATGACTAAAGTGGAAAGACTAAAGCGGACAGACTAAAGTGGACAGACTAAAGTGGACAGACTTAAGTGGAAAGACTAAAGTGGACAGACTCTAGTGGAAAGACTGAAGTGGAAAGACTAAGTGGACAGACTAAACCGGACAGACTTAAGTGGAAAGACTAAAGTGGACAGACTATATTGGAAAGACTGAAGTGGAAAGACTCAGTGGACAGACTAAAGTGTACACACTGCAGTGGACAGAATAAAGTGGAAAGACTAAAGTGGAAAGACTAAAGTGGACAGACTATAGTGGAAAGACTAAAGTGGAAAGACGAAAGTGGACAGACTATAGTGGAGAGACTTAAGTGGACAGACTATAGTGGAAAGACTAAAGTGGACAGACTAAAGTGGAAAGACTAGAGTGGAAAGACGATAGTGGAAATGACTAAAGTGGAAAGACTAAAGTGGGTGGACAGACTAAAGTGGAAAGACTAAAGTGGACACACTCTAGTGGAAAGACTGAAGTGAAAAGACTAAGTGGACAGACTAAAGCGGAAAGACTAAAGTGGAAAGACTAAAGTGGAAAGACTAAAGTGGACAGACGATAGTGGAAATGACTAAAGTGGAAAGACTAAAGTGGACAGACTAAAGTTGACCGACTAAAGTGGAAAGACTAATGTGGACAGACTCTAGTAAAAAGACTGAAGTGGAAAGACTAAGTCGACAGACTAAAGCGGAAAGACTAAAGTGGAAAGACTAAAGTGGACAGACTATAGTGGAAAGACTAAAGTGGACAGACTAAAGTGGAAAGACTAAAGTGGAAAGACTAAAGTGGACAGACTATAGTGGAAAGACTAAAGTTGACAGACTATAGTGGAAAGACTAAAGTGGACAGACTAACGTGGAAAGACTAAAATGGAAAGACTAAAGTGGACAGACGATAGTGGAAAGACTGAAGTGGAAAGACTCAGTGGACAAACTAAAGTGTACAGACTGAAGTGGAGAGAATAAAGTGGAAAGACTAAAGTGGACAGACTATAGTGGAAAGACTAAAGTGGACAGACTAAAATGGAAAGACTAAAGTAGACAGACTATAGTGGAAAGACTAAAGTGGACAGACTAAAGTGGAAAGACTAAAGTGGACAGACGGTAGTGAAAAGACTAAAGTGGACAGACTATAGTGGAAAGACTAAAGTGGACAGACTGAAGTGGAAAGACTATAGTGGAAAGACTAAAGTGGAAAGACTAAAGCGGACAGACTATAGTGGAAAGACTGAAGTGGAAAGACTAAAGTGGTCAGACGATAGTGGAAATGACTAAAGTGGAAAGACTAAAGTGGGTGGACAGACTAAAGTGGAAAGACTAAAGTGGACACACTCTAGTGGAAAGACTGAAGTGGAAAGACTAAGTGGACAGACTAAAGCGGAAAGACTAAAGTGGAAAGACTAAAGTGGAAAGACTAAAGTGGACAGACGATAGTGGAAATGACTAAAGTGGAAAGACTAAAGTGGACAGACTAAAGTTGACAGACTAAAGTGGAAAGACTAATGTGGACAGACTCTAGTCGAAAGACTGAAGTGGAAAGACTAAGTGGACAGACTAAAGCGGAAAGACTAAAGTGGAAAGAATAAAGTGGACAGACTATAGTGGAAAGACTAAAGTGGACAGACTAAAGTGGACAGACTATAGTGGAAAGACTATATTGGAAAGATTGTAGTGGACAGAATAAAGTGGAGACTATAGTGGAAAGACTAAAGTGGACAAAACTAAAGTGGAAAGACTAAAGTGGACAGACTATAGTGGAAAGACTAAAGTGTACAGACTATAGTGGAAAGACTAAAGTGGACAGACTAACGTGGAGAGACTAAAGGGGAAAGACTAAAGTGGACAGACAAAGTGGAAAGACTGAAGTGGAAAGACTCAGTGGACAAACTAAAGTGTAAACACTGAAGTGGAGAGAATAAAGTGGAAAGACTAAAGTTGACAGACTATAGTGGAAAGACTAAAGTGGACAGACTAAAATGGAAAGACTAAAGTAGAAAGACAAAAGTGGACAGACTATAGTGGAAAGACTAAAGTAGACAGACTATAGTGGAAAGACTAAAGTGGACAGACTAAAGTGGAAAGACTAAAGTGGACAGACGGTAGTGAAAAGACTAAAGTGGACAGACTATAGTGGACAGACTAAAGTGGACAGACTGAAGTGGAAAGACTGTAGTGGAAAGACTAAAGTGGAAAGACTAAAGTGGACAGACTATAGTGGAAAGACTGAAGTGGAAAGACTCAGTGGACAAACTAAAGTGTACACCCTGAAGTGGAGAGAATAAAGTGGAAAGACTAAAGTAGACAGACTATAGTGGAAAGACTAAAGTGGACAGACTAAAGTGGAAAGACTAAAGTAGAAAGACTAAAGTGGACAGACTATAGTGGAAAGACTAAAGTTGACAGACTATAGTGGAAAGACTAAAGTGGACAGACTATAGTGGAAAGACTAAAGTGGACAGACTAAAGTGGAAAGACTAAAGTGGACAGACGATAGTGGAAATGACTAAAGTGGAAAGACTCAAGTGGACAGACTAAAGTGGACAGACTTAAGTGGAAAGACTAAAGTGGACAGACTCTAGTGGAAAGACTGAAGTGGAAAGACTAAGTGGACAGACTAAACCTAACAGACTTAAGTGGAAAGACTAAAGTGGACAGACTATAGTGGAAAGACTGAAGTGGAAAGACTAGAGTGGAAAGACGATAGTGGAAATGACTAAAGTGGAAAGACTAAAGTGGGTGGACAGACTAAAGTGGAAAGACTAAAGTGGACACACTCTAGTGGAAAGACTGAAGTGGAAAGACTAAGTGGACAGACTAAAGCGGAAAGACTAAAGTGGAAAGACTAAAGTGGAAAGACTAAAGTGGACAGACAATAGTGGAAATGACTAAAGTGGAAAGACTAAAGTGGACAGACTAAAGTTGTCAGACTAAAGTGGAAAGACTAATGTGGACAGACTCTAGTCGAAAGACTGAAGTGGAAAGACTAAGTGGACAGACTAAAGCGGAAAGACTAAAGTGGAAAGACTAAAGTGGACAGACTATAGTGGAAAGACTAAAGTGGACAGACTAAAGTGGAAAGACTAAAGTGGAAAGACTAAAGTGGACAGACTATAGTGGAAAGACTAAAGTTGACAGACTATAGTGGAAAGACTAAAGTGGACAGACTAACGTGGAAAGACTAAAATGGAAAGACTAAAGTGGACAGACGATAGTGGAAAGACTGAAGTGGAAAGACTCAGTGGACAAACTAAAGTGTACACACTGAAGTGGAGAGAATAAAGTGGAAAGACTAAAGTGGACAGACTATAGTGGAAAGACTAAAGTGGACAGACTAAAATGGAAAGACAAAAGTAGAAAGACAAAAGTGGACAGACTATAGTGGAAAGACTAAAGTAGACAGACTATAGTGGAAAGACTAAAGTGGACAGACTAAAGTGGAAAGACTAAAGTGGACAGACGGTAGTGAAAAGACTAAAGTGGACAGACTATAGTGGAAAGACTAAAGTGGACAGACTGAAGTGGAAAGACTATAGTGGAAAGACTAAAGTGGAAAGACTAAAGCGGACAGACTATAGTGGAAAGACTGAAGTGGAAAGACTAAAGTGGTCAGACGATAGTGGAAATGACTAAAGTGGAAAGACTAAAGTGGGTGGACAGACTAAAGTGGAAAGACTAAAGTGGACACACTCTAGTGGAAAGACTGAAGTGGAAAGACTAAGTGGACAGACTAAAGCGGAAAGACTAAAGTGGAAAGACTAAAGTGGAAAGACTAAAGTGGACAGACGATAGTGGAAATGACTAAAGTGGAAAGACTAAAGTGGACAGACTAAAGTTGACAGACTAAAGTGGAAAGACTAATGTGGACAGACTCTAGTCGAAAGACTGAAGTGGAAAGACTAAGTGGACAGACTAAAGCGGAAAGACTAAAGTGGAAAGAATAAAGTGGACAGACTATAGTGGAAAGACTAAAGTGGATAGACTAAAGTGGACAGACTATAGTGGAAAGACTATATTGGAAAGATTGTAGTGGACAGAATAAAGTGGAGACTATAGTGGAAAGACTAAAGTGGACAAAACTAAAGTGGAAAGACTAAAGTGGACAGACTATAGTGGAAAGACTAAAGTGGACAGACTATAGTGGAAAGACTAAAGTGGACAGACTAACGTGGAGAGACTAAAGGGGAAAGACTAAAGTGGACAGACAAAGTGGAAAGACTGAAGTGGAAAGACTCAGTGGACAAACTAAAGTGTACACACTGAAGTGGAGAGAATAAAGTGGAAAGACTAAAGTTGACAGACTATAGTGGAAAGACTAAAGTGGACAGACTAAAATGGAAAGACTAAAGTAGAAAGACAAAAGTGGACAGACTATAGTGGAAAGACTAAAGTAGACAGACTATAGTGGAAAGACTAAAGTGGACAGACTAAAGTGGAAAGACTAAAGTGGACAGACGGTAGTGAAAAGACTAAAGTGGACAGACTATAGTGGAAAGACTAAAGTGGACAGACTGAAGTGGAAAGACTATAGTGGAAAGACTAAAGTGGAAAGACTAAAGTGGACAGACTATAGTGGAAAGACTGAAGTGGAAAGACTCAGTGGACAAACTAAAGTGTACACACTGAAGTGGAGAGAATAAAGTGGAAAGACTAAAGTGGACAGACTATAGTGGAAAGACTAAAGTGGACAGACTAAAGTGGAAAGACTAAAGTAGAAAGACTAAAGTGGACAGACTATAGTGGAAAGACTAAAGTTGACAGACTATAGTGGAAAGACTAAAGTGGACAGACTAAAGTGGAAAGACTAAAGTGGACAGACGATAGTGGAAATGACTAAAGTGGAAAGACTCAAGTGGACAGACTAAAGTGGACAGACTTAAGTGGAAAGACTAAAGTGGACAGACTCTAGTGGAAAGACTGAAGTGGAAAGACTAAGTGGACAGACTAAACCGAACAGACTTAAGTGGAAAAACTAAAGTGGACAGACTATAGTGGAAAGACTGAAGTGGAAAGACTCAGTGGACAGACTAAAGTGTACACACTGCAGTGGACAGAATAAAGTGGTAAGACTAAAGTGGAGAGACTAAAGTGGACAGACTATAGTGGAAAGACTAAAGTGGACAGACTAAAGTGGAAAGACTAAAGTGGAAAGACTAAAGTGGACAGACTATAGTGGAAAGACTATGGTGGAAAGACTGTAGTGGACAGAATAAAGTGGAGACTATAGTGGAAAGACGAAAGTGGAAAGACTAAGGTGGACAGACCATAGTGGAGAGACTAAAGTGGACAGACTATAGTGGAAAGACTAAAGTCGACAGACTAAAGTGGAAAGACTGAAGTGGAAAGACTAAAGTGGACAGACGTAGTGGAAATGACTAAAGTGGAAAGACTAAAGTGGACAGACTAAAGTGGACAGACTATAGTGGAAAGACTAAAGTGGACAGACTCTAGTGGTAAGACTGAAGTGGAAAAACTAAGTGGACAGACTAAAGCGGAAAGACTAAAGTGGAAAGACTAAAGTGGACAGACTCTAGTGGAAAGACTGAAGTGGAAAGACTAAGTGGACAGAGACTAAAATGGAAAGACTAAAGTGGACAGACTATAGTGGAAAGACTATAGTGGAAAGACTGTAGTGGAGAGAATAAAGTGGAGACTATAGTGGAAAGACTAAAGTGGACAGAGAATAGTGGAAAGACTAAAATGGATAGACTATAGTGGACAGAGAATAGTGGAAAGACTAAAGTGGACAGACTATAGTGGACAGACTATAGTGGAAAGACTGAAGTGGAAAGACTCAGTGAACAGACTAAAGTGTACACACTGCAGTGGACAGAATAAAGTGGAAAGACTAAAGTGGAAAGACTAAAGTGGACAGACTATAGTGGAAAGACTAAAGTGGACAGACTAAAGTGGAAAGACTAAAGTGGACAGACTAAAGTGGAAAGACTAAAGTGGAAAAACTAAAGTGGACAGACTATAGTGGAAAGACTATGGTGGAAAGACTGTAGTGGACAGAATAAAGTGGAGACTATAGTGAAAAGACTAAAGTGGACAGACTATTGTGGAAAGACTGAAGTGGAAAGACTAAGTGGACAGACTAAAGTGGAAAGACTATAGTGGAAAGACTAAAGTGGACAGACTATAGTGGAAAGACGATAGTGGAAAGACTGTAGTTGACAGAATAAAGTGTAGACTATAGTGGAAAGACTAAAGTGGGCAGAGAATAGTGGAAAGACTAAAGTGGACAGACTATTGTGGAAAGACTATAGTGGAAAGACTGAAGTGGAAAGACTCAGTGGACAAACTAAAGTTTACACACTGAAGTGGAGAGAATAAAGTGGAAAGACTAAAGTGGAAAGACTATAGTGGAAAGACTAAAGTGGACAGACTATAGTGGAAAGACTAAAGTGGACAGACTAAAGTGGAAAGACTAAAGGGGAAAGACTAAAGTGGACAGACTATAGTGGACTCTAGAGTGGAAAGACTCTAGTGGAAAGACTGAAGAGGAAAGACGAAAGTGGACAGACTATAGTGGATAGACTAAAGTGGACAGACTATAGTGGAAAGACTAAAGTGAACAGACGAAAGTGGACAGACTATAGTGGAGAGACTAAAGTGGACAGACTATAGTGGAAAGACTAAAGTGGACAGACTAAAGTTGAAAGACTAAAGTGGAAAGACTAAAGTGGACGGACGATAGTGGAAATGACTAAAGTAGAAAGACTAAAGTGGGTGGACTGACTAAAGTGGACAGACTAAAGTGGAAAGACTAAAGTGGACACACTCTAGTGGAAAGACTGAAGTGGAAAGACTAAGTGGACAGACTAAAGCGGAAAGACTAAAGTGGAAAGACTAAAGTGGACAGACTCTAGTGGAAAGACTGAAGTGGAAAGACTAAGTGGACAGACTAAATTGGAAAGACTAAAGTGGACGGACGATAGTGGAAATGACTAAAGTGGACAGAGACTAAAGTGGAAAGACTGAAGTGGAAAGACTCAGTGGACAAACTAAAGTGTACACACTCTAGTGGAAAGACTGAAGTGGAAAGACTAAGTGGACAGACTAAAGCGGAAAGACTAAAGTGGAAAGACTAAAGTGGACAGACTCTAGTGGAAAGACTGAAGTGGACAGACTAAAGCGGAAAGACTAAAGTGAAAAGACTAAAGTGGACAGACTATAGTGGAAAGACTAAAGTGGACAGAGACTAAAGTGGAAAGACTGAAGTGGAAAGACTCAGTGGACAAACTAAAGTGTACACACTGAAGTGGAGAGAATAAAGTGGAGACTATAGTGGAAAGACTAAAGTGGACAGAGAATAGTGGAAAGACTATAGTGGAAAGACTGTAGTGTACAGAATAAAGTGTAGACTGTAGTGGAAAGACTAAAGTGGACAGAGAATAGTGGAAAGACTAAAGTGGAAAGACTGTAGTGGACAGAAGAAAGTGGAGACTATAGTGGAAAGACTAAAGTGGAAAGACTAAAGGGGACAGACTATAGTGGAAAGACTGAAGTGGAAAGACTAAGTTGACAGACTAAAGTGGAAAGACTATAGTGGAAAGACTAAAGTGGACAGACTATAGTGGAAAGACTAAAGTGGACAGACTGAAGTGGAAAGACTATAGTGGAAAGACTAAAGTGGAAAGACTAAAGTGGACAGACTATAGTGGAAAGCCTGAAGTGGAAAGACTCAGTGGACAAATTAAAGTGTACACACTGAAGTGGAGAGAATAAAGTGGAAAGACTAAAGTGGACAGACTAAAGTGGAAAGACTAAAGTGGAAAGACTAAACTGGACAGACTTTAGTGGAAAGACTAAAGTAGACAGACTATAGTGGAAAGACTAAAGTGGACAGACTAAAGTGGAAAGACTAAAGTGGACAGACGATAGTGGAAATGACTAAAGTGGAAAGACTAAAGTGGACAGAGACTAAAGTGGAAAGACTGAAGTGGAAAGACTCAGTGGACAAACTAAAGTGTACACACTGAAGTGGAGAGAATAAAGTGGAAAGACTAAAGTGGACAGACTATAGTGGAAAGACTAAAGTGGACAGACTAAAGTGGAAAGACTAAAGTAGAAAGACAAAAGTGGACAGACTATAGTGGAAAGACTTAAGTAGACAGACTATAGTGGAAAGACTAAAGTGGACAGAGTAAAGTGGACAGACGATAGTGGAAAGACTATAGTGGAAAGACTGTAGTGGACAGAATAAAGTGGAGACTATAGTGGAAAGACTAAAGTGGAAAGACTAAAGTGGAAAGACTAAAGGGGACAGACTATAGTGGAAAGACTAAAGTGGAAAGACTAAAGCGGACAGACTATAGTGGAAAGACTATAGTGGAAAGACTGTAGTGGACAGAATAAAATGGAGACTATAGTGGAAAGACTAAAGTGGAAAGACGAAAGTGGACAGACTATAGTGGAGAGACTAAAGTGGACAGACTATAGTGGAAAGACTAAAGTGGACAGACTAAAGTGGAAAGACTAAAGTGGAAAGACTAAAGTGGACGGACGATAGTGGAAATGACTAAAGTGGAAAGACTAAAGTGGGTTGACAGACTAAAGTGGACAGACTAAAGTGGAAAGACTGAAGTGGACACACTCTAGTGGAAAGACTGAAGTGGAAAGACTAAGAGGACAGACTAAAGCGGAAAGACTAAAGTGGAAAGACTAAAGTGGACAGACTCTAGTGGAAAGACTGAAGTGGAAAGACTAAGTGGACAGACTAAAGCGGAAAGACTAAAGTGGAAAGACTAAAGTGGACAGACTATAGTGGAAAGACTAAAGTGGACAGAGACTAAAGTGGAAAGACTGAAGTGGAAAGACTCAGTGGACAAACTAAAGTGTACACACTGAAGTGCAGAGAATAAAGTGGAACGACTAAAGTGGACAGACTATAGTGGAAAGACTAAAGTGGACAGAATAAAGTGGAAAGACTAAAGTAGAAAGACAAAAGTGGACAGACTATAGTGGAAAGACTTAAGTAGACAGACTATAGTGGAAAGACTAAAGTGGACAGAGTAAAGTGGACAGACGATAGTGGAAATGACTAAAGTGGAAAGACTAAAGTGGACAGACTAAAGTGGACAGACTTAAGTGGAAAGACTAAAGTGGACAGACTCTAGTGGAAAGACTGAAGAGGAAAGACGAAAGTGGACAGACTATAGTGGATAGACTAAAGTGGACAGACTATAGTGGAAAGACTAAAGTGAACAGACGAAAGTGGACAGACTATAGTGGAGAGACTAAAGTGGACAGACTATAGTGGAAAGACTAAAGTGGACAGACTAAAGTTGAAAGACTAAAGTGGAAAGACTAAAGTGGACGGACGATAGTGGAAATGACTAAAGTTGAAAGACTAAAGTGGGTGGACTGACTAAAGTGGACAGACTAAAGTGGAAAGACTAAAGTGGACACACTCTAGTGGAAAGACTGAAGTGGAAAGACTAAGTGGACAGACTAAAGCGGAAAGACTAAAGTGGAAAGACTAAAGTGGACAGACTCTAGTGGAAAGACTGAAGTGGAAAGACTAAGTGGACAGACTAAAGTGGAAAGACTAAAGTGGACGGACGATAGTGGAAATGACTAAAGTGGACAGAGACTAAAGTGGAAAGACTGAAGTGGAAAGACTCAGTGGACAAACTAAAGTGTACACACTCTAGTGGAAAGACTGAAGTGGAAAGACTAAGTGGACAGACTAAAGCGGAAAGACTAAAGTGGAAAGACTAAAGTGGACAGACTCTAGTGGAAAGACTGAAGTGGACAGACTAAAGCGGAAAGACTAAAGTGAAAAGACTAAAGTGGACAGACTATAGTGGAAAGACTAAAGTGGACAGAGACTAAAGTGGAAAGACTGAAGTGGAAATACTCAGTGGACAAACTAAAGTGTACACACTGAAGTGGAGAGAATAAAGTGGAAAGACTAAAGTGGACAGACTATAGTGGAAAGACTAAAGTGGACAGACTAAAGTGGAAAGACTAAAGTAGAAAGACAAAAGTGGACAGACTATAGTGGAAAGACTTAAGTAGACAGACTATAGTAGAAAGACTAAAGTGGACAGAGTAAAGTGGACAGACGATAGTGGAAATGACTAAAGTGGAAAGACTAAAGTGGACAGACTAAAGTGGACAGACTAAAGTGGACAGACTTAAGTGGAAAGACTAAAGTGGACAGACTCTAGTGGAAAGACTGAAGTGGAAAGACTAAGTGGACAGACTAAACCGGACAGACTTAAGTGGAAAGACTAAAGTGGACAGACTATAGTGGAAAGACTGAAGTGGAAAGACTCAGTGGACAGACTAAAGTGTACCCACTGCAGTGGACAGAATAAAGTGGAAAGACTAAAGTGGAAAGACTAAAGTGGACAGACTATAGTGGAAAGACTAAAGTGGACAGACTAAAGTGGAAAGACTAAAGTGGAAAGACTAAATTGGACAGACTATAGTGGAAAGACTATAGTGGAAAGACTGTAGTGGATAGAATAAAGTGGAGACTGTAGTGGAAAGACTAAAGTGGAAAGACTAAAGTGGACAGACTATAGTGGAGAGACTAAAGTGGACAGACTATAGTGGAAAGACTAAAGTGGACAGACTATAGTGGAAAGACTATAGTGGAAAGACTGTAGTGAACAGAATAAAGTGGAGAGTATAGAGGACAGAATAAAGTGGAAAAACTAAAGTGGAAAGACTAAAGTGGACAGAATATAGTGGAAAGACTATAGTGGAAAGACTGTAGTTGACAGAATAAAGTGTAGACTATAGTGGAAAGACTAAAGTGGGCAGAGAATAGTGGAAAGACTAAAGTGGACAGACTATTGTGGAAAGACTATAGTGGAAAGACTGTAGTGGACAGAATAAAGTGGAGACTATAGTGGAAAGACTAAAGTGGACAGAGAATAGTGGAAAGACTAAAGTGGACAGACTATAGTGGAAAGACTGAAGTGGAAAGACTAAGTGGACAGACTAAAGTGGAAAGACTATAGTGGAAAGACTAAAGTGGACAGACTATAGTGGAAAGACTAAAGTGGACAGACTGAAGTGGAAAGACTATAGTGGAAAGACTAAAGTGGAAAGACTAAAGTGGACGGACTATAGTAGAAAGACTGAAGTGGAAAAACTCAGTGGACAAATTAAAGTGTACACACTGAAGTGGAGAGAATAAAGTGGAAAGACTAAATTGGAAAGACTAAAGTGGACAGACTATAGTGGAAAGACTAAAGTGGAAAGACTAAAGTGGAAAGACTAAAGTGGAAAGACTAAAGTGGACAGACTATAGTGGAAAGACTAAAGTGGACAGACGATAGTGGAAATGACTAAAGTGGAAAGACTAAAGTGGACAGACTAAAGTTGACAGACTAAAGTGGACAGACTTAAGTGGAAAGACTAAAGTGGACAGACTCTAGTGGAAAGACTGAAGTGGAAAGACTCAGTGGACAGACTAAAGTGTACACACTGCAGTGGACAGAATAAAGTGGAAAGACTAAAGTGGAAAGACTAAAGTGGACAGACTATAGTGGAAAGACTAAAGTGGACAGACTAAAGTGGAAAGACTAAAGTGGAAAGACTAAAGCGGACAGACTATAGTGGAAAGACTATAGTGGAAAGACTGTAGTGGACAGAATAAAGTGGAGACTATAGTGGAAAGACTAAAGTGGAAAGACGAAAGTGGACAGACTATAGTGGAGAGACTAAAGTGGACAGACTATAGTGGAAAGACTAAAGTGGACAGACTAAAGTGGAAGGACTAGAGTGGAAAGACTAAAGTGGACAGACTAAAGTGGACAGACTAAAGTGGAAAGACTAAAGTGGACAGACTATAGTGGAAAGACTATAGTGGAAAGACTGTAGTGAACAGAATAAAGTGGAGAGTATAGAGGACAGAATAAAGTGGAAAAACTAAAGTGGAAAGACTAAAGTGGACAGAATATAGTGGAAAGACTATAGTGGAAAGACTGTAGTTGACAGAATAAAGTGTAGACTATAGTGGAAAGACTAAAGTGGGCAGAGAGTAGTGGAAAGACTAAAGTGGACAGACTATTGTGGAAAGACTATAGTGGAAAGACTGTAGTGGACTGAATAAAGTGGAGACTATAGTGGAAAGACTAAAGTGGACAGAGAATAGTGGAAAGACTAAAGTGGACAGACTATAGTGGAAAGACTGAAGTGGAAAGACTAAGTGGACAGACTAAAGTGGAAAGACTATAGTGGAAAGACTAAAGTGGACAGACTATAGTGGAAAGACTAAAGTGGACAGACTGAAGTGGAAAGACTATAGTGGAAAGACTAAAGTGGAAAGACTAAAGTGGACGGACTATAGTAGAAAGACTGAAGTGGAAAAACTCAGTGGACAAATTAAAGTGTACACACTGAAGTGGAGAGAATAAAGTGGAAAGACTAAATTGGAAAGACTAAAGTGGACAGACTATAGTGGAAAGACTAAAGTGGAAAGACTAAAGTGGAAAGACTAAAGTGGAAAGACTAAAGTGGACAGACTATAGTGGAAAGACTAAAGTGGACAGACGATAGTGGAAATGACTAAAGTGGAAAGACTAAAGTGGACAGACTAAAGTTGACAGACTAAAGTGGACAGACTTCAGTGGAAAGACTAAAGTGGACAGACTCTAGTGGAAAGACTGAAGTGGAAAGACTCAGTGGACAGACTAAAGTGTACACACTGCAGTGGACAGAATAAAGTGGAAAGACTAAAGTGGAAAGACTAAAGTGGACAGACTATAGTGGAAAGACTAAAGTGGACAGACTAAAGTGGAAAGACTAAAGTGGAAAGACTAAAGCGGACAGACTATAGTGGAAAGACTATAGTGGAAAGACTGTAGTGGACAGAATAAAGTGGAGACTATAGTGGAAAGACTAAAGTGGAAAGACGAAAGTGGACAGACTATAGTGGAGAGACTAAAGTGGACAGACTATAGTGGAAAGACTAAAGTGGACAGACTAAAGTGGAAAGACTAGAGTGGAAAGACTAAAGTGGAAAGACTAAAGTGGACAGACGATAGTGGAAATGACTAAAGTGGAAAGACTAAAGTGGGTGGACAGACTAAAGTGGAAAGACTAAAGTGGACACACTCTAGTGGAAAGACTGAAGTGGAAAGACTAAGTGGACAGACTAAAGCGGAAAGACTAAAGTGGAAAGACTAAAGTGGAAAGACTAAAGTGGACAGACGATAGTGGAAATGACTAAAGTGGAAAGACTAAAGTGGACAGACTAAAGTTGACAGACTAAAGTGGAAAGACTAATGTGGACAGACTCTAGTCGAAAGACTGAAGTGGAAAGACTAAGTGGACAGACTAAAGCGGAAAGACTAAAGTGGAAAGAATAAAGTGGACAGACTATAGTGGAAAGACTAAAGTGGACAGACTAAAGTGGAAAGACTAAAGTGGAAAGACAAAAGTGGACAGACTATAGTGGAAAGACTAAAGTTGACAGACTATAGTGGAAAGACTAAAGTGGACAGACTAACGTGGAAAGACTGAAGTGGAAAGACTAAAGTGGACAGACGATAGTGGAAAGACTGAAGTGGAAAGACTCAGTGGACAAACTAAAGTGTACACACTGAAGTGGAGAGAATAAAGTGGAAAGACTAAGGTGGACAGACTATAGTGGAAAGACTAAAGTGGACAGACTAAAATGGAAAGACTAAAGTAGAAAGGCAAAAGTGGACAGACTATAGTGGAAAGACTAAAGTAGACAGACTATAGTGGAAAGACTAAAGTGGACAGACTAAAGTGGAAAGACTAAAGTGGACAGACGGTAGTGAAAAGACTAAAGTGGACAGACTATAGTGGAAAGACTAAAGTGGACAGACTGAAGTGGAAAGACTATAGTGGAAAGACTAAAGTGGAAAGACTAATGCGGACAGACTATAGTGGAAAGACTGAAGTGGAAAGACTAAAGTGGACAGACGATAGTGGAAATGACTAAAGTGGAAAGACTAAAGTGGGTGGACAGACTAAAGTGGAAAGACTAAAGTGAACACACTCTAGTGGAAAGACTGAAGTGGAAAGACTAAGTGGACAGACTAAAGCGGAAAGACTAAAGTGGAAAGACTAAAGTGGAAAGACTAAAGTGGACAGACGGTAGTGAAAAGACTAAAGTGGACAGACTATAGTGGAAAGACTAAAGTGGACAGACTGAAGTGGAAAGACTATAGTGGAAAGACTAAAGTGGAAAGACTAATGCGGACAGACTATGGTGGAAAGACTGAAGTGGAAAGACTAAAGTGGACAGACGATAGTGGAAATGACTAAAGTGGAAAGACTAAAGTGGGTGGACAGACTAAAGTGGAAAGACTAAAGTGAACACACTCTAGTGGAAAGACTGAAGTGGAAAGACTAATTGGAAAGACTAAAGTGGACAGACTAAAGTTGACAGACTAAAGTGGAAAGACTAATGTGGACAGACTCTATTCGAAAGACTGAAGTGGAAAGACTAAGTGGACAGACTAAAGCGGAAAGGCTAAAGTGGAAAGAATAAAGTGGACAGACTATAGTGGAAAGACTAAAGTGGACAGACTAAAGTGGAAAGACTAAAGTGGAAAGACTAAAGTGGACAGACTATAGTTTAAAGACTAAAGTTGACAGACTATAGTGGAAAGACTAAAGTGGACAGACTATAGTGGAAAGACTGAAGTGGAAAGACTAAGTGGACAGACTAAAGTGGAAAGACTATAGTGGAAAGACTAAAGGGGACAGACTATAGTGGAAAGACTAAAGTGGGCAGACTGAAGTGGAAAGACTATAGTGGAAAGACTAACTTTATTCTGTCCACTACAATCTTTCCAATATAGTCTTTCCACTATAGTCTGTCCACTTTAGTCTGTCCACTTTAGTCTTTCCACTATAGTCTGTCCACTTTATTCTTTCCACTTTAGTCTTTCCGCTTTAGTCTGTCCAAGGAAAGACTAAAGTGGTCAGACGATAGTGGAAATGACTAAAGTGGAAAGACTAAAGTGGGTGGACAGACTAAAGTGGAAAGACTAAAGTGGACACACTCTAGTGGAAAGACTGAAGTGGAAAGACTAAGTGGACAGACTAAAGCGGAAAGACTAAAGTGGAAAGACTAAAGTGGAAAGACTAAAGTGGACAGACGATAGTGGAAATGACTAAAGTGGAAAGACTAAAGTGGACAGACTAAAGTTGACAGACTAAAGTGGAAAGACTAATGTGGACAGACTCTAGTCGAAAGACTGAAGTGGAAAGACTAAGTGGACAGACTAAAGCGGAAAGACTAAAGTGGAAAGAATAAAGTGGACAGACTATAGTGGAAAGACTAAAGTGGACAGACTAAAGTGGAAAGACTAAAGTGGAAAGACTAAAGTGGACAGACTATAGTTTAAAGACTAAAGTTGACAGACTACAGTGGAAAGACTAAAGTGGACAGACTAACGTGGAAAGACTGAAGTGAAAGTAGACAGACTATAGTGGAAAGACTAAAGTGGACAGACTGAAGTGGAAAGACTATAGTGGAAAGACTAAAGTGGAAAGACTAAAGTAGAAAGGCAAAAGTGGACAGACTATAGTGGAAAGACTAAAGTAGACAGACTATAGTGGAAAGACTAAAGTGGACAGACTGAAGTGGAAAGACCATAGTGGAAAGACTAAAGTGGAAAGACTAAAGTAGAAAGGCAAAAGTGGACAGACTATAGTGGAAAGACTAAAGTAGACAGACTATAGTGGAAAGACTAAAGTGGACAGACTGAAGTGGAAAGACTATAGTGGAAAGACTAAAGTGGAAAGACTAAAGTAGAAAGGCAAAAGTGGACAGACTATAGTGGAAAGACTAAAGTAGACAGACTATAGTGGAAAGACTAAAGTGGACAGACTGAAGTGGAAAGACTATAGTGGAAAGACTAAAATGGAAAGACTAAAGTAGAAAGGCAAAAGTGGACAGACTATAGTGGAAAGACTAAAGTAGACAGACTATAGTGGAAAGACTAAAGTGGACAGACTAAAGTGGAAAGACTAAAGTGGACAGACGGTAGTGAAAAGACTAAAGTGGACAGACTATAGTGGAAAGACTAAAGTGGACAGACTGAAGTGGAAAGACTAAAGTGGAAAGACTAATGCGGACAGACTATAGTGGAAAGACTGAAGTGGAAAGACTAAAGTGGACAGACGATAGTGGAAATGACTAAAGTGGAAAGACTAAAGTGGGTGGACAGACTAAAGTGGAAAGACTAAAGTGAACACACTCTAGTGGAAAGACTGAAGTGGAAAGACTAAGTGGACAGACTAAAGCGGAAAGACTAAAGTGGAAAGACTAAAGTGGAAAGACTAAAGTGGACAGACGGTAGTGAAAAGACTAAAGTGGACAGACTATAGTGGAAAGACTAAAGTGGACAGACTGAAGTGGAAAGACTATAGTGGAAAGACTAAAGTGGAAAGACTAATGCGGACAGACTATAGTGGAAAGACTGAAGTGGAAAGACTAAAGTGGACAGACGATAGTGGAAATGACTAAAGTGGAAAGACTAAAGTGGGTGGACAGACTAAAGTGGAAAGACTAAAGTGAACACACTCTAGTGGAAAGACTGAAGTGGAAAGACTAATTGGAAAGACTAAAGTGGACAGACTAAAGTTGACAGACTAAAGTGGAAAGACTAATGTGGACAGACTCTATTCGAAAGACTGAAGTGGAAAGACTAAGTGGACAGACTAAAGCGGAAAGACTAAAGTGGAAAGAATAAAGTGGACAGACTATAGTGGAAAGACTAAAGTGGACAGACTAAAGTGGAAAGACTAAAGTGGAAAGACTAAAGTGGACAGACTATAGTTTAAAGACTAAAGTTGACAGACTATAGTGGAAAGACTAAAGTGGACAGACTATAGTGGAAAGACTGAAGTGGAAAGACTAAGTGGACAGACTAAAGTGGAAAGACTATAGTGGAAAGACTAAAGGGGACAGACTATAGTGGAAAGACTAAAGTGGGCAGACTGAAGTGGAAAGACTATAGTGGAAAGACTAACTTTATTCTGTCCACTACAATCTTTCCAATATAGTCTTTCCACTATAGTCTGTCCACTTTAGTCTGTCCACTTTAGTCTTTCCACTATAGTCTGTCCACTTTATTCTTTCCACTTTAGTCTTTCCGCTTTAGTCTGTCCAAGGAAAGACTAAAGTGGTCAGACGATAGTGGAAATGACTAAAGTGGAAAGACTAAAGTGGGTGGACAGACTAAAGTGGAAAGACTAAAGTGGACACACTCTAGTGGAAAGACTGAAGTGGAAAGACTAAGTGGACAGACTAAAGCGGAAAGACTAAAGTGGAAAGACTAAAGTGGAAAGACTAAAGTGGACAGACGATAGTGGAAATGACTAAAGTGGAAAGACTAAAGTGGACAGACTAAAGTTGACAGACTAAAGTGGAAAGACTAATGTGGACAGACTCTAGTCGAAAGACTGAAGTGGAAAGACTAAGTGGACAGACAAAAGCGGAAAGACTAAAGTGGAAAGAATAAAGTGGACAGACTATAGTGGAAAGACTAAAGTGGACAGACTAAAGTGGAAAGACTAAAGTGGAAAGACTAAAGTGGACAGACTATAGTTTAAAGACTAAAGTTGACAGACTACAGTGGAAAGACTAAAGTGGACAGACTAACGTGGAAAGACTGAAGTGGAAAGACTAAAGTGGACAGACGATAGTGGAAATGACTAAAGTGGAAAGACTAAAGTGGACAGACTAAAGTTGACAGACTAAAGTGGAAAGACTAATGTGGACAGACTCTAGTCGAAAGACTGAAGTGGAAAGACTAAGTGGACAGACTAAAGCGGAAAGACTAAAGTGGAAAGAATAAAGTGGACAGACTATAGTGGAAAGACTAAAGTGGACAGACTAAAGTGGAAAGACTAAAGTGGAAAGACTAAAGTGGACAGACTATAGTGGAAAGACTAAAGTTGACAGACTATAGTGGAAAGACTAAAGTGGACAGACTAACGTGGAAAGACTGAAGTGGAAAGACTAAGGTGGACAGACGATAGTGGAAACACTGAAGTGGAAAGACTCAGTGGACAAACTAAAGTGTACACACTGAAGTGGAGAGAATAAAGTGGAAAGACTAAGGTGGACAGACTATAGTGGAAAGACTAAAGTGGACAGACTAAAATGGAAAGACTAAAGTAGAAAGGCAAAAATGGACAGACTATAGTGGAAAAACTAAAGTAGACAGACTATAGTGGAAAGACTAAAGTGGACAGACTAAAGTGGAAAGACTAAAGTGGACAGACGGTAGTGAAAAGACTAAAGTGGACAGACTATAGTGGAAAGACTAAAGTGGACAGACTGAAGTGGAAAGACTATAGTGGAAAGACTAAAGTGGAAAGACTAATGCGGACAGACTATAGTGGAAAGACTGAAGTGGAAAGACTAAAGTGGACAGACGATAGTGGAAATGACTAAAGTGGAAAGACTAAAGTGGGTGGACAGACTAAAGTGGAAAGACTAAAGTGAACACACTCTAGTGGAAAGACTGAAGTGGAAAGACTAAGTGGACAGACTAAAGCGGAAAGACTAAAGTGGAAAGACTAAAGTGGAAAGACTAAAGTGGACAGACGGTAGTGAAAAGACTAAAGTGGACAGACCATAGTGGAAAGACTAAAGTGGACAGACTGAAGTGGAAAGACTATAGTGGAAAGACTAAAGTGGAAAGACTAATGCGGACAGACTATAGTGGAAAGACTGAAGTGGAAAGACTAAAGTGGACAGACGATAGTGGAAATGACTAAAGTGGAAAGACTAAAGTGGGTGGACAGACTAAAGTGGAAAGACTAAAGTGAACACACTCTAGTGGAAAGACTGAAGTGGAAAGACTAAGTGGAAAGACTAAAGTGGACAGACTAAAGTTGACAGACTAAAGTGGAAAGACTAATGTGGACAGACTCTATTCGAAAGACTGAAGTGGAAAGACTAAGTGGACAGACTGAAGCGGAAAGACTAAAGTGGAAAGAATAAAGTGGACAGACTATAGTGGAAAGACTAAAGTGGACAGACTAAAGTGGAAAGACTAAAGTGGAAAGACTAAAGTGGACAGACTATAGTTTAAAGACTAAAGTTGACAGACTACAGTGGAAAGACTAAAGTGGACAGACTATAGTGGAAAGACTGAAGTGGAAAGACTAAGTGGACAGACTAAAGTGGAAAGACTATAGTGGAAAGACTAAAGGGGACATACTATAGTGGAAAGACTAAAGTGGGCAGACTGAAGTGGAAAGACTATAGTGGAAAGACTAAAGTGGAAAGACTAAAGTAGAAAGGCAAAAGTGGACAGACTATAGTTTAAAGACTAAAGTTGACAGACTATAGTGGAAAGACTAAAGTGGACAGACTATAGTGGAAAGACTGAAGTGGAAAGACTAAGTGGACAGACTAAAGTGGAAAGACTATAGTGGAAAGACTAAAGGGGACAGACTATAGTGGAAAGACTAAAGTGGGCAGACTGAAGTGGAAAGACTATAGTGGAAAGACTAACTTTATTCTGTCCACTACAATCTTTCCAATATAGTCTTTCCACTATAGTCTGTCCACTTTAGTCTGTCCACTTTAGTCTTTCCACTATAGTCTGTCCACTTTATTCTTTCCACTTTAGTCTTTCCGCTTTAGTCTGTCCAAGGAAAGACTAAAGTGGTCAGACGATAGTGGAAATGACTAAAGTGGAAAGACTAAAGTGGGTGGACAGACTAAAGTGGAAAGACTAAAGTGGACACACTCTAGTGGAAAGACTGAAGTGGAAAGACTAAGTGGACAGACTAAAGCGGAAAGACTAAAGTGGAAAGACTAAAGTGGAAAGACTAAAGTGGACAGACGATAGTGGAAATGACTAAAGTGGAAAGACTAAAGTGGACAGACTAAAGTTGACAGACTAAAGTGGAAAGACTAATGTGGACAGACTCTAGTCGAAAGACTGAAGTGGAAAGACTAAGTGGACAGACTAAAGCGGAAAGACTAAAGTGGAAAGAATAAAGTGGACAGACTATAGTGGAAAGACTAAAGTGGACAGACTAAAGTGGAAAGACTAAAGTGGAAAGACTAAAGTGGACAGACTATAGTTTAAAGACTAAAGTTGACAGACTACAGTGGAAAGACTAAAGTGGACAGACTAACGTGGAAAGACTGAAGTGAAAGTAGACAGACTATAGTGGAAAGACTAAAGTGGACAGACTGAAGTGGAAAGACTATAGTGGAAAGACTAAAGTGGAAAGACTAAAGTAGAAAGGCAAAAGTGGACAGACTATAGTGGAAAGACTAAAGTAGACAGACTATAGTGGAAAGACTAAAGTGGACAGACTGAAGTGGAAAGACTATAGTGGAAAGACTAAAGTGGAAAGACTAAAGTAGAAAGGCAAAAGTGGACAGACTATAGTGGAAAGACTAAAGTAGACAGACTATAGTGGAAAGACTAAAGTGGACAGACTGAAGTGGAAAGACTATAGTGGAAAGACTAAAGTGGAAAGACTAAAGTAGAAAGGCAAAAGTGGACAGACTATAGTGGAAAGACTAAAGTAGACAGACTATAGTGGAAAGACTAAAGTGGACAGACTGAAGTGGAAAGACTATAGTGGAAAGACTAAAATGGAAAGACTAAAGTAGAAAGGCAAAAGTGGACAGACTATAGTGGAAAGACTAAAGTAGACAGACTATAGTGGAAAGACTAAAGTGGACAGACTAAAGTGGAAAGACTAAAGTGGACAGACGGTAGTGAAAAGACTAAAGTGGACAGACTATAGTGGAAAGACTAAAGTGGACAGACTGAAGTGGAAAGACTAAAGTGGAAAGACTAATGCGGACAGACTATAGTGGAAAGACTGAAGTGGAAAGACTAAAGTGGACAGACGATAGTGGAAATGACTAAAGTGGAAAGACTAAAGTGGGTGGACAGACTAAAGTGGAAAGACTAAAGTGAACACACTCTAGTGGAAAGACTGAAGTGGAAAGACTAAGTGGACAGACTAAAGCGGAAAGACTAAAGTGGAAAGACTAAAGTGGAAAGACTAAAGTGGACAGACGGTAGTGAAAAGACTAAAGTGGACAGACTATAGTGGAAAGACTAAAGTGGACAGACTGAAGTGGAAAGACTATAGTGGAAAGACTAAAGTGGAAAGACTAATGCGGACAGACTATAGTGGAAAGACTGAAGTGGAAAGACTAAAGTGGACAGACGATAGTGGAAATGACTAAAGTGGAAAGACTAAAGTGGGTGGACAGACTAAAGTGGAAAGACTAAAGTGAACACACTCTAGTGGAAAGACTGAAGTGGAAAGACTAATTGGAAAGACTAAAGTGGACAGACTAAAGTTGACAGACTAAAGTGGAAAGACTAATGTGGACAGACTCTATTCGAAAGACTGAAGTGGAAAGACTAAGTGGACAGACTAAAGCGGAAAGACTAAAGTGGAAAGAATAAAGTGGACAGACTATAGTGGAAAGACTAAAGTGGACAGACTAAAGTGGAAAGACTAAAGTGGAAAGACTAAAGTGGACAGACTATAGTTTAAAGACTAAAGTTGACAGACTATAGTGGAAAGACTAAAGTGGACAGACTATAGTGGAAAGACTGAAGTGGAAAGACTAAGTGGACAGACTAAAGTGGAAAGACTATAGTGGAAAGACTAAAGGGGACAGACTATAGTGGAAAGACTAAAGTGGGCAGACTGAAGTGGAAAGACTATAGTGGAAAGACTAACTTTATTCTGTCCACTACAATCTTTCCAATATAGTCTTTCTACTATAGTCTGTCCACTTTAGTCTGTCCACTTTAGTCTTTCCACTATAGTCTGTCCACTTTATTATTTCCACTTTAGTCTTTCCGCTTTAGTCTGTCCAAGGAAAGACTAAAGTGGTCAGACGATAGTGGAAATGACTAAAGTGGAAAGACTAAAGTGGGTGGACAGACTAAAGTGGAAAGACTAAAGTGGACACACTCTAGTGGAAAGACTGAAGTGGAAAGACTAAGTGGACAGACTAAAGCGGAAAGACTAAAGTGGAAAGACTAAAGTGGAAAGACTAAAGTGGACAGACGATAGTGGAAATGACTAAAGTGGAAAGACTAAAGTGGACAGACTAAAGTTGACAGACTAAAGTGGAAAGACTAATGTGGACAGACTCTAGTCGAAAGACTGAAGTGGAAAGACTAAGTGGACAGACTAAAGCGGAAAGACTAAAGTGGAAAGAATAAAGTGGACAGACTATAGTGGAAAGACTAAAGTGGACAGACTAAAGTGGAAAGACTAAAGTGGAAAGACTAAAGTGGACAGACTATAGTTTAAAGACTAAAGTTGACAGACTACAGTGGAAAGACTAAAGTGGACAGACTAACGTGGAAAGACTGAAGTGGAAAGACTAAAGTGGACAGACGATAGTGGAAATGACTAAAGTGGAAAGACTAAAGTGGACAGACTAAAGTTGACAGACTAAAGTGGAAAGACTAATGTGGACAGACTCTAGTCGAAAGACTGAAGTGGAAAGACTAAGTGGACAGACTAAAGCGGAAAGACTAAAGTGGAAAGAATAAAGTGGACAGACTATAGTGGAAAGACTAAAGTGGACAGACTAAAGTGGAAAGACTAAAGTGGAAAGACTAAAGTGGACAGACTATAGTGGAAAGACTAAAGTTGACAGACTATAGTGGAAAGACTAAAGTGGACAGACTAACGTGGAAAGACTGAAGTGGAAAGACTAAGGTGGACAGACGATAGTGGAAAGACTGAAGTGGAAAGACTCAGTGGACAAACTAAAGTGTACACACTGAAGTGGAGAGAATAAAGTGGAAAGACTAAGGTGGACAGACTATAGTGGAAAGACTAAAGTGGACAGACTAAAATGGAAAGACTAAAGTAGAAAGGCAAAAATGGACAGACTATAGTGGAAAGACTAAAGTAGACAGACTATAGTGGAAAGACTAAAGTGGACAGACTAAAGTGGAAAGACTAAAGTGGACAGACGGTAGTGAAAAGACTAAAGTGGACAGACTATAGTGGAAAGACTAAAGTGGACAGACTGAAGTGGAAAGACTATAGTGGAAAGACTAAAGTGGAAAGACTAATGCGGACAGACTATAGTGGAAAGACTGAAGTGGAAAGACTAAAGTGGACAGACGATAGTGGAAATGACTAAAGTGGAAAGACTAAAGTGGGTGGACAGACTAAAGTGGAAAGACTAAAGTGAACACACTCTAGTGGAAAGACTGAAGTGGAAAGACTAAGTGGACAGACTAAAGCGGAAAGACTAAAGTGGAAAGACTAAAGTGGAAAGACTAAAGTGGACAGACGGTAGTGAAAAGACTAAAGTGGACAGACCATAGTGGAAAGACTAAAGTGGACAGACTGAAGTGGAAAGACTATAGTGGAAAGACTAAAGTGGAAAGACTAATGCGGACAGACTATAGTGGAAAGACTGAAGTGGAAAGACTAAAGTGGACAGACGATAGTGGAAATGACTAAAGTGGAAAGACTAAAGTGGGTGGACAGACTAAAGTGGAAAGACTAAAGTGAACACACTCTAGTGGAAAGACTGAAGTGGAAAGACTAAGTGGAAAGACTAAAGTGGACAGACTAAAGTTGACAGACTAAAGTGGAAAGACTAATGTGGACAGACTCTATTCGAAAGACTGAAGTGGAAAGACTAAGTGGACAGACTAAAGCGGAAAGACTAAAGTGGAAAGAATAAAGTGGACAGACTATAGTGGAAAGACTAAAGTGGACAGACTAAAGTGGAAAGACTAAAGTGGAAAGACTAAAGTGGACAGACTATAGTTTAAAGACTAAAGTTGACAGACTACAGTGGAAAGACTAAAGTGGACAGACTATAGTGGAAAGACTGAAGTGGAAAGACTAAGTGGACAGACTAAAGTGGAAAGACTATAGTGGAAAGACTAAAGGGGACATACTATAGTGGAAAGACTAAAGTGGGCAGACTGAAGTGGAAAGACTATAGTGGAAAGACTAAAGTGGAAAGACTAAAGTAGAAAGGCAAAAGTGGACAGACTATAGTGGAAAGACTAAAGTAGACAGACTATAGTGGAAAGACTAAAGTGGACAGACTGAAGTGGAAAGACTATAGTGGAAAGACTAAAGTGGAAAGACTAAAGTAGAAAGGCAAAAGTGGACAGACTATAGTGGAAAGACTAAAGTAGAAAGACTATAGTGGAAAGACTAAAGTGGACAGACTGAAGTGGAAAGACTATAGTGGAAAGACTAAAGTGGAAAGACTAATGCGGACAGACTATAGTGGAAAGACTGAAGTGGAAAGACTAAAGTGGACAGACGATAGTGGAAATGACTAAAGTGGAAAGACTAAAGTGGGTGGACAGACTAAAGTGGAAAGACTAAAGTGAACACACTCTAGTGGAAAGACTGAAGTGGAAAGACTAAGTGGACAGACTAAAGCGGAAAGACTAAAGTGGAAAGACTAAAGTGGAAAGACTAAAGTGGACAGACGGTAGTGAAAAGACTAAAGTGGACAGACTATAGTGGAAAGACTAAAGTGGACAGACTGAAGTGGAAAGACTATAGTGGAAAGACTAAAGTGGAAAGACTAATGCGGACAGACTATAGTGGAAAGACTGAAGTGGAAAGACTAAAGTGGACAGACGATAGTGGAAATGACTAAAGTGGAAAGACTAAAGTGGGTGGACAGACTAAAGTGGAAAGACTAAAGTGAACACACTCTAGTGGAAAGACTGAAGTGGAAAGACTAATTGGAAAGACTAAAGTGGACAGACTAAAGTTGACAGACTAAAGTGGAAAGACTAATGTGGACAGACTCTATTCGAAAGACTGAAGTGGAAAGACTAAGTGGACAGACTAAAGCGGAAAGACTAAAGTGGAAAGAATAAAGTGGACAGACTATAGTGGAAAGACTAAAGTGGACAGACTAAAGTGGAAAGACTAAAGTGGGAAGACTAAAGTGGACAGACTATAGTTTAAAGACTAAAGTTGACAGACTATAGTGGAAAGACTAAAGTGGACAGACTATAGTGGAAAGACTGAAGTGGAAAGACTAAGTGGACAGACTAAAGTGGAAAGACTATAGTGGAAAGACTAAAGGGGACAGACTATAGTGGAAAGACTAAAGTGGGCAGACTGAAGTGGAAAGACTATAGTGGAAAGACTAACTTTATTCTGTCCACTACAATCTTTCCAATATAGTCTTTCCACTATAGTCTGTCCACTTTAGTCTGTCCACTTTAGTCTTTCCACTATAGTCTGTCCACTTTATTCTTTCCACTTTAGTCTTTCCGCTTTAGTCTGTCCAAGGAAAGACTAAAGTGGTCAGACGATAGTGGAAATGACTAAAGTGGAAAGACTAAAGTGGGTGGACAGACTAAAGTGGAAAGACTAAAGTGGACACACTCTAGTGGAAAGACTGAAGTGGAAAGACTAAGTGGACAGACTAAAGCGGAAAGACTAAAGTGGAAAGACTAAAGTGGAAAGACTAAAGTGGACAGACGATAGTGGAAATGACTAAAGTGGAAAGACTAAAGTGGACAGACTAAAGTTGACAGACTAAAGTGGAAAGACTAATGTGGACAGACTCTAGTCGAAAGACTGAAGTGGAAAGACTAAGTGGACAGACTAAAGCGGAAAGACTAAAGTGGAAAGAATAAAGTGGACAGACTATAGTGGAAAGACTAAAGTGGACAGACTAAAGTGGAAAGACTAAAGTGGAAAGACTAAAGTGGACAGACTATAGTTTAAAGACTAAAGTTGACAGACTACAGTGGAAAGACTAAAGTGGACAGACTAACGTGGAAAGACTGAAGTGGAAAGACTAAAGTGGACAGACGATAGTGGAAAGACTGAAGTGGAAAGACTCAGTGGACAAACTAAAGTGTACACACTGAAGTGGAGAGAATAAAGTGGAAAGACTAAGGTGGACAGACTATAGTGGAAAGACTAAAGCGGACAGACTATAGTGGAAAGACTATAGTGGAAAGACTGTAGTGGACAGAATAAAGTGGAGACTATAGTGGAAAGACTAAAGTGGAAAGACGAAAGTGGACAGACTATAGTGGAGAGACTAAAGTGGACAGACTATAGTGGAAAGACTAAAGTGGACAGACTAAAGTGGAAAGACTAGAGTGGAAAGACTAAAGTGGAAAGACTAAAGTGGACAGACGATAGTGGAAATGACTAAAGTGGAAAGACTAAAGTGGGTGGACAGACTAAAGTGGAAAGACTAAAGTGGACACACTCTAGTGGAAAGACTGAAGTGGAAAGACTAAGTGGACAGACTAAAGCGGAAAGACTAAAGTGGAAAGACTAAAGTGGAAAGACTAAAGTGGACAGACGGTAGTGAAAAGACTAAAGTGGACAGACTATAGTGGAAAGACTAAAGTGGACAGACTGAAGTGGAAAGACTATAGTGGAAAGACTAAAGTGGAAAGACTAATGCGGACAGACTATAGTGGAAAGACTGAAGTGGAAAGACTAAAGTGGACAGACGATAGTGGAAATGACTAAAGTGGAAAGACTAAAGTGGGTGGACAGACTAAAGTGGAAAGACTAAAGTGAACACACTCTAGTGGAAAGACTGAAGTGGAAAGACTAATTGGAAAGACTAAAGTGGACAGACTAAAGTTGACAGACTAAAGTGGAAAGACTAATGTGGACAGACTCTATTCGAAAGACTGAAGTGGAAAGACTAAGTGGACAGACTAAAGCGGAAAGACTAAAGTGGAAAGAATAAAGTGGACAGACTATAGTGGAAAGACTAAAGTGGAGAGACTAAAGTGGAAAGACTAAAGTGGAAAGACTAAAGTGGACAGACTATAGTTTAAAGACTAAAGTTGACAGACTATAGTGGAAAGACTAAAGTGGACAGACTATAGTGGAAAGACTGAAGTGGAAAGACTAAGTGGACAGACTAAAGTGGAAAGACTATAGTGGAAAGACTAAAGGGGACAGACTATAGTGGAAAGACTAAAGTGGGCAGACTGAAGTGGAAAGACTATAGTGGAAAGACTAACTTTATTCTGTCCACTACAATCTTTCCAATATAGTCTTTCCACTATAGTCTGTCCACTTTAGTCTGTCCACTTTAGTCTTTCCACTATAGTCTGTCCACTTTATTCTTTCCACTTTAGTCTTTCCGCTTTAGTCTGTCCAAGGAAAGACTAAAGTGGTCAGACGATAGTGGAAATGACTAAAGTGGAAAGACTAAAGTGGGTGGACAGACTAAAGTGGAAAGACTAAAGTGGACACACTCTAGTGGAAAGACTGAAGTGGAAAGACTAAGTGGACAGACTAAAGCGGAAAGACTAAAGTGGAAAGACTAAAGTGGAAAGACTAAAGTGGACAGACGATAGTGGAAATGACTAAAGTGGAAAGACTAAAGTGGACAGACTAAAGTTGACAGACTAAAGTGGAAAGACTAATGTGGACAGACTCTAGTCGAAAGACTGAAGTGGAAAGACTAAGTGGACAGACTAAAGCGGAAAGACTAAAGTGGAAAGAATAAAGTGGACAGACTATAGTGGAAAGACTAAAGTGGACAGACTAAAGTGGAAAGACTAAAGTGGAAAGACTAAAGTGGACAGACTATAGTTTAAAGACTAAAGTTGACAGACTACAGTGGAAAGACTAAAGTGGACAGACTAACGTGGAAAGACTGAAGTGGAAAGACTAAAGTGGACAGACGATAGTGGAAAGACTGAAGTGGAAAGACTCAGTGGACAAACTAAAGTGTACACACTGAAGTGGAGAGAATAAAGTGGAAAGACTAAGGTGGACAGACTATAGTGGAAAGACTAAAGCGGACAGACTATAGTGGAAAGACTATAGTGGAAAGACTGTAGTGGACAGAATAAAGTGGAGACTATAGTGGAAAGACTAAAGTGGAAAGACGAAAGTGGACAGACTATAGTGGAGAGACTAAAGTGGACAGACTATAGTGGAAAGACTAAAGTGGACAGACTAAAGTGGAAAGACTAGAGTGGAAAGACTAAAGTGGAAAGACTAAAGTGGACAGACGATAGTGGAAATGACTAAAGTGGAAAGACTAAAGTGGGTGGACAGACTAAAGTGGAAAGACTAAAGTGGACACACTCTAGTGGAAAGACTGAAGTGGAAAGACTAAGTGGACAGACTAAAGCGGAAAGACTAAAGTGGAAAGACTAAAGTGGAAAGACTAAAGTGGACAGACGATAGTGGAAATGACTAAAGTGGAAAGACTAAAGTGGACAGACTAAAGTTGACAGACTAAAGTGGAAAGACTAATGTGGACAGACTCTAGTCGAAAGACTGAAGTGGAAAGACTAAGTGGACAGACTAAAGCGGAAAGACTAAAGTGGAAAGAATAAAGTGGACAGACTATAGTGGAAAGACTAAAGTGGACAGACTAAAGTGGAAAGACTAAAGTGGAAAGACTAAAGTGGACAGACTATAGTGGAAAGACTAAAGTTGACAGACTATAGTGGAAAGACTAAAGTGGACAGACTAACGTGGAAAGACTGAAGTGGAAAGACTAAGGTGGACAGACGATAGTGGAAAGACTGAAGTGGAAAGACTCAGTGGACAAACTAAAGTGTACACACTGAAGTGGAGAGAATAAAGTGGAAAGACTAAGGTGGACAGACTATAGTGGAAAGACTAAAGTGGACAGACTAAAATGGAAAGACTAAAGTAGAAAGGCAAAAGTGGACAGACTATAGTGGAAAGACTAAAGTAGACAGACTATAGTGGAAAGACTAAAGTGGACAGACTAAAGTGGAAAGACTAAAGTGGACAGACGGTAGTGAAAAGACTAAAGTGGACAGACTATAGTGGAAAGACTAAAGTGGACAGACTGAAGTGGAAAGACTATAGTGGAAAGACTAAAGTGGAAAGACTAATGCGGACAGACTATAGTGGAAAGACTAAAGTGGAAAGACTAAAGTGGACAGACGATAGTGGAAATGACTAAAGTGGAAAGACTAAAGTGGGTGGACAGACTAAAGTGGAAAGACTAAAGTGAACACACTCTAGTGGAAAGACTGAAGTGGAAAGACTAAGTGGACAGACTAAAGCGGAAAGACTAAAGTGGAAAGACTAAAGTGGAAAGACTAAAGTGGACAGACGGTAGTGAAAAGACTAAAGTGGACAGACTATAGTGGAAAGACTAAAGTGGACAGACTGAAGTGGAAAGACTATAGTGGAAAGACTAAAGTGGAAAGACTAATGCGGACAGACTATAGTGGAAAGACTGAAGTGGAAAGACTAAAGTGGACAGACGATAGTGGAAATGACTAAAGTGGAAAGACTAAAGTGGGTGGACAGACTAAAGTGGAAAGACTAAAGTGAACACACTCTAGTGGAAAGACTGAAGTGGAAAGACTAAGTGGAAAGACTAAAGTGGACAGACTAAAGTTGACAGACTAAAGTGGAAAGACTAATGTGGACAGACTCTATTCGAAAGACTGAAGTGGAAAGACTAAGTGGACAGACTAAAGCGGAAAGACTAAAGTGGAAAGAATAAAGTGGACAGACTATAGTGGAAAGACTAAAGTGGACAGACTAAAGTGGAAAGACTAAAGTGGAAAGACTAAAGTGGACAGACTATAGTTTAAAGACTAAAGTTGACAGACTATAGTGGAAAGACTAAAGTGGACAGACTATAGTGGAAAGACTGAAGTGGAAAGACTAAGTGGACAGACTAAAGTGGAAAGACTATAGTGGAAAGACTAAAGGGGACATACTATAGTGGAAAGACTAAAGTGGGCAGACTGAAGTGGAAAGACTATAGTGGAAAGACTAACTTTATTCTGTCCACTACAATCTTTCCAATATAGTCTTTCCACTATAGTCTGTCCACTTTAGTCTGTCCACTTTAGTCTTTCCACTATAGTCTGTCCACTTTATTCTTTCCTCTTTAGTCTTTCCGCTTTAGTCTGTCCAAGGAAAGACTAAAGTGGTCAGACGATAGTGGAAATGAGTGGAAAGACTAAAGTGGGTGGACAGACTAAAGTGGAAAGACTAAAGTGGACACACTCTAGTGGAAAGACTGAAGTGGAAAGACTAAGTGGACAGACTAAAGCGGAAAGACTAAAGTGGAAAGACTAAAGTGGAAAGACTAAAGTGGACAGACGATAGTGGAAATGACTAAAGTGGAAAGACTAAAGTGGACAGACTAAAGTTGACAGACTAAAGTGGAAAGACTAATGTGGACAGACTCTAGTCGAAAGACTGAAGTGGAAAGACTAAGTGGACAGACTAAAGCGGAAAGACTAAAGTGGAAAGAATAAAGTGGACAGACTATAGTGGAAAGACTAAAGTGGACAGACTAAAGTGGAAAGACTAAAGTGGACAGACTGAAGTGGAAAGGCAAAAGTGGACAGACTATAGTGGAAAGACTAAAGTAGACAGACTATAGTGGAAAGACTAAAGTGGACAGACTGAAGTGGAAAGACTATAGTGGAAAGACTAAAGTGGAAAGACTAAAGTAGAAAGGCAAAAGTGGACAGACTATAGTGGAAAGACTAAAGTAGACAGACTATAGTGGAAAGACTAAAGTGGACAGACTGAAGTGGAAAGACTATAGTGGAAAGACTAAAGTGGAAAGACTAAAGTAGAAAGGCAAAAGTGGACAGACTATAGTGGAAAGACTAAAGTAGACAGACTATAGTGGAAAGACAAAAGTGGATAGACTGAAGTGGAAAGACTATAGTGGAAAGACTAAAGTGGAAAGACTAAAGTAGAAAGGCAAAAGTGGACAGACTATAGTGGAAAGACTAAAGTAGACAGACTATAGTGAAAAGACTAAAGTGGACAGACTGAAGTGGAAAGACTATAGTGGAAAGACTAAAATGGAAAGACTAAAGTAGAAAGGCAAAAGTGGACAGACTATAGTGGAAAGACTAAAGTAGACAGACTATAGTGGAAAGACTAAAGTGGACAGACTAAAGTGGAAAGACTAAAGTGGACAGACGGTAGTGAAAAGACTAAAGTGGACAGACTATAGTGGAACGACTAAAGTGGACAGACTGAAGTGGAAAGACTATAGTGGAAAGACTAAAGTGGAAAGACTAATGCGGACAGACTATAGTGGAAAGACTGAAGTGGAAAGACTAAAGTGGACAGACGATAGTGGAAATGACTAAAGTGGAAAGACTAAAGTGGGTGGACAGACTAAAGTGGAAAGACTAAAGTGAACACACTCTAGTGGAAAGACTGAAGTGGAAAGACTAAGTGGACAGACTAAAGCGGAAAGACTAAAGTGGAAAGACTAAAGTGGAAAGACTAAAGTGGACAGACGGTAGTGAAAAGACTAAAGTGGACAGACTATAGTGGAAAGACTAAAGTGGACAGACTGAAGTGGAAAGACTATAGTGGAAAGACTAAAGTGGAAAGACTAATGCGGACAGACTATAGAGGAAAGACTGAAGTGGAAAGACTAAAGTGGACAGACGATAGTGGAAATGACTAAAGTGGAAAGACTAAAGTGGGTGGACAGACTAAAGTGGAAAGACTAAAGTGAACACACTCTAGTGGAAAGACTGAAGTGGAAAGACTAATTGGAAAGACTAAAGTGGACAGACTAAAGTTGACAGACTAAAGTGGAAAGACTAATGTGGACAGACTCTATTCGAAAGACTGAAGTGGAAAGACTAAGTGGACAGACTAAAGCGGAAAGACTAAAGTGGAAAGAATAAAGTGGACAGACTATAGTGGAAAGACTAAAGTGGACAGACTAAAGTGGAAAGACTAAAGTGGAAAGACTAAAGTGGACAGACTATAGTTTAAAGACTAAAGTTGACAGACTATAGTGGAAAGACTAAAGTGGACAGACTATAGTGGAAAGACTGAAGTGGAAAGACTAAGTGGACAGACTAAAGTGGAAAGACTATAGTGGAAAGACTAAAGGGGACAGACTATAGTGGAAAGACTAAAGTGGGCAGACTGAAGTGGAAAGACTATAGTGGAAAGACTAACTTTATTCTGTCCACTACAATCTTTCCAATATAGTCTTTCCACTATAGTCTGTCCACTTTAGTCTGTCCACTTTAGTCTTTCCACTATAGTCTGTCCACTTTATTCTTTCCACTTTAGTCTTTCCGCTTTAGTCTGTCCAAGGAAAGACTAAAGTGGTCAGACGATAGTGGAAATGACTAAAGTGGAAAGACTAAAGTGGGTGGACAGACTAAAGTGGAAAGACTAAAGTGGACACACTCTAGTGGAAAGACTGAAGTGGAAAGACTAAGTGGACAGACTAAAGCGGAAAGACTAAAGTGGAAAGACTAAAGTGGAAAGACTAAAGTGGACAGACGATAGTGGAAATGACTAAAGTGGAAAGACTAAAGTGGACAGACTAAAGTTGACAGACTAAAGTGGAAAGACTAATGTGGACAGACTCTAGTCGAAAGACTGAAGTGGAAAGACTAAGTGGACAGACTAAAGCGGAAAGACTAAAGTGGAAAGAATAAAGTGGACAGACTATAGTGGAAAGACTAAAGTGGACAGACTAAAGTGGAAAGACTAAAGTGGAAAGACTAAAGTGGACAGACTATAGTTTAAAGACTAAAGTTGACAGACTACAGTGGAAAGACTAAAGTGGACAGACTAACGTGGAAAGACTGAAGTGGAAAGACTAAAGTGGACAGACGATAGTGGAAAGACTGAAGTGGAAAGACTCAGTGGACAAACTAAAGTGTACACACTGAAGTGGAGAGAATAAAGTGGAAAGACTAAGGTGGACAGACTATAGTGGAAAGACTAAAGCGGACAGACTATAGTGGAAAGACTATAGTGGAAAGACTGTAGTGGACAGAATAAAGTGGAGACTATAGTGGAAAGACTAAAGTGGAAAGACGAAAGTGGACAGACTATAGTGGAGAGACTAAAGTGGACAGACTATAGTGGAAAGACTAAAGTGGACAGACTAAAGTGGAAAGACTAGAGTGGAAAGACTAAAGTGGAAAGACTAAAGTGGACAGACGATAGTGGAAATGACTAAAGTGGAAAGACTAAAGTGGGTGGACAGACTAAAGTGGAAAGACTAAAGTGGACACACTCTAGTGGAAAGACTGAAGTGGAAAGACTAAGTGGACAGACTAAAGCGGAAAGACTAAAGTGGAAAGACTAAAGTGGAAAGACTAAAGTGGACAGACGATAGTGGAAATGACTAAAGTGGAAAGACTAAAGTGGACAGACTAAAGTTGACAGACTAAAGTGGAAAGACTAATGTGGACAGACTCTAGTCGAAAGACTGAAGTGGAAAGACTAAGTGGACAGACTAAAGCGGAAAGACTAAAGTGGAAAGAATAAAGTGGACAGACTATAGTGGAAAGACTAAAGTGGACAGACTAAAGTGGAAAGACTAAAGTGGAAAGACTAAAGTGGACAGACTATAGTGGAAAGACTAAAGTTGACAGACTATAGTGGAAAGACTAAAGTGGACAGACTAACGTGGAAAGACTGAAGTGGAAAGACTAAGGTGGACAGACGATAGTGGAAAGACTGAAGTGGAAAGACTCAGTGGACAAACTAAAGTGTACACACTGAAGTGGAGAGAATAAAGTGGAAAGACTAAGGTGGACAGACTATAGTGGAAAGACTAAAGTGGACAGACTAAAATGGAAAGACTAAAGTAGAAAGGCAAAAGTGGACAGACTATAGTGGAAAGACTAAAGTAGACAGACTATAGTGGAAAGACTAAAGTGGACAGACTAAAGTGGAAAGACTAAAGTGGACAGACGGTAGTGAAAAGACTAAAGTGGACAGACTATAGTGGAAAGACTAAAGTGGACAGACTGAAGTGGAAAGACTATAGTGGAAAGACTAAAGTGGAAAGACTAATGCGGACAGACTATAGTGGAAAGACTGAAGTGGAAAGACTAAAGTGGACAGACGATAGTGGAAATGACTAAAGTGGAAAGACTAAAGTGGGTGGACAGACTAAAGTGGAAAGACTAAAGTGAACACACTCTAGTGGAAAGACTGAAGTGGAAAGACTAAGTGGACAGACTAAAGCGGAAAGACTAAAGTGGAAAGACTAAAGTGGAAAGACTAAAGTGGACAGACGGTAGTGAAAAGACTAAAGTGGACAGACTATAGTGGAAAGACTAAAGTGGACAGACTGAAGTGGAAAGACTATAGTGGAAAGACTAAAGTGGAAAGACTAATGCGGACAGACTATAGTGGAAAGACTGAAGTGGAAAGACTAAAGTGGACAGACGATAGTGGAAATGACTAAAGTGGAAAGACTAAAGTGGGTGGACAGACTAAAGTGGAAAGACTAAAGTGAACACACTCTAGTGGAAAGACTGAAGTGGAAAGACTAAGTGGAAAGACTAAAGTGGACAGACTAAAGTTGACAGACTAAAGTGGAAAGACTAATGTGGACAGACTCTATTCGAAAGATTGAAGTGGAAAGACTAAGTGGACAGACTAAAGCGGAAAGACTAAAGTGGAAAGACTAAAGTGGACAGACTATAGTTTAAAGACTAAAGTTGACAGACTATAGTGGAAAGACTAAAGTGGACAGACTATAGTGGAAAGACTAAAGTGGAAAGACTAAAGTGGACAGACTATAGTTTAAAGACTAAAGTGGACAGACTAAAGTGGAAAGACTAAAGTGGAAAGACTAAAGTGGACAGACTATAGTTTAAAGACTAAAGTTGACAGACTATAGTGGAAAGACTAAAGTGGACAGACTATAGTGGAAAGACTGAAGTGGAAAGACTAAGTGGACAGACTAAAGTGGAAAGACTATAGTGGAAAGACTAAAGGGGACATACTATAGTGGAAAGACTAAAGTGGGCAGACTGAAGTGGAAAGACTATAGTGGAAAGACTAACTTTATTCTGTCCACTACAATCTTTCCAATATAGTCTTTCCACTATAGTCTGTCCACTTTAGTCTGTCCACTTTAGTCTTTCCACTATAGTCTGTCCACTTTATTCTTTCCACTTTAGTCTTTCCGCTTTAGTCTGTCCAAGGAAAGACTAAAGTGGTCAGACGATAGTGGAAATGAGTGGAAAGACTAAAGTGGGTGGACAGACTAAAGTGGAAAGACTAAAGTGGACACACTCTAGTGGAAAGACTGAAGTGGAAAGACTAAGTGGACAGACTAAAGCGGAAAGACTAAAGTGGAAAGACTAAAGTGGAAAGACTAAAGTGGACAGACGATAGTGGAAATGACTAAAGTGGAAAGACTAAAGTGGACAGACTAAAGTTGACAGACTAAAGTGGAAAGACTAATGTGGACAGACTCTAGTCGAAAGACTGAAGTGGAAAGACTAAGTGGACAGACTAAAGCGGAAAGACTAAAGTGGAAAGAATAAAGTGGACAGACTATAGTGGAAAGACTAAAGTGGACAGACTAAAGTGGAAAGACTAAAGTGGAAAGACTAAAGTGGACAGACTATAGTTTAAAGACTAAAGTTGACAGACTACAGTGGAAAGACTAAAGTGGACAGACTAACGTGGAAAGACTGAAGTGGAAAGACTAAAGTGGACAGACGATAGTGGAAAGACTGAAGTGGAAAGACTCAGTGGACAAACTAAAGTGTACACACTGAAGTGGAGAGAATAAAGTGGAAAGACTAAAGTGGACAGACTATAGTGGAAAGACTAAAGTGGACAGACTAAAATGGAAAGACTAAAGTAGAAAGACAAAAGTGGACAGACTATAGTGGAAAGACTAAAGTAGACAGACTATAGTGGAAAGACTAAAGTGGACAGACTAAAGTGGAAAGACTAAAGTGGACAGACGGTAGTGAAAAGACTAAAGTGGACAGACTATAGTGGAAAGACTAAAGTGGACAGACTGAAGTGGAAAGACTATAGTGGAAAGACTAAAGTGGAAAGACTAATGCGGACAGACTATAGTGGAAAGACTGAAGTGGAAAGACTCAGTGGACAAACTAAAGTGTACACACTGAAGTGGAGAGAATAAAGTGAAAAGACTAAAGTGGACAGACTATAGTGGAAAGACTAAAGTTGACAGACTATAGTGGAAAGACTAAAGTGGACAGACTAAAGTGGAAAGACTAAAGTGGACAGACGATAGTGGAAATGACTAAAGTGGAAAGACTAAAGTGGACAGACTAAAGTGGACAGACTAAAGTGGACAGACTTAAGTGGAAAGACTAAAGTGGACAGACTCTAGTGGAAAGACTGAAGTGGAAAGACTAAGTGGACAGACTAAACCGGACAGACTTAAGTGGAAAGACTAAAGTGGACAGACTATAGTGGAAAGACTGAAGTGGAAAGACTCAGTGGACAGACTAAAGTGTACACACTGCAGTGGACAGAATAAAGTGGAAAGACTAAAGTGGAAAGACTAAAGTGGACAGACTATAGTGGAAAGACTAAAGTGGAAAGACGAAAGTGGACAGAATATAGTGGAGAGACTAAAGTGGACAGACTATAGTGGAAAGACTAAAGTGGACAGACTAAAGTGGAAAGACCAGAGTGGAAAGACTAAAGTGGAAAGACTAAAGTGGACAGACGATAGTGGAAATGACTAAAGTGGAAAGACTAAAGTGGGTGGACAGAACTAAAGTGGAAAGACTAAAGTGGACACACTCTAGTGGAAAGACTGAAGTGGAAAGACTAAGTGGACAGACTAAAGCGGAAAGACTAAAGTGGAAAGACTAAAGTGGAAAGACGATAGTGGAAGTGACTAAAGTGGAAAGACTAAAGTGGACAGACTAAAGTTGACAGACTAAAGTGGAAAGACTAATGTGGACAGACTCTAGTCGAAAGACTGAAGTGGAAAGACTAAGTGGACAGACTAAAGCGGAAAGACTAAAGTGGAAAGACTAAAGTGGACAGACTATAGTGGAAAGACTAAAGTGGACAGACTAAAGTGGAAAGACTAAAGTGGGAAGACTAAAGTGGACAGACTATAGTGGAAAGACTAAAGTTGACAGACTATAGTGGAAAGACTAAAGTGGACAGACTAACGTGGAAAGACTAAAGTGGAAAGACTAAAGTGGACAGACGATAGTGGAAAGACTGAAGTGGAAAGACTAAAGTGGACAGACGATAGTGGAAATGACTAAAGTGGAAAGACTAAAGTGGGTGGACAGACTAAAGTGGAAAGACTAAAGTGAAAACACTCTAGTGGAAAGACTGAAGTGGAAAGACTAAGTGGACAGACTAAAGCGGAAAGACTAAAGTGGAAAGACTAAAGTGGAAAGACTAAAGTGGACAGACGATAGTGGAAATGACTAAAGTGGAAAGACTAAAGTGGACAGACTAAAGTTGACAGACTAAAGTGGAAAGACTAATGTGGACAGACTCTATTCGAAAGACTGAAGTGGAAAGACTAAGTGGACAGACTAAAGCGGAAAGACTAAAGTGGAAAGAATAAAGTGGACAGACTATAGTGGAAAGACTAAAGTGGACAGACTAAAGTGGAAAGACTAAAGTGGAAAGACTAAAGTGGACAGACTATAGTTTAAAGACTAAAGTTGACAGACTATAGTGGAAAGACTAAAGTGGACAGACTATGGTGGAAAGACTAAAGTGGGCAGACTGGTGGACAGTGTGTGTACACACTGAAGTGGAGAGAATAAAGTGGAAAGACTAAAGTGGAAAGACTAAAGTGGACAGACTATAGTGGAAAGACTAAAGTGGAAAGACTAAAGTGGAAAGACTAAAGTGGAAAGACTAAAGTGGACAGACTATAGTGGAAAGACTAAAGTAGACAGACTATAGTGGAAAGACTAAAGTGGACAGACTAAACTGGAAAGACTAAAGTGGAAAGACTAAAGTGGACAGACTATAGTGGAAAGACTAAAGTGGACAGACGATAGTGTAAATGACTAAAGTGGAAAGACTAAAGTGGACAGACTAAAGTTGACAGACTAAAGTGGACAGACTTAAGTGGAAAGACTAAAGTGGACAGACTCTAGTGGAAAGACTGAAGTGGAAAGACTCAGTGGACAGACTAAAGTGTACACACTGCAGTGGACAGAATAAAGTGGAAAGACTAAAGTGGAAAGACTAAAGTGGACAGACTATAGTGGAAAGACTAAAGTGGACAGACTAAAGTGGAAAGACTAAAGTGGAAAGACTAAAGCGGACAGACTATAGTGGAAAGACTATAGTGGAAAGACTGTAGTGGACAGAATAAAGTGGAGACTATAGTGGAAAGACTAAAGTGGAAAGACGAAAGTGGACAGACTATAGTGGAGAGACTAAAGTGGACAGACTATAGTGGAAAGACTAAAGTGGACAGACTAAAGTGGAAAGACTAGAGTGGAAAGACTAAAGTGGAAAGACTAAAGTGGACAGACGATAGTGGAAATGACTAAAGTGGAAAGACTAAAGTGGGTGGACAGATTAAAGTGGAAAGACTAAAGTGGACACACTCTAGTGGAAAGACTGAAGTGGAAAGACTAAGTGGACAGACTAAAGCGGAAAGACTAAAGTGGAAAGACTAAAGTGGATAGACTAAAGTGGACAGACGATAGTGGAAATGACTAAAGTGGAAATACTAAAGTGGACAGACTAAAGTTGACAGACTAAAGTGGAAAGACTAATGTGGACAGACTCTAGTCGAAAGACTGAAGTGGAAAGACTAAGTGGACAGACTAAAGCGGAAAGACTAAAGTGGAAAGAATAAAGTGGACAGACTATAGTGGAAAGACTAAAGTGGACAGACTAAAGTGGAAAGACTAAAGTGGACAGACTATAGTTTAAAGACTAAAGTTGACAGACTATAGTGGAAAGACTAAAGTGGACAGACTAACGTGGAAAGACTGAAGTGGAAAGACTAAAGTGGACAGACGATAGTGGAAAGACTGAAGTGGAAAGACTCAGTGGACAAACTAAAGTGTACACACTGAAGTGGAGAGAAGAAAGTGGAAAGACTAAGGTGGACAGACTATAGTGGAAAGACTAAAGTGGACAGACTAAAATGGAAAGACTAAAGTAGAAAGACAAAAGTGGACAGACTATAGTGGAAAGACTAAAGTAGACAGACTATAGTGGAAAGACGAAAGTGGACAGACTAAAGTGGAAAGACTAAAGTGGACAGACGGTAGTGAAAAGACTAAAGTGGACAGACTATAGTGGAAAGACTAAAGTGGACAGACTGAAGTGGAAAGACTATAGTGGAAAGACTAAAGTGGAAAGACTAATGCTGACAGACTAGAGTGGAAAGACTAAAGAGGAAAGACTCAGTGGACAAACTAAAGTGTACACACTGAAGTGGAGAGAATAAAGTGGAAAGACTAAAGTGGACAGACTATAGTGGAAAGACTAAAGTGGACAGACTAGTGGAAAGACTAAAGTAGAAAGACAATAGTTGACAGACTATAGTGGAAAGACTAAAGTTGACAGACTATAGTGGAAAGACTAAAGTGGACAGACTAAAGTGGAAAGACTAAAGTGGACAGACGATAGTGGAAATGACTAAAGTGGAAAGACTAAAGTGGACAGACTAAAGTGGACAGACTAAAGTGGACAGACTAAAGTGGACAGACTTAAGTGGAAAGACTAAAGTGGACAGACTCTAGTGGAAAGACTGAAGTGGAAAGACTAAGTGGACAGACTAAACCGGACAGACTTAAGTGGAAAGACTAAAGTGGACAGACTATAGTGGAAAGACTGAAGTGGAAAGACTCAGTGGACAGACTAAAGTGTACACACTGCAGTGGACAGAATAAAGTGGAAAGACTAAAGTGGAAAGACTAAAGTGGACAGACTATAGTGGAAAGACTAAAGTGGAAAGACGAAAGTGGACAGACTATAGTGGAGAGACTAAAGTGGACAGACTATAGTGGAAAGACTAAAGTGGACAGACTAAAGTGGAGAGACTAGAGTGGAAAGACGATAGTGGAAATGACTAAAGTGGAAAGACTAAAGTGGGTGGACAGACTAAAGTGGAAAGACTAAAGTGGACACACTCTAGTGGAATGACTGAAGTGAAAAGACTAAGTGGACAGACTAAAGCGGAAAGACTAAAGTGGAAAGACTAAAGTGGAAAGACTAAAGTGGACAGACGATAGTGGAAATGACTAAAGTGGAAAGACTAAAGTGGACAGACTAAAGTTGACAGACTAAAGTGGAAAGACTAATGTGGACAGACTCTAGTCGAAAGACTGAAGTGGAAAGACTAAGTGGACAGACTAAAGCGGAAAGACTAAAGTGGAAAGACTAAGTGGACAGACTAAAGCGGAAAGACTAAAGTGGACAGACTAAAGTGGAAAGACTAAAGTGGAAAGACTAAAGTGGACAGACTATAGTTTAAAGACTAAAGTTGACAGACTAAAGTGGAAAGACTAAAGTCGACAGACTAACGTGGAAAGACTGAAGTGGAAAGACTAAAGTGGACAGACGATAGTGGAAAGACTGAAGTGGAAAGACTCAGTGGACAAACTAAAGTGTACACACTGAAGTGGAGAGAATAAAGTGGAAAGACTATAGTGGAAAGACTAAAGTGGACAGACTAAAGTGGAAAGACTAAAGTAGAAAGACAAAAGTGGACAGACTATAGTGGAAAGACTAAAGTTGACAGACTATAGTGGAAAGACTAAAGTGGACAGACGATAGTGGAAAGACTAAAGTGGAAAGACTAAAGTGGACAGACTAAAGTGGAAAGACTAATGCGGACAGACTATAGTGGAAAGACTGAAGAGGAAAGACTCAGTGGACAAACTAAAGTGTACACACTGAAGTGGAGAGAATAAAGTGGAAAGACTAAAGTGGACAGACTATAGTGGAAAGACTAAAGTGGACAGACTAAAGTGGAAAGACTAAAGTGGAAAGACTAAAGTGGACAGACTATAGTTTAAAGACTAAAGTTGACAGACTACAGTGGAAAGACTAAAGTGGAAAGACTAACGTGGAAAGACTGAAGTGGAAAGACTAAAGTGGACAGACGATAGTGGAAAGACTGAAGTGGAAAGACTCAGTGGACAAACTAAAGTGTACACACTGAAGTGGAGAGAATAAAGTGGAAAGACTAAAGTGGACAGACTATAGTGGAAAGACTAAAGTGGACAGACTAAAATGGAAAGACTAAAGTAGAAAGACAAAAGTGGACAGACTATAGTGGAAAGACTAAAGTAGACAGACTATAGTGGAAAGACTAAAGTGGACAGACTAAAGTGGAAAGACTAAAGTGGACAGACGGTAGTGAAAAGACTAAAGTGGACAGACTATAGTGGAAAGACTAAAGTGGACAGACTGAAGTGGAAAGACTATAGTGGAAAGACTAAAGTGGAAAGACTAATGCGGACAGACTATAGTGGAAAGACTGAAGTGGAAAGACTCAGTGGACAAACTAAAGTGTACACACTGAAGTGGAGAGAATAAAGTGAAAAGACTAAAGTGGACAGACTATAGTGGAAAGACTAAAGTTGACAGACTATAGTGGAAAGACTAAAGTGGACAGACTAAAGTGGAAAGACTAAAGTGGACAGACGATAGTGGAAATGACTAAAGTGGAAAGACTAAAGTGGAAAGACTAAAGTGGACAGACTAAAGTGGACAGACTAAAGTGGACAGACTTAAGTGGAAAGACTAAAGTGGACAGACTCTAGTGGAAAGACTGAAGTGGAAAGACTAAGTGGACAGACTAAACCGGACAGACTTAAGTGGAAAGACTAAAGTGGACAGACTATAGTGGAAAGACTGAAGTGGAAAGACTCAGTGGACAGACTAAAGTGTACAGACTGCAGTGGACAGAATAAAGTGGAAAGACTAAAGTGGAAAGACTAAAGTGGACAGACTATAGTTTAAAGACTAAAGTGGAAAGACGAAAGTGGACAGACTATAGTGGAGAGACTAAAGTGGACAGACTATAGTGGAAAGACTAAAGTGGACAGACTAAAGTGGAAAGACCAGAGTGGAAAGACTAAAGTGGAAAGACTAAAGTGGACAGACGATAGTGGAAATGACTAAAGTGGAAAGACTAAAGTGGGTGGACAGACTAAAGTGGAAAGACTAAAGTGGACACACTCTAGTGGAAAGACTGAAGTGGAAAGACTAAGTGGACAGACTAAAGCGGAAAGACTAAAGTGGAAAGACTAAAGTGGACAGACGATAGTGGAAATGACTAAAGTGGAAAGACTAAAGTGGACAGACTAAAGTTGACAGAATAAAGTGGAAAGACTAATGTGGACAGACTCTAGTCGAAAGACTGAAGTGGAAAGACTAAGTGGACAGACTAAAGTGGAAAGACTAAAGTGGAAAGACTAAAGTGGACAGACTATAGTGGAAAGACTAAAGTGGACAGACTAAAGTGGAAAGACTAAAGTGGAAAGACTAAAGTGGACAGACTTTAGTGGAAAGACTAAAGTTGACAGACTATAGTGGAAAGACTAAAGTGGACAGACCAACGTGGAAAGACTAAAGTGGAAAGACTAAAGTGGACAGACGATAGTGGAAAGACTGAAGTGGAAAGACTAAAGTGGACAGACGATAGTGGAAATGACTAAAGTGGAAAGACTAAAGTGGGTGGACAGACTAAAGTGGAAAGACTAAAGTGAACACACTCTAGTGGAAAGACTGAAGTGGAAAGACTAAGTGGACAGACTAAAGCGGAAAGACTAAAGTGGAAAGACTAAAGTGGAAAGACTAAAGTGGACAGACGATAGTGGAAATGACTAAAGTGGAAAGACTAAAGTGGACAGACTAAAGTTGACAGACTAAAGTGGAAAGACTAATGTGGACAGACTCTATTCGAAAGACTGAAGTGGAAAGACTAAGTGGACAGACTAAAGCGGGAAGACTAAAGTGGAAAGAATAAAGTGGACAGACTATAGTGGAAAGACTAAAGTGGACAGACTAAAGTGGAAAGACTAAAGTGGAAAGACTAAAGTGGACAGACTATAGTGGAAAGACTAAAGTGGGCAGACTGAAGTGGAAAGACTATAGTGGAAAGACTAAAGTGGAAAGACTAAAGTGGACAGACTATAGTAGAAAGACTGAAGTGGAAAAACTCAGTGGACAAATTAAAGTGTACACACTGAAGTGGAGAGAATAAAGTGGAAAGACTAAAGTGGAAAGACTAAAGTGGACAGACTATAGTGGAAAGACTAAAGTGGAAAGACTAAAGTGGAAAGACTAAAGTGGAAAGACTAAAGTGGAAAGACTAAAGTGGACAGACTATAGTGGAAAGACTAAAGTAGACAGACTATAGTGGAAACACTAAAGTGGACAGACTAAAGTGGAAAGACTAAAGTGGAAAGACTAAAGTGGACAGACTATAGTGGAAAGACTAAAGTGGACAGACGATAGTGGAAATGACTAAAGTGGAAAGACTAAAGTGGACAGACTAAAGTTGACAGACTAAAGTGGATAGACTTAAGTGGAAAGACTAAAGTGGACAGACTCTAGTGGAAAGACTGAAGTGGAAAGACTCAGTGGACAGACTAAAGTGTACACACTGCAGTGGACAGAATAAAGTGGAAAGACTAAAGTGGAACGACTAAAGTGGACAGACTATAGTGGAAAGACTAAAGTGGACAGACTAAAGTGGAAAGACTAAAGTGGAAAGACTAAAGCGGACAGACTATAGTGGAAAGACTATAGTGGAAAGACTGTAGTGGACAGAATAAAGTGGAGACTATAGTGGAAAGACTAAAGTGGAAAGACGAAAGTGGACAGACTATAGTGGAGAGACTAAAGTGGACAGACTATAGTGGAAAGACTAAAGTGGACAGACTAAAGTGGAAAGACTAGAGTGGAAAGACTAAAGTGGAAAGACTAAAGTGGACAGACGATAGTGGAAATGACTAAAGTGGAAAGACTAAAGTGGGTGGACAGACGAAAGTGGAAAGACTAAAGTGGACACACTCTAGTGGAAAGACTGAAGTGGAAAGACTAAGTGGACAGACTAAAGCGGAAAGACTAAAGTGGAAAGACTAAAGTGGAAAGACTAAAGTGGACAGACGATAGTGGAAATGACTAAAGTGGAAATACTAAAGTGGACAGACTAAAGTTAACAGACTAAAGTGGAAAGACTAATGTGGACAGACTCTAGTCGAAAGACTGAAGTGGAAAGACTAAGTGGACAGACTAAAGCGGAAAGACTAAAGTGGAAAGAATAAAGTGGACAGACTATAGTGGAAAGACTAAAGTGGACAGACTAAAGTGGAAAGACTAAAGTGGAAAGACTAAAGTGGACAGACTATAGTTTAAAGACTAAAGTTGACAGACTATAGTGGAAAGACTAAAGTGGACAGACTAACGTGGAAAGACTGAAGTGGAAAGACTAAAGTGGACAGACGATAGTGGAAAGACTGAAGTGGAAAGACTCAGTGGACAAACTAAAGTGTACACACTGAAGTGGAGAGAATAAAGTGGAAAGACTAAGGTGGACAGACTATAGTGGAAAGACTAAAGTGGACAGACTAAAATGGAAAGACTAAAGTAGAAAGACAAAAGTGGACAGACTATAGTGGAAAGACTAAAGTAGACAGACTATAGTGGAAAGACTAACGTGGACAGACTAAAGTGGAAAGACTAAAGTGGACAGACGGTAGTGAAAAGACTAAAGTGGACAGACTATAGTGGAAAGACTAAAGTGGACAGACTGAAGTGGAAAGACTATAGTGGAAAGACTAAAGTGGAAAGACTAATGCTGACAGACTATAGTGGAAAGACTGAAAAGGAAAGACTCAGTGGACAAACTAAAGTGTACACACTGAAGTGGAGAGAATAAAGTGGAAAGACTAAAGTGGACAGACTATAGTGGAAAGACTAAAGTGGACAGACTAGTGGAAAGACTAAAGTAGAAAGACAATAGTGGACAGACTATAGTGGAAAGACTAAAGTTGACAGACTATAGTGGAAAGACTAAAGTGGACAGACTAAAGTGGAAAGACTAAAGTGGACAGACGATAGTGGAAATGACTAAAGTGGAAAGACTAAAGTGGACAGACTAAAGTGGACAGACTAAAGTGGACAGACTTAAGTGGAAAGACTAAAGTGGACAGACTCTTGTGGAAAGACTGAAGTGGAAAGACAAAGTGGACAGACTAAACCGGACAGACTTAAGTGGAAAGACTAAAGTGGACAGACTATAGTGGAAAGACTAAAGTAGACAGACTATAGTGGAAAGACTAAAGTGGACAGACTAAAGTGGAAAGACTAAAGTGGACAGACGGTAGTGAAAAGACTAAAGTGGACAGACTATAGTGGAAAGACTAAAGTGGACAGACTGAAGTGGAAAGACTATAGTGGAAAGACTAAAGTGGAAAGACTAATGCTGACAGACTATAGTGGAAAGACTGAAAAGGAAAGACTCAGTGGACAAACTAAAGTGTACACACTGAAGTGGAGAGAATAAAGTGGAAAGACTAAAGTGGACAGACTATAGTGGAAAGACTAAAGTGGACAGACTAGTGGAAAGACTAATGTGGACAGACTCTAGTCGAAAGACTGTAGTGGAAAGACTAAGTGGACAGACTAAAGCGGAAAGACGAAAGTGGAAAGACTAAAGTGGACAGACTATAGTGGAAAGACTAATGTGGACAGACTCTAGTCGAAAGACTGTAGTGGAAAGACTAAGTGGACAGACTAAAGCGGAAAGACGAAAGTGGAATGACTGAAGTGAAAAGACTAAGTGGACAGACTAAAGCGGAAAGACTAAAGTGGAAAGACTAAAGTGGAAAGACTAAAGTGGACAGACGATAGTGGAAATGACTAAAGTGGAAAGACTAAAGTGGACAGACTAAAGTTGACAGACTAAAGTGGAAAGACTAATGTGGACAGACTCTAGTCGAAAGACTGTAGTGGAAAGACTAAGTGGACAGACTAAAGCGGAAAGACGAAAGTGGAAAGACTAAAGTGGACAGACTATAGTGGAAAGACTAAAGTGGACAGACTAAAGTGGAAAGACTAAAGTGGAAAGACTAAAGTGGACAGACTATAGTGGAAAGACTAAAGTTGACAGACTATAGTGGAAAGACTAAAGTGGACAGACTAACGTGGAAAGACTAAAGTGGAAAGACTAAAGTGGACAGACGATAGTGGAAAGACTGAAGTGGAAAGACTCAGTGGACAAACTAAAGTGTACACACTGAAGTGGAGAGAATAAAGTGGAAAGACTTAAGTGGACAGACTATAGTGGAAAGACTAAAGTGGACAGACTAAAATGGAAAGACTAAAGTAGAAAGACAAAAGTGGACAGACTATAGTGGAAAGACTAAAGTAGACAGACTATAGTGGAAAGACTAAAGTGGACAGACTAAAGTGGAAAGACTAAAGTGGACAGACGGTAGTGAAAAGACTAAAGTGGACAGACTATAGTGGAAAGACTTAAGTGGACAGACTGAAGTGGAAAGACTATAGTGGAAAGACTAAAGTGGAAAGACTAAAGCGGACAGACTATAGTGGAAAGACTGAAGTGGAAAGACTAAAGTGGTCAGACGATAGTGGAAATGACTAAAGTGGAAAGACTAAAGTGGGTGGACAGACTAAAGTGGAAAGACTAAAGTGGACACACTCTAGTGGAAAGACTGAAGTGGAAAGACTAAGTGGACAGACTAAAGCGGAAAGACTAAAGTGGAAAGACTAAAGTGGAAAGACTAAAGTGGACAGACGATAGTGGAAATGACTAAAGTGGAAAGACTAATGTGGACAGACTAAAGTTGACAGACTAAAGTGGAAAGACTAATGTGGACAGACTCTAGTCGAAAGACTGAAGTGGAAAGACTAAGTGGACAGACTAAAGCGGAAAGACTAAAGTGGAAAGAATAAAGTGGACAGACTATAGTGGAAAGACTAAAGTGGACAGACTAAAGTGGAAAGACTAAAGTGGAAAGACTAAAGTGGACAGACTATAGTTTAAAGACTAAAGTTGACAGACTACAGTGGAAAGACTAAAGTGGACAGACTAACGTGGAAAGACTGAAGTGGAAAGACTAAAGTGGACAGACGATAGTGGAAAGACTGAAGTGGAAAGACTCAGTGGACAAACTAAAGTGTACACACTGAAGTGGAGAGAATAAAGTGGAAAGACTAAAGTGGACAGACTATAGTGGAAAGACTAAAGTGGACAGACTAAAATGGAAAGACTAAAGTAGAAAGACAAAAGTGGACAGACTATAGTGGAAAGACTAAAGTAGACAGACTATAGTGGAAAGACTAAAGTGGACAGACTAAAGTGGAAAGACTAAAGTGGACAGACGGTAGTGAAAAGACTAAAGTGGACAGACTATAGTGGAAAGACTAAAGTGGACAGACTGAAGTGGAAAGACTATAGTGGAAAGACTAAAGTGGAAAGACTAATGCGGACAGACTATAGTGGAAAGACTGAAGTGGAAAGACTCAGTGGACAAGCTAAAGTGTACACACTGAAGTGGAGAGAATAAAGTGGAAAGACTAAAGTGGACAGACTATAGTGGAAAGACTAAAGTTGACAGACTATAGTGGAAAGACTAAAGTGGACAGACGATAGTGGAAAGACTAAAGTGGAAAGACTAAAGTGGACAGACTAAAGTGGAAAGACTAAAGTGGACAGACTAAAGTGGAAAGACTAAAGTGGACAGACGATAGTGGAAATGACTAAAGTGGAAAGACTAAAGTGGACAGACTAAAGTGGACAGACTAAAGTGGACAGACTTAAGTGGAAAGACTAAAGTGGACAAACTCTAGTGGAAAGACTGAAGTGGAAAGACTAAGTGGACAGACTAAACCGGACAGACTTAAGTGGAAAGACTAAAGTGGACAGACTATAGTGGAAAGACTGAAGTGGAAAGACTCAGTGGACAGACTAAAGTGTACACACTGCAGTGGATAGAATAAAGTGGAAAGACTAAAGTGGAAAGACTAAAGTGGACAGACTATAGTGGAAAGACTAAAGTGGAAAGACGAAAGTGGACAGACTATAGTGGAGAGACTAAAGTGGACAGACTATAGTGGAAAGACTAAAGTGGACAGACTAAAGTGGAAAGACTAGAGTGGAAAGACTAAAGTGGAAAGACTAAAGTGGACAGACGATAGTGGAAATGACTAAAGTGGAAAGACTAAAGTGGGTGGACAGACTAAAGTGGAAAGACTAAAGTGGACACACTCTAGTGGAAAGACTGAAGTGGAAAGACTAAGTGGACAGACTAAAGCGGAAAGACTAAAGTGGAAAGACTAAAGTGGACAGACGATAGTGGAAATGACTAAAGTGGAAAGACTAAAGTGGACAGACTAAAGTTGACAGACTAAAGTGGAAAGACTAATGTGGACAGACTCTAGTCGAAAGACTGAAGTGGAAAGACTAAGTGGACAGACTAAAGCGGAAAGACTAAAGTGGAAAGACTAAAGTTGACAGACTATAGTGGAAAGACTAAAGTGGACAGACTAACGTGGAAAGACTAAAGTGGAAAGACTAAAGTGGACAGACGATAGTGGAAAAACTGAAGTGGAAAGACTCAGTGGACAAACTAAAGTGTACACACTGAAGTGGAGAGAATAAAGTGGAAAGACTAAAGTGGACAGACTATAGTGGAAAGACTAAAGTGGACAGACTAAAATGGAAAGACTAAAGTAGAAAGACAAAAGTGGACAGACTATAGTGGAAAGACTAAAGTAGACAGACTATAGTGGAAAGACTAAAGTGGACAGACTAAAGTGGAAAGACTAAAGTGGACAGACGATGGTGAAAAGACTAAAGTGGACAGACTATAGTGGAAAGACTTAAGTGGACAGACTGAAGTGGAAAGACTATAGTGGAAAGACTAAAGTGGAAAGACTAAAGCGGACAGACTATTGTGGAAAGACTGAAGTGGAAAGACTAAAGTGGTCAGACGATAGTGGAAATGACTAAAGTGGAAAGACTAAAGTGGGTGGACAGACTAAAGTGGAAAGACTAAAGTGGACACACTCTAGTGGAAAGACTGAAGTGGAAAGACTAAGTGGACAGACTAAAGCGGAAAGACTAAAGTGGAAAGACTAAAGTGGAAAGACTAAAGTGGACAGACGATAGTGGAAATGACTAAAGTGGAAAGACTAAAGTGGGCAGACTAAAGTTGACAGACTAAAGTGGAAAGACTAATGTGGACAGACTCTAGTCGAAAGACTGAAGTGGAAAGACTAAGTGGACAGACTAAAGCGGAAAGACTAAAGTGGAAAGAATAAAGTGGACAGACTATAGTGGAAAGACTAAAGTGGACAGACTAAAGTGGAAAGACTAAAGTGGAAAGACTAAAGTGGACAGACTATAGTTTAAAGACTAAAGTTGACAGACTACAGTGGAAAGACTAAAGTGGACAGACTAACGTGGAAAGACTGAAGTGGAAAGACTAAAGTGGACAGACGATAGTGGAAAGACTGAAGTGGAAAGACTCAGTGGACAAACTAAAGTGTACACACTGAAGTGGAGAGAATAAAGTGGAAAGACTAAAGTGGACAGACTATAGTGGAAAGACTAAAGTGGACAGACTAAAATGGAAAGACTAAAGTAGAAAGACAAAAGTGGACAGACTATAGTGGAAAGACTAAAGTAGACAGACTATAGTGGAAAGACTAAAGTGGACAGACTAAAGTGGAAAGACTAAAGTGGACAGACGGTAGTGAAAAGACTAAAGTGGACAGACTATAGTGGAAAGACTAAAGTGGACAGACTGAAGTGGAAAGACTATAGTGGAAAGACTAAAGTGGAAAGACTAATGCGGACAGACTATAGTGGAAAGACTGAAGTGGAAAGACTCAGTGGACAAGCTAAAGTGTACACACTGAAGTGGAGAGAATAAAGTGGAAAGACTAAAGTGGACAGACTATAGTGGAAAGACTAAAGTTGACAGACTATAGTGGAAAGACTAAAGTGGACAGACGATAGTGGAAAGACTAAAGTGGAAAGACTAAAGTGGACAGACTAAAGTGGAAAGACTAAAGTGGGCAGACTAAAGTGGAAAGACTAAAGTGGACAGACGATAGTGGAAATGACTAAAGTGGAAAGACTAAAGTGGACAGACTAAAGTGGACAGACTAAAGTGGACAGACTTAAGTGGAAAGACTAAAGTGGACAGACTCTAGTGGAAAGACTGAAGTGGAAAGACTAAGTGGACAGACTAAACCGGACAGACTTAAGTGGAAAGACTAAAGTGGACAGACTATAGTGGAAAGACTGAAGTGGAAAGACACAGTGGACAGACTAAAGTGTACACACTGCAGTGGACAGAATAAAGTGGAAAGACTAAAGTGGAAAGACTAAAGTGGACAGACTATAGTGGAAAGACTAAAGTGGAAAGACGAAAGTGGACACACTATAGTGGAGAGTCTAAAGTGGACAGACTATAGTGGAAAGACTAAAGTGGACAGACTAAAGTGGAAAGACTAGAGTGGAAAGACTAAAGTGGAAAGACTAAAGTGGACAGACGATAGTGGAAATGACTAAAGTGGAAAGACTAAAGTGGGTGGACAGACTAAAGTGGAAAGACTAAAGTGGACACACTCTAGTGGAAAGACTGAAGTGGAAAGACTAAGTGGACAGACTAAAGCGGAAAGACTAAAGTGGAAAGACTAAAGTGGACAGACGATAGTGGAAATGACTAAAGTGGAAAGACTAAAGTGGACAGACTAAAGTTGACAGACTAAAGTGGAAAGACTAATGTGGACAGACTCTAGTCGAAAGACTGAAGTGGAAAGACTAAGTGGACAGACTAAAGCGGAAAGACTAAAGTGGAAAGACTAAAGTGGACAGACTACAGTGGAAAGACTAAAGTGGACAGACTAAAGTGGAAAGACTAAAGTGGAAAGACTAAAGTGGAAAGACTAAAGTGGACAGACTATAGTGGAGAGACTAAAGTTGACAGACTATAGTGGAAAGACTAAAGTGGACAGACTAACGTGGAAAGACTAAAGTGGAAAGACTAAAGTGGACAGACGATAGTGGAAAGACTGAAGTGGAAAGACTCAGTGGACAAACTAAAGTGTACACACTGAAGTGGAGAGAATAAATTGGAAAGACTAAAGTGGACAGACTATAGTGGAAAGACTAAAGTGGACAGACTAAAATGGAAAGACTAAAGTAGAAAGACAAAAGTGGACAGACTATAGTGGAAAGACTAAAGTAGACAGACTATAGTGGAAAGACTAAAGTGGACAGACTAAAGTGTAAAGACTAAAGTGGACAGACGGTAGTGAAAAGACTAAAGTGGACAGACTATAGTGGAAAGACTAAAGTGGACAGACTGAAGTGGAAAGACTATAGTGGAAAGACTAAAGTGGAAAGACTAAAGCGGACAGACTATAGTGGAAAGACTGAAGTGGAAAGACTCGGTGGACAAACTAAAGTGTACACACTGAAGTGGAGAAAATAAAGTGGAAAGACTAAAGTGGACAGACTATAGTGGAAAGACTAAAGTGGACAGACTAAAGTGGAAAGACTAAAGTAGAAAGACAAAAGTGGACAGACTATAGTGGAAAGACTAAAGTTGACAGACTATAGTGGAAAGACTAAAGTGGACAGACTAAAGTGGAAAGACTAAAGTGGACAGACGATAGTGGAAATGACTAAAGTGGAAAGACTAAAGTGGACAGACTTAAGTGGAAAGACTAAAGTGTACAGACTCTAGTGGAAAGACTGAAGTGGAAACACTAAGTGGACAGACTAAACCGGACAGACTTAAGTGGAAAGACTAAAGTGGAGAGACTATAGTGGAAAGACTGAAGTGGAAAGACTCAGTGGACAGACTAAAGTGTACACACTGCAGTGGACAGAATAAAGTGGAAAGACTAAAGTGGAAAGACTAAAGTGTACAGACTAAAGTGGAAAGACTAAAGTGGACAGACTAAAGTGGAAAGACTAAAGTGGAAAGACTAAAGTGGACAGACTATAGTGGAAAGACTATGGTGGAAAGACTGTAGTGGACAGAATAATGTGGAGACTATAGTGGAAAGACGAAAGTGGTAAGACTAAAGTGGACAGACTATAGTGGAGAGACTAAAGTGGACAGACTATAGTGGAAAGACTAAAGTGGACAGACTAAAGTGGAAAGACTGAAGTGGAAAGACCAAAGTGGACAGACGATAGTGGAAATGACTAAAGTGGAAAGACTAAAGTGGACAGACTAAAGTGGACAGACTATAGTGGAAAGACTAAAGTGGACAGACTCTAGTGGTAAGACTGAAGTGGAAAGACTAAGTGGACAGACTAAAGCGGAAAGACTAAAGTGGAAAGACTAAAGTGGACAGACTCTAGTGGAAAGACTGAAGTGGAAAGACTAAGTGGACAGAGACTAAAATGGAAAGACTAAAGTGGAAAGACTAAAGTGGACTGACTATAGTGGAAAGACTATAGTGGAAAGACTGTAGTGGACAGAATAAAGTGGAGACTATAGTGGAAAGACTAAAGTGGACAGAGAATAGTGGAAATACTAAAGTGGATAGACTATAGTGGACAGAGAATAGTGGAAAGACTAAAGTGGACAGACTCTAGTGGAAAGACTATAGTGGAGAGACTGTAGTCGACAGAATAAAGTGGAGACTATAGTGGAAAGACTAAAGTGGAAAGACTAAAGTGGACAGAGAATAGTGGAAAGACTAAAGTTGAAAGACTATAGTGGAAAGACTAAAGTGGACAGACTAAAGTGGAAAGACTAAAGTGGAAAAACTAAAGTGGACAGACTATAGTGGAAAGACTATAGTGGAAAGACTGTAGTGGACAGAATAAAGTGGAGACTATAGTGGAAAGACTAAAGTGGACAGACTATAGTGGAAAGACTGAAGTGGAAAGACTAAGTGGACAGACTAAAGTGGAAAGACTAAAGTGGACAGACTAAAGTGGAAAGACTAAAGGGGAAAGACTAAAGTGGACAGACTAAAGTGGAAAGACTAAAGTGGAAAGACTAAATTGGACAGACGATAGTGGAAATGACTAAAGTGGAAACTAAAGTGGGTGGACAGACTAAAGTGGAAAGACTAAAGGGGAAAGACTAAAGTGGACAGACTATAGTGGAAAGACTAAAGTGGACAGACTATAGTGGAAAGACTATAGTGGATAGACTAAAGTGGAAAGACTAAAGTGGACCGACGATAGTGGAAATGACTAAAGTGGAAAGACTAAAGTGGAAAGACTAAAGTGGACAGACTATAGTGGAAAGACTATAGTGGAAAGACTATAGTTGACAGAATAAAGTGTAGACTATAGTGGAAAGACTAAAGTGGGCAGAGAATAGTGGAAAGACTAAAGTGGACAGACTATAGTGGAAAGACTATAGTGGAAAGACTGTAGTGAACAGAATAAAGTGGAGACTATAGTGGAAAGACTAAAGTGGACAGAGAATAGTGGAAAGACTAAAGTGGAAAGACTTTAGTGGACAGAATAAAGTGGAGACTATAGTGGAAAGACTAAAGTGGAAAGAATAAAGTGGACAGACTATAGTGGAAAGACTGAAGTGGAAAGACTAAGTGGACAGACTAAAGTGGAAAGACTATAGTGGAAAGGCTAAAGTGGACAGACTAAAGTTGACAGACTAAAGTGGACAGACTTAAGTGGAAAGACTAAAGTGGACAGACTCTAGTGGAAAGACTGAAGTGGAAAGACTCAGTGGACAGACTAAAGTGTACACACTGCAGTGGTCAGAATAAAGTGGAAAGAATAAAGTGGAAAGACTAAAGTGGACAGACTATAGTGGAAAGACTCAAGTGGACAGACTAAAGTGGAAAGACTAAAGTGGAAAGACTAAAGTGGACAGACGATAGTGGAAATGACTAAAGTGGAGACTATAGTGGAGAGACTAAAGTGGACAGACTATAGTGGAAAGACTAAAGTGGACAGACTAAAGTGGAAAGACTAAAGTGGAAAGACTAAAGTGGAAAGACTAAATTGGACAGACGATAGTGGAAATGACTAAAGTGGAGACTAAAGTGGGTGGACAGACTAAAGTGGAAAGACTAAAGTGGGCACACTCTAGTGGAAAGACTGAAGTGGAAAGACTAAGTGGACAGACTAAAGCGGAAAGACTAAAGTGGAAAGACTAAAGTGGACAGACTAAAGTGGAAAGACTAAAGTGGAAAGACTAAAGTGGAAAGACTAAAGTGGACCGACGATAGTGGAAATGACTAAAGTGGAAAGACTAAAGTGGGTGAACAGACTAAAGTGGAAAGACTAAAGTGGACACACTCTAGTGGAAAGACTGAAGTGGAATGACTAAAGTGTAAAGACTAAAGTGGACAGACGGTAGTGAAAAGACTAAAGTGGACAGACTATAGTGGAAAGACTAAAGTGGACAGACTGAAGTGGAAAGACTATAGTGGAAAGACTAAAGTGGAAAGACTAAAGCGGACAGACTATAGTGGAAAGACTGAAGTGGAAAGACTCAGTGGACAAACTAAAGTGTACACACTGAAGTGGAGAGAATAAAGTGGAAAGACTAAAGTGGACAGACTATAGTGGAAAGACTAAAGTGGACAGACTAAAGTGGAAAGACTAAAGTAGAAAGACAAAAGTGTAGAAGACTGTAGTGGACAGAATAAAGTGGAGACTATAGTGGAAAGACTAAAGTGGAAAGACGAAAGTGGACAGACTATAGTGGAGAGACTAAAGTGGACAGACTATAGTGGAAAGACTAAAGTGGACAGACTAAAGTGGAAAGACTAGAGTGGAAAGACTAAAGTGGAAAGACTAAAGTGGACAGACGATAGTGGAAATGACTAAAGTGGAAAGACTAAAGTGGGTGGACAGACTAAAGTGGAAAGACTAAAGTGGACACACTCTAGTGGAAAGACTGAAGTGGAAAGACTAAGTGGACAGAATAAAGCGGAAAGACTAAAGTGGAAAGACTAAAGTGGAAAGACTAAAGTGGACAGACGATAGTGGAAATGACTAAAGTGGAAATACTAAAGTGGACAGACTAAAGTTGACAGACTAAAGTGGAAAGACTAATGTGGACAGACTCTAGTCGAAAGACTGAAGTGGAAAGACTAAGTGGACAGATTAAAGCGGAAAGACTAAAGTGGAAAGAATAAAGTGGACAGACTATAGTGGAAAGACTAAAGTGGACAGACTAAAGTGGAAAGACTAAAGTGGAAAGACTAAAGTGGACAGACTATAGTTTAAAGACTAAAGTTGACAGACTATAGTGGAAAGACTAAAGTGGACAGACTAGTGGAAAGACTAAAGTAGAAAGACAATAGTGGACAGACTATAGTGGAAAGACTAAAGTTGACAGACTATAGTGGAAAGACTAAAGTGGACAGACTAAAGTGGAAAGACTAAAGTGGACAGACGATAGTGGAAATGACTAAAGTGGAAAGACTAAAGTGGACAGACTAAAGTGGACAGACTAAAGTGGACAGACTTACGTGGAAAGACTAAAGTGGACAGACTCTAGTGGAAAGACTGAAGTGGAAAGACTAAGTGGACAGACTAAACCGGACAGACTTAAGTGGAAAGACTAAAGTGGACAGACTATAGTGGAAAGACTGAAGTGGAAAGACTCAGTGGACAGACTAAAGTGTACACACTGCAGTGGACAGAATAAAGTGGAAAGACTAAAGTGGAAAGACTAAAGTGGACAGACTATAGTGGAAAGACTAAAGTGGAAAGACGAAAGTGGACAGACTATAGTGGAGAGACTAAAGTGGACAGACTATAGTGGAAAGACTAAAGTGGACAGACTAAAGTGGAGAGACGAGAGTGGAAAGACGATAGTGGAAATGACTAAAGTGGAAAGACTAAAGTGGGTGGACAGACTAAAGTGGAAAGACTAAAGTGGACACACTCTAGTGGAATGACTGAAGTGAAAAGACTAAGTGGACAGACTAAAGCGGAAAGACTAAAGTGGAAAGACTAAAGTGGAAAGACTAAAGTGGACAGACGATAGTGGAAATGACTAAAATGGAAAGACTAAAGTGGACAGACTAAAGTTGACAGACTAAAGTGGAAAGACTAATGTGGACAGACTCTAGTCGAAAGACTGAAGTGGAAAGACTAAGTGGACAGACTAAAGCGGAAAGACTAAAGTGGAAAGACTAAAGTGGACAGACTATAGTGGAAAGACTAAAGTGGACAGACTAAAGTGGAAAGACTAAAGTGGAAAGACTAAAGTGGACAGACTATAGTGGAAAGACTAAAGTTGACAGACTATAGTGGAAAGACTAAAGTGGACAGACGAACGTGGAAAGACTAAAGTGGACAGACGATAGTGGAAAGACTGAAGTGGAAAGACTCAGTGGACAAACTAAAGTGTACACACTGAAGTGGAGAGAATAAAGTGGAAAGACTAAAGTGGACAGACTATAGTGGAAAGACTAAAGTGGACAGACTAAAATGGAAAGACTAAAGTAGAAAGACAAAAGTGGACAGACTATAGTGGAAAGACTAAAGTAGACAGACTATAGTGGAAAGACTAAAGTGGACAGACTAAAGTGGAAAGACTAAAGTGGACAGACGGTAGTGAAAAGACTAAAGTGGACAGACTATAGTGGAAAGACTTAAGTGGACAGACTGAAGTGGAAAGACTATAGTGGAAAGACTAAAGTGGAAAGACTAAAGCGGACAGACTATAGTGGAAAGACTGAAGTGGAAAGACTAAAGTGGTCAGACGATAGTGGAAATGACTAAAGTGGAAAGACTAAAGTGGGTGGACAGACTAAAGTGGAAAGACTAAAGTGGACACACTCTAGTGGAAAGACTGAAGTGGAAAGACTAAGTGGACAGACTAAAGCGGAAAGACTAAAGTGGAAAGACTAAAGTGGAAAGACTAAAGTGGACAGACGATAGTGGAAATGACTAAAGTGGAAAGACTAAAGTGGACAGACTAAAGTTGACAGACTAAAGTGGAAAGACTAATGTGGACAGACTCTAGTCGAAAGACTGAAGTGGAAAGACTAAGTGGACAGACTAAAGCGGAAAGACTAAAGTGGAAAGAATAAAGTGGACAGACTATAGTGGAAAGACTAAAGTGGACAGACTAAAGTGGAAAGACTAAAGTGGAAAGACTAAAGTGGACAGACTATAGTTTAAAGACTAAAGTTGACAGACTACAGTGGAAAGACTAAAGTGGACAGACTAACGTGGAAAGACTGAAGTGGAAAGACTAAAGTGGAGAGACGATAGTGGAAAGACTGAAGTGGAAAGACTCAGTGGACAAACTAAATTGTACACACTGAAGTGGAGAGAATTAAGTGGAAAGACTAAAGTGGACAGACTATAGTGGAAAGACTAAAGTGGACAGACTAAAATGGAAAGACTAAAGTAGAAAGACAAAAGTGGACAGACTATAGTGGAAAGACTAAAGTAGACAGACTATAGTGGAAAGACTAAAGTGGACAGACTAAAGTGGAAAGACTAAAGTGGACAGACGGTAGTGAAAAGACTAAAGTGGACAGACTATAGTGGAAAGACTAAAGTGGACAGACTGAAGTGGAAAGACTATAGTGGAAAGACTAAAGTGGAAAGACTAATGCGGACAGACTATAGTGGAAAGACTGAAGTGGAAAGACTCAGTGGACAAGCTAAAGTGTACACACTGAAGTGGAGAGAATAAAGTGGAAAGACTAAAGTGGACAGACTATAGTGGAAAGACTAAAGTTGACAGACTATAGTGGAAAGACTAAAGTGGACAGACGATAGTGGAAAGACTAAAGTGGAAAGACTAAAGTGGACAGACTAAAGTGGAAAGACTAAAGTGGACAGACTAAAGTGGAAAGACTAAAGTGGACAGACGATAGTGGAAATGACTAAAGTGGAAAGACTAAAGTGGACAGACTAAAGTGGACAGACTAAAGTGGACAGACTTAAGTGGAAAGACTAAAGTGGACAGACTCTAGTGGAAAGACTGAAGTGGAAAGACTCAGTGGACAGACTAAAGTGTACACACTGCAGTGGACAGAATAAAGTGGAAAGACTAAAGTGGAAAGACTAAAGTGGACAGACTATAGTGGAAAGACTAAAGTGGAAAGTCGAAAGTGGACAGACTATAGTGGAGAGACTAAAGTGGACAGACTATAGTGGAAAGACTAAAGTGGACAGACTAAAGTGGAAAGACTAGAGTGGAAAGACTAAAGTGGAAAGACTAAAGTGGACAGACTAACGTGGAAAGACTGAAGTGGAAAGACTAAAGTGGACAGACGATAGTGGAAAGACTGAAGTGGAAAGACTCAGTGGACAAACTAAAGTGTACACACTGAAGTGGAGAGAACAAAGTGGAAAGACTATGGTGGACAGACTATAGTGGAAAGACTAAAGTGGACAGACTAAAATGGAAAGACTAAAGTAGAAAGACAAAAGTGGACAGACTATAGTGGAAAGACTAAAGTAGACAGACTATAGTGGAAAGACTAAAGTGGACAGACTAAAGTGGAAAGACTAAAGTGGACAGACGGTAGTGAAAAGACTAAAGTGGGCAGACTATAGTGGAAAGACTATAGTGGAAAGACTAAAGTGGAAAGACTAATGCTGAAAGACTATAGTGGAAAGACTGAAGAGGAAAGACTCAGTGGACAAACTAAAGTGTACACACTGAAGTGGAGAGAATAAAGTGGAAAGACTAAATTGGACAGACTATAGTGGAAAGACTAAAGTGGACAGACTAGTGGAAAGACTAAAGTAGAAAGACAATAGTGGACAGACTATAGTGGAAAGACTAAAGTTGACAGACTATAGTGGAAAGACTAAAGTGGACAGACTAAAGTGGAAAGACTAAAGTGGACAGACGATAGTGGAAATGACTAAAGTGGAAAGACTAAAATGGAAAGACTAAAGTAGAAAGACAAAAGTGGACAGACTATAGTGGAAAGACTAAAGTGGACAGACTCTAGTGGAAAGACTGAAGTGGAAAGACTAAGTGGACAGACTAAACCGGACAGACTTAAGTGGAAAGACTAAAGTGGACAGACTATAGTGGAAAGACTGAAGTGGAAAGACTCAGTGGACAGACTAAAGTGTACACACTGCAGTGGACAGAATAAAGTGGAAAGACTAAAGTGGAAAGACTAAAGTGGACAGACTATAGTGGAAAGACTAAAGTGGAAAGACGAAAGTGGACAGACTATAGTGGAGAGACTAAAGTGGACAGACTATAGTGGAAAGACTAAAGTGGACAGACTAAAGTGGAGAGACGAGAGTGGAAAGACGATAGTGGAAATGACTAAAGTGGAAAGACTAAAGTGGGTGGACAGACTAAAGTGGAAAGACTAAAGTGGACACACTCTAGTGGAATGACTGAAGTGAAAAGACTAAGTGGACAGACTAAAGCGGAAAGACTAAAGTGGAAAGACTAAAGTGGAAAGACTAAAGTGGACAGACGATAGTGGAAATGACTAAAATGGAAAGACTAAAGTGGACAGACTAAAGTTGACAGACTAAAGTGGAAAGACTAATGTGGACAGACTCTAGTCGAAAGACTGAAGTGGAAAGACTAAGTGGACAGACTAAAGCGGAAAGACTAAAGTGGAAAGACTAAAGTGGACAGACTATAGTGGAAAGACTAAAGTGGACAGACTAAAGTGGAAAGACTAAAGTGGAAAGACTAAAGTGGACAGACTATAGTGGAAAGACTAAAGTTGACAGACTATAGTGGAAAGACTAAAGTGGACAGACTAACGTGGAAAGACTAAAGTGGAAAGACTAAAGTGGACAGACGATAGTGGAAAGACTGAAGTGGAAAGACTCAGTGGACAAACTAAAGTGTACACACTGAAGTGGAGAGAATAAAGTGGAAAGACTAAAGTGGACAGACTATAGTGGAAAGACTAAAGTGGACAGACTAAAATGGAAAGACTAAAGTAGAAAGACAAAAGTGGACAGACTATAGTGGAAAGACTAAAGTAGACAGACTATAGTGGAAAGACTAAAGTGGACAGACTAAAGTGGAAAGACTAAAGTGGACAGACGGTAGTGAAAAGACTAAAGTGGACAGACTATAGTGGAAAGACTTAAGTGGACAGACTGAAGTGGAAAGACTATAGTGGAAAGACTAAAGTGGAAAGACTAAAGCGGACAGACTATAGTGGAAAGACTGAAGTGGAAAGACTAAAGTGGTCAGACGATAGTGGAAATGACTAAAGTGGAAAGACTAAAGTGGGTGGACAGACTAAAGTGGAAAGACTAAAGTGGACACACTCTAGTGGAAAGACTGAAGTGGAAAGACTAAGTGGACAGACTAAAGCGGAAAGACTAAAGTGGAAAGACTAAAGTGGAAAGACTAAAGTGGACAGACGATAGTGGAAATGACTAAAGTGGAAAGACTAAAGTGGACAGACTAAAGTTGACAGACTAAAGTGGAAAGACTAATGTGGACAGACTCTAGTCGAAAGACTGAAGTGGAAAGACTAAGTGGACAGACTAAAGCGGAAAGACTAAAGTGGAAAGAATAAAGTGGACAGACTATAGTGGAAAGACTAAAGTGGACAGACTAAAGTGGAAAGACTAAAGTGGAAAGACTAAAGTGGACAGACTATAGTTTAAAGACTAAAGTTGACAGACTACAGTGGAAAGACTATAGTGGACAGACTAACGTGGAAAGACTGAAGTGGAAAGACTAAAGTGGAGAGACGATAGTGGAAAGACTGAAGTGGAAAGACTCAGTGGACAAACTAAATTGTACACACTGAAGTGGAGAGAATTAAGTGGAAAGACTAAAGTGGACAGACTATAGTGGAAAGACTAAAGTGGACAGACTAAAATGGAAAGACTAAAGTAGAAAGACAAAAGTGGACAGACTATAGTGGAAAGACTAAAGTAGACAGACTATAGTGGAAAGACTAAAGTGGACAGACTAAAGTGGAAAGACTAAAGTGGACAGACGGTAGTGAAAAGACTAAAGTGGACAGACTATAGTGGAAAGACTAAAGTGGACAGACTGAAGTGGAAAGACTATAGTGGAAAGACTAAAGTGGAAAGACTAATGCGGACAGACTATAGTGGAAAGACTGAAGTGGAAAGACTCAGTGGACAAGCTAAAGTGTACACACTGAAGTGGAGAGAATAAAGTGGAAAGACTAAAGTGGACAGACTATAGTGGAAAGACTAAAGTTGACAGACTATAGTGGAAAGACTAAAGTGGACAGACGATAGTGGAAAGACTAAAGTGGAAAGACTAAAGTGGACAGACTAAAGTGGAAAGACTAAAGTGGACAGACTAAAGTGGAAAGACTAAAGTGGACAGACGATAGTGGAAATGACTAAAGTGGAAAGACTAAAGTGGACAGACTAAAGTGGACAGACTAAAGTGGACAGACTTAAGTGGAAAGACTAAAGTGGACAGACTCTAGTGGAAAGACTGAAGTGGAAAGACTCAGTGGACAGACTAAAGTGTACACACTGCAGTGGACAGAATAAAGTGGAAAGACTAAAGTGGAAAGACTAAAGTGGACAGACTATAGTGGAAAGACTAAAGTGGAAAGTCGAAAGTGGACAGACTATAGTGGAGAGACTAAAGTGGACAGACTATAGTGGAAAGACTAAAGTGGACAGACTAAAGTGGAAAGACTAGAGTGGAAAGACTAAAGTGGAAAGACTAAAGTGGACAGACGATAGTGGAAATGACTAAAGTGGAAAGACTAAAGTGGGTGGACAGACTAAAGTGGAAAGACTAAAGTGGACACACTCTAGTGGATAGACTGAAGTGGAAAGACTAAGTGGACAGACTAAAGCGGAAAGACTAAAGTGGAAAGACTAAAGTGGACAGACGATAGTGGAAATGACTAAAGTGGAAAGACTAAAGTGGACAGACTAAAGTTGACAGACTAAAGTGGAAAGACTAATGTGGACAGACTATAGTCGAAAGACTGAAGTGGAAAGACTAAGTGGACAGACTAAAGCGGAAAGACTAAAGTGGAAAGACTAAAGTGGACAGACTATAGTGGAAAGACTAAAGTGGACAGACTAAAGTGGAAAGACTAAAGTGGAAAGACTAAAGTGGACAGACTATAGTGGAAAGACTAAAGTTGACAGACTATAGTGGAAAGACTAAAGTGGACAGACTAACGTGGAAAGACTAAAGTGGAAAGACTAAAGTGGACAGACGATAGTGGAAAGACTGAAGTGGAAAGACTCAGTGGACAAACTAAAGTGTACACACTGAAGTGGAGAGAATAAATTGGAAAGACTAAAGTGGACAGACTATAGTGGAAAGACTAAAGTGGACAGACTAAAATGGAAAGACTAAAGTAGAAAGACAAAAGTGGACAGACTATAGTGGAAAGACTAAAGTAGACAGACTATAGTGGAAAGACTAAAGTGGACAGACTAAAGTGTAAAGACTAAAGTGGACAGACGGTAGTGAAAAGACTAAAGTGGACAGACTATAGTGGAAAGACTAAAGTGGACAGACTGAAGTGGAAAGACTATAGTGGAAAGACTAAAGTGGAAAGACTAAAGCGGACAGACTATAGTGGAGAGACTGAAGTGGAAAGACTCGGTGGACAAACTAAAGTGTACACACTGAAGTGGAGAGAATAAAGTGGAAAGACTAAAGTGGACAGACTATAGTGGAAAGACTAAAGTAGAAAGACAAAAGTGGACAGACTATAGTGGAAAGACTAAAGTTGACAGACTATAGTGGAAAGACTAAAGTGGACAGACTAAAGTGGAAAGACTAAAGTGGACAGACGATAGTGGAAATGACTAAAGTGGAAAGACTAAAGTGGACAGACTAAAGTGGACAGACTAAAGTGGACAGACTTAAGTGGAAAGACTAAAGTGTACAGACTCTAGTGGAAAGACTGAAGTGGAAACACTAAGTGGACAGACTAAACCGGACAGACTTAAGTGGAAAGACTAAAGTGGACAGACTGTAGTGGAAAGACTGAAGTGGAAAGACTCAGTGGACAGACTAAAGTGTACACACTGCAGTGGACAGAATAAAGTGGAAAGACTAAAGTGGAAAGACTAAAGTGTACAGACTATAGTGGAAAGACTAAAGTGGACAGACTAAAGTGGAAAGACTAAAGTGGAAAGACTAAAGTGGACAGACTATAGTGGAAAGACTATGGTGGAAAGACTGTAGTGGACAGAATAATGTGGAGACTATAGTGGAAAGACGAAAGTGGTAAGACTAAAGTGGACAGACTATAGTGGAGAGACTAAAGTGGACAGACTATAGTGGAAAGACTAAAGTGGACAGACTAAAGTGGAAAGACTGAAATGGAAAGACTAAAGTGGACAGACGATAGTGGAATTGACTAAAGTGGAAAGACTAAAGTGGACAGACTAAAGTGGACAGACTATAGTGGAAAGACTAAAGTGGACAGACTCTAGTGGTAAGACTGAAGTGGAAAGACTAAGTGGACAGACTAAAGCGGAAAGACTAAAGTGGAAAGACTAAAGTGGACAGACTCTAGTGGAAAGACTGAAGTGGAAAGACTAAGTGGACAGAGACTAAAATGGAAAGACTAAAGTGGAAAGACTAAAGTGGACTGACTATAGTGGAAAGACTATAGTGGAAAGACTGTAGTGGAGAGAATAAAGTGGAGACTATAGTGGAAAGACTAAAGTGGACAGAGAATAGTGGAAATACTAAAGTGGATAGACTATAGTGGACAGAGAATAGTGGAAAGACTAAAGTGGACAGACTCTAGTGGAAAGACTATAGTGGAGAGACTGTAGTCGACAGAATAAAGTGGAGACTATAGTGGAAAGACTAAAGTGGAAAGACTAAAGTGGACAGAGAATAGTGGAAAGACTAAAGTTGAAAGACTATAGTGGAAAGACTAAAGTGGACAGACTAAAGTGGAAAGACTAAAGTGGAAAAACTAAAGTGGACAGACTATAGTGGAAAGACTATAGTGGAAAGACTGTAGTGGACAGAATAAAGTGGAGACTATAGTGGAAAGACTAAAGTGGACAGACTATAGTGGAAAGAATGAAGTGGAAAGACTAAGTGGACAGACTAAAGTGGAAAGACTATAGTGGAAAAACTAAAGTGGACAGACTATAGTGGAAAGACTATAGTGGAAAGACTGAAGTGGAAAGACTCAGTGGACAAACTAAAGTGTACACACTGAAGTGGAGAGAATAAAGTGGAAAGACTAAAGTGGAAAGACTATAGTGGAAATACTAAAGTGGACAGACTATAGTGGAAAGACTAAAGTGGACAGACTAAAGTGGAAAGACTAAAGGGGAAAGACTAAAGGGGAAAGACTAAAGTGGATAGACTATAGTGGAAAGACTAAAGTGGACAGACTATAGTGGAAAGACTATAGTGGATAGACTAAAGTGGAAAGACTAAAGTGGACCGACGATAGTGGAAATGACTAAAGTGGAAAGACTAAAGTGGAAAGACTAAAGTGGACAGACTAAAGTGGACAGACTATAGTGGAAAGACTATAGTGGAAAGACTATAGTTGACAGAATAAAGTGTAGACTATAGTGGAAAGACTAAAGTGGGCAGAGAATAGTGGAAAGACTAAAGTGGACAGACTATAGTGGAAAGACTATAGTGGAAAGACTGTAGTGGACAGAATAAAGTGGAGACTATAGTGGACAGACTAAAGTGGACAGAGAATAGTGGAAAGACTAAAGTGGAAAGACTTTAGTGGACAGAATAAAGTGGAGACTATAGTGGAAAGACTAAAGTGGAAAGAATAAAGTGGACAGACTATAGTGGAAAGACTGAAGTGGAAAGACTAAGTGGACAGACTAAAGTGGAAAGACTATAGTGGAAAGGCTAAAGTGGACAGACTAAAGTTGACAGACTAAAGTGGACAGACTTAAGTGGAAAGACTAAAGTGGACAGACTCTAGTGGAAAGACTGAAGTGGAAAGACTCAGTGGACAGACTAAAGTGTACACACTGCAGTGGACAGAATAAAGTGGAAAGAATAAAGTGGAAAGACTAAAGTGGACAGACTATAGTGGAAAGACTCAAGGGGACAGACTAAAGTGGAAAGACTAAAGTGGAAAGACTAAAGTGGACAGACGATAGTGGAAATGACTAAAGTGGAGACTATAGTGGAGAGACTAAAGTGGACAGACTATAGTGAAAGACTAAAGTGGACAGACTAAAGTGGAAAGACTAAAGTGGAAAGACTAAAGTGGAAAGACTAAATTGGACAGACGATAGTGGAAATGACTAAAGTGGAGACTAAAGTGGGTGGACAGACTAAAGTGGAAAGACTAAAGTGGGCACACTCTACTGGAAAGACTGAAGTGGAAAGACTAAGTGGACAGACTAAAGCGGAAAGACTAAAGTGGAAAGACTAAAGTGGACAGACTAAAGTGGACAAACTAAAGTGTACACACTGAAGTGGAGAGAATAAAGTGGAAAGACTAAAGTGGACAGACTATAGTGGAAAGACTAAAGTGGACAGACTAAAGTGGAAAGACTAAAGTAGAAAGACAAAAGTGGACAGACTATAGTGGAAAGACTAAAGTTGACAGACTATAGTGGAAAGACTAAAGTGGACAGACTAAAGTGGAAAGACTAAAGTGGACAGACGATAGTGGAAATGACTAAAGTGGAAAGACTAAAGTGGACAGACTAAAGTGGACAGACTAAAGTGGACAGACGGTAGTAAAAAGACTAAAGTGGACAGACTATAGTGGAAAGACTAAAGTGGACAGACTGAAGTGGAAAGACTATAGTGGAAAGACTAAAGTGGAAAGACTAAAGCGGACAGACTATAGTGGAAAGACTGAAGTGGAAAGACTCAGTGGACAAACTAAAGTGTACACACTGAAGTGGAGAGAATAAAGTGGAAAGACTAAAGTGGACAGACTATAGTGGAAAGACTAAAGTGGACAGACTAAAGTGGAAAGACTAAAGTAGAAAGACAAAAGTGGACAGACTATAGTGGAAAGACTAAAGTTGACAGACTATAGTGGAAAGACTAAAGTGGACAGACTAAAGTGGAAAGACTAAAGTAGACAGACGATAGTGGAAATGACTAAAGTGGAAAGACTAAAGTGGACAGACTAAAGTGGACAGACTAAAGTGGACAGACTTAAGTGGAAAGACTAAAGTGGACAGACTCTAGTGGAAAGACTGAAGTGGAAAGACTAAGTGGACAGACTAAACCGGACAGACTTAAGTGGAAAGACTAAACTGGACAGACTATAGTGGAAAGACTGAAGTGGAAAGACTCAGTGGACAGACTAAAGTGTACACACTGCAGTGGACAGAATAAAGTGGAAAGACTAAAGTGGAAAGACTAAAGTGGACAGACTATAGTGGAAAGACTAAAGTGGACAGACTAAAGTGGAAGGACTAAAGTGGAAAGACTAAAGTGGACAGACTATAGTGGAAAGACTATGGTGGAAAGACTGTAGTGGACAGAATAATGTGGAGACTATAGTGGAAAGACGAAAGTGGTAAGACTAAAGTGGACAAACTATAGTGGAGAGACTAAAGTGGACAGACTATAGTGGAAAGACTAAAGTGGACAGACTAAAGTGGAAAGACTGAAGTGGAAAGACTAAAGTGGACAGACGATAGTGGAAATGACTAAAGTGGAAAGACTAAAGTGGACAGACTAAAGTGGACAGACTATAGTGGAAAGACTAAAGTGGACAGACTCTAGTGGTAAGACTGAAGTGGAAAGACTAAGTGGACAGACTAAAGCGGAAAGACTAAAGTGGAAAGACTAAAGTGGACAGACTCTAGTGGAAAGACTGAAGTGGAAAGACTAAGTGGACAGAGACTAAAATGGAAAGACTAAAGTGGAAAGACTAAAGTGGACTGACTATAGTGGAAAGACTATAGTGGAAAGACTGTAGTGGAGAGAATAAAGTGGAGACTATAGTGGAAAGACTAAAGTGGACAGAGAATAGTGGAAATACTAAAGTGGATAGACTATAGTGGACAGAGAATAGTGGAAAGACTAAAGTGGACAGACTATAGTGGAAAGACTATAGTGGAGAGACTGTAGTCGACAGAATAAAGTGGAAAGACTAAAGTGGAAAGACTAAAGTGGACAGAGAATAGTGGAAAGACTAAAGTTGAAAGACTATAGTGGAAAGACTAAAGTGGACAGACTAAAGTGGAAAGACTAAAGTGGAAAAACTAAAGTGGACAGACTATAGTGGAAAGACTATAGTGGAAAGACTGTAGTGGACAGAATAAAGTGGAGACTATAGTGGAAAGACTAAAGTGGACAGACTATAGAGGAAAGACTGAAGTGGAAAGACTAAGTGGACAGACTAAAGTGGAAAGACTATAGTGGAAAAACTAAAGTGGACAGACTATAGTGGAAAGACTATAGTGGAAAGACTGAAGTGGAAAGACTCATCGGACAAACTAAAGTGTACACACTGAAGTGGAGAGAATAAAGTGGAAAGACTAAAGTGGAAAGACTATAGTGGAAATACTAAAGTGGACAGACTATAGTGGAAAGACTATAGTGGAAAGACTCTAGTGGACAGAAGAAAGTTGAGAGTATAGTGGACAGAATAAAGTGGAAAAACTAAAGTGGAAAGACTAAAGTGGACAGACTATAGTGGAAAGACTATAGTGGAAAGACTATAGTTGACAGAATAAAGTGTAGACTATAGTGGAAAGACTAAAGTGGGCAGAGAATAGTGGAAAGACTAAAGTGGACAGACTATAGTGGAAAGACTATAGTGGAAAGACTGTAGTGGACAGAATAAAGTGGAGACTATAGTGGAAAGACTAAAGTGGACAGAGAATAGTGGAAAGACTAAAGTGGAAAGACTTTAGTGGACAGAATAAAGTGGAGACTATAGTGGAAAGACTAAAGTGGAAAGAATAAAGTGGACAGACTATAGTGGAAAGACTGAAGTGGAAAGACTAAGTGGACAGACTAAAGTGGAAAGACTATAGTGGAAAGGCTAAAGTGGACAGACTAAAGTTGACAGACTAAAGTGGACAGACTTAAGTGGAAAGACTAAAGTGGACAGACTCTAGTGGAAAGACTGAAGTGGAAAGACTAATTGGACAGACTAAAGCGGACAGACTTAAGTGGAAAGACTAAAGTGGACAGACTATAGTGGAAAGACTGAAGTGGAAAGACTCAGTGGACAGACTAAAGTGTACACACTGCAGTGGACAGAATAAAGTGGAAAGACTAAAGTGGAAAGACTAAAGTGGACAGACTATAGTGGAAAGACTCAAGTGGACAGACTAAAGTGGAAAGACTAAAGTGGAAAGACTAAAGTGGACAGACGATAGTGGAAATGACTAAAGTGGAGACTATAGTGGAGAGACTAAAGTGGACAGACTATAGTGGAAAGACTAAAGTGGACAGACTAAAGTGGAAAGACTAAAGTGGAAAGACTAAAGTGGAAAGACTAAATTGGACAGACGATAGTGGAAGTGACTAAAGTGGAGACTAAAGTGGGTGGACAGACTAAAGTGGAAAGACTAAAGTGGGCACACTCTAGTGGAAAGACTGAAGTGGAAAGACTAAGTGGACAGACTAAAGCGGAAAGACTAAAGTGGAAAGACTAAAGTGGACAGACTAAAGTGGAAAGACAAAAGTGGAAAGACAAAAGTGGAAAGACTAAAGTGGAAAGACTAAAGTGGACCGACGATAGTGGAAATGACTAAAGTGGAAAGACTAAAGTGGGTGGACAGACTAAAGTGGAAAGACTAAAGTGGAAAAACTAAAGTGGACAGACTATAGTGGAAGGACTATAGTGGAAAGACTGTAGTGGACAGACTAAAGTGGAGTCTATAGTGGAAAGACTAAAGCGGACAGACTCTAGTGGAAAGACTGAAGTGGAAAGACTAAGTGGACAGACTAAAGCGAAAAGACTAAAGTGGACAGACTAAAGTGGAAAGACTAAAGTGGACAGACTAAAGTGGACAGACTAAAGTGGACAGACTTAAGTGGAAAGACTAAAGTGGACGGACTAAAGTGGAAAGACTGTAGTGGACAGAATAAAGTGGAGACTATAGTGGAAAGACTAAAGTGGACAGACTATAGTGGAGAGACTAAAGTGGACAGACTATAGTGGAAAGACAAAAGTGGACAGACTAAAGTGGAAAGACTGAAGTGGAAAGACTAAAGTGGACAGACGATAGTGGAAATGACTAAAGTGGAAAGACTAAAGTGGACAGACTAAAGTGGACAGACTAAAGTGGAAAGACTAAAGTGGACAAACTCTAGTGGAAAGACTGAAGTGGAAAGACTAAGTGGACAGACTAAAGCGGAAAGACTAAAGTGGAAAGACTAAAGTGGACAGACTCTAGTGGAAAGACTGAAGTGGAAAGAATAAGTGGACAGACTAAAGCGGAAAGAATAAAGTGGAAAGACTAAAGTGGACAGACTATAGTGGAAAGACTGAAGTGGAAAGACTCAGTGGACAGACTAAAGTGTACACACTGCAGTGGACAGAATAAAGTGGAAAGACTAAAGTGGAAAGACTAAAGTGGACAGACTATAGTGGAGAGACTAAAGTGGACAGACTATAGTGGAAAGACAAAAGTGGACAGACTAAAGTGGAAAGACTGAAGTGGAAAGACTAAAGTGGACAGACGATAGTGGAAATGACTAAAGTGGAAAGACTAAAGTGGACAGACTAAAGTGGACAGACTAAAGTGGACAGACTTAAGTGGAAAGACTAAAGTGGACAGACTCTAGTGGAAAGACTGAAGTGGAAAGACTAAGTGGACAGACTAAACCGGACAGACTTAAGTGGAAAGACTAAACTGGACAGACTATAGTGGAAAGACTGAAGTGGAAAGACTCAGTGGACAGACTAAAGTGTACACACTGCAGTGGACAGAATCAAGTGGAAAGACTAAAGTGGAAAGACTAAAGTGGACAGACTATAGTGGAAAGACTAAAGTGGACAGACTAAAGTGGAAAGACTAAAGTGGAAAGACTAAAGTGGACAGACTATAGTGGAAAGACTATGGTGGAAAGACTGTAGTGGACAGAATAATGTGGAGACTATAGTGGAAAGACGAAAGTGGTAAGACTAAAGTGGACAGACTATAGTGGAGAGACTAAAGTGGACAGACTATAGTGGAAAGACTAAAGTGGACAGACTAAAGTGGAAAGACTGAAGTGGAAAGACTAAAGTGGACAGACGATAGTGGAAATGACTAAAGTGGAAAGACTAAAGTGGACAGACTAAAGTGGACAGACTATAGTGGAAAGACTAAAGTGGACAGACTCTAGTGGTAAGACTGAAATGGAAAGACTAAGTGGACAGACTAAAGCGGAAAGACTAAAGTGGAAAGACTAAAGTGGACAGACTCTAGTGGAAAGACTGAAGTGGAAAGACTAAGTGGACAGAGACTAAAATGGAAAGACTAAAGTGGAAAGATTAAAGTGGACTGACTATAGTGGAAAGACTATAGTGGAAAGACTGTAGTGGAGAGAATAAAGTGGAGACTATAGTGGAAAGACTAAAGTGGACAGAGAATAGTGGAAATACTAAAGTGGATAGACTATAGTGGACAGAGAATAGTGGAAAGACTAAAGTGGACAGACTATAGTGGAAAGACTATAGTGGAGAGACTGTAGTCGACAGAATAAAGTGGAAAGACTATAGTGGAAAGACTGTAGTGGACAGAATAAAGTGGAGACTATAGTGGAAAGACTAAAGTGGACAGACTATAGTGGAAAGACTGAAGTGGAAAGACTAAGTGGACAGACTAAAGTGGAAAGACTATAGTGGAAAAACTAAAGTGGACAGACTATAGTGGAAAGACTATAGTGGAAAGACTGAAGTGGAATGACTCATCGGACAAACTAAAGTGTACACACTGAAGTGGAGAGAATAAAGTGGAAAGACTAAAGTGGAAAGACTATAGTGGAAATACTAAAGTGGACAGACTATAGTGGAAAGACTAAAGTGGACAGACTAAAGTGGAAAGACTAAAGGGGAAAGACTAAAGTGGACAGACTATAGTGGAAAGACTAAAGTGGACAGACTATAGTGGAAAGACTATAGTGGATAGACTAAAGTGGAAAGACTAAAGTGGACCGACGACAGTGGAAATGACTAAAGTGGAAAGACTAAAGTGGACAGACTAAAGTGGACAGACTAAAGTGGACAGACTAAAGTGGACGGACTAAAGTGGAAAGACTAAAGTGGACAGACTATAGTGGAAAGACTATAGTGGAAAGACTCTAGTGGACAGAATAAAGTTGAGAGTATAGTGGACAGAATAAAGTGGAAAAACTAAAGTGGAAAGACTAAAGTTGACAGACTATAGTGGAAAGACTATAGTGGAAAGACTATAGTTGACAGAATAAAGTGTAGACTATAGTGGAAAGACTAAAGTGGGCAGAGAATAGTGGAAAGACTAAAGTGGACAGACTATAGTGGAAAGACTATAGTGGAAAGACTATAGTGGAAAGGCTAAAGTGGACAGACTAAAGTTGACAGACTAAAGTGGACAGACTTAAGTGGAAAGACTAAAGTGGACAGACTCTAGTGGAAAGACTGAAGTGGAAAGACTAAGTGGACAGACTAAAGCGGACAGACTTAAGTGGAAAGACTAAAGTGGACAGACTATAGTGGAAAGACTGAAGTGGAAAGACTCAGTGGACAGACTAAAGTGTACACACTGCAGTGGACAGAATAAAGTGGAAAGACTAAAGTGGAAAGACTAAAGTGGACAGACTATAGTGGAAAGACTCAAGTGGACAGACTAAAGTGGAAAGACTAAAGTGGAAAGACTAAAGTGGACAGACGATAGTGGAAATGACTAAAGTGGAGACTATAGTGGAGAGACTAAAGTGGACAGACTATAGTGGAAAGACTAAAGTGGACAGACTAAAGTGGAAAGACTAAAGTGGAAAGACTAAATTGGACAGACGATAGTGGAAATGACTAAAGTGGAGACTAAAGTGGGTGGACAGACTAAAGTGGAAAGACTAAAGTGGGCACACTCTAGTGGAAAGACTGAAGTGGAAAGACTAAGTGGACAGACTAAAGCGGAAAGACTAAAGTGGAAAGACTAAAGTGGACAGACTAAAGTGGAAAGACAAAAGTGGAAAGACAAAAGTGGAAAGACTAAAGTGGAAAGACTAAAGTGGACCGACGATAGTGGAAATGACTAAAGTGGAAAGACTAAAGTGGGTGGACAGACTAAAGTGGAAAGACTAAAGTGGACACACTCTAGTGGAAAGACTGAAGTGGAAAGACTAAGTGGACAGACTAAAGCGGAAAGACTAAAGTGGAAAGACTGAAGTGGAAAGACTAACTGGACAGACTAAAGACTATAGTGGAAAGACTAAAGTGGATAGACTAAAGTGGAAAGACTAAAGTGGAAAAACTAAAGTGGACAGACTATAGTGGAAGGACTATAGTGGAAAGACTGTAGTGGACAGACTAAAGTGGAGTCTATAGTGGAAAGACTAAAGTGGACAGACTCTAGTGGAAAGACTGAAGTGGAAAGACTAAGTGGACAGACTAAAGCGAAAAGACTAAAGTGGACAGACTAAAGTGGAAAGACTAAAGTGGAAAGACTAAAGTGGACAGACTATAGTGGAAAGACTATAGTGGAAAGACTGTAGTGGAAAGACTATAGTGGAAAGACTGTCGTGGACAGAATAAAGTGGAGACTATAGTGGAAAGACTAAAGTGGAAAGACTAAAGTGGACAGACTATAGTGGAAAGACTAAAGTGGAAAGACTAAAGTGGAAAGACTAAAGTGGAAAGACTAAAGTGGACAGACGATAGTGGAAATGACTAAAGTGGAAAGACTAAAGTGGACAGACTAAAGTTCACAGACTAAAGTGGAAAGACTAAAGTGGACAGACTCTAGTCGAAAGACTGAAGTGGAAAGACTAAGTGGACAGACTAAAGCGGAAAGACTAAAGTGGAAAGACTAAAGTGGACAGACTATAGTGGAAAGACTAAAGTGGACAGACTAAAGTGGAAAGACTAAAGTGGAAAGACTAAAGTGGACAGACTAAAGTGGAAAGACTAAAGTGGTAAGACTAAAGTGGACAGATTATAGTGGAAAGACTATAGTGGAAAGACTGTAGTGGACAGAATAAAGTGGAGACTATAGTGGAAAGACTAAAGTGGAAAGACTAAAGTGGAAAGTCTAAAGTGGAAAGACTAAAGTGGAAAGACTAAAGAGGAAAGACTAAAGTGGACAGACGATAGTGGAAATGACTAAAGTGGAAAGACTAAAGTGGACAGACTAAAGTTCTCAGACTAAAGTGGAAAGACTAAAGTGGACAGACTCTAGTCGAAAGACTGAAGTGGAAAGACTAAGTGGACATACTAAAGCGGAAAGACTAAAGTGGAAAGACTAAAGTGGACAGACTATAGTGGAAAGACTAAAGTGGACAGACTAAAGTGGAAAGACTAAAGTGGAAAGACTAAAGTGGACAGACTATAGTGGAAAGACTAAAGTGGACAGACTAACGTGGAAAGACTAAAGTGGAAAGACTAAAGTGGACAGACGATAGTGGAAAGACTGAAGTGGAAAGACTCAGTGGACAAACTAAAGTGTACACACTGAAGTGGAGAGAATAAAGTGGAAAGACTAAAGTGGACAGACTATAGTGGAAAGACTAAAGTGGATAGACTAAAGTGGAAAGACTAAAGTGGACAGACGATAGTTGAAAGACTAAAGTGGACAGACTATAGTGGAAAGACTACAGTGGACAGACTGAAATGGAAAGACTATAATGGAAAGACTAAAGTGGAAAGACTAAAGTGGACAGACTAAAGTGGAAAGACTGAAGTGGAAAGACTCAGTGGACAAACTAAAGTGTACACACTGAAGTGGAGAGGATAAAGTGGAAAGACTAAAGTGGACAGACTATAGTGGAAAGACTAAAGTGGAAAGACTAAAGTAGAAAGACAAAAGTGGACAGACTATAGTGGAAAGACTAAAGTAGACAGACTATAGTGGAAAGACTAAAGTGGACAGACTAAAGTGGAAAGACTAAAGTGGACAGACGATAGTGGAAATGACTAAAGTGGAAAGACTAAAGTGGACAGACTAAAGTGGACAGACTAAAGTGGACAGACTTAAGTGGAAAGACTAAAGTGGACGGACTAAAGTGGAAAGACTGTAGTGGACAGAATAAAGTGGAGACTATAGTGGAAAGACTAAAGTGGAAAGACTAAAGTGGACAGACTATAGTGGAGAGACTAAAGTGGACAGACTGTAGTGGAAAGACAAAAGTGGACAGACTAAAGTGGAAAGACTGAAGTGGAAAGACTAAAGTGGACAGACGATAGTGGAAATGACTAAAGTGGAAAGACTAAAGTGGACAGACTAAAGTGGACGGACTAAAGTGGAAAGACTAAAGTGGACAAACTCTAGTGGAAAGACTGAAGTGGAAAGACTAAGTGGACAGACTAAAGCGGAAAGACTAAAGTGGAAAGACTAAAGTGGACAGACTCTAGTGGAAAGACTGAAGTGGAAAGAATAAGTGGACAGACTAAAGCGGAAAGACTAAAGTGGAAAGACTAAAGTGGACAGACTATAGTGGAAAGACTAAAGTGGACAGAGACTAAAATGGAAAGACTAAAGTGGAAAGACTAAAGTGGACAGACTATAGTGGAAAGACTATAGTGGAAAGACTGTAGTGGAGATAAGAAAGTGGAGACTATAGTTGAAAGACTAAAGTGGAAAGACTAAAGTGGACAGAGAATAGTGGAAAGACTAAAGTGGATAGACTATAGTGGAAAGACTAAAGTGGACAGACTAAAGTGGAAAGACTAAAGCGGAAAGACTAAAGTGGACAGACTATAGTGGAAAGACTATAGTGGAAAGACTGTAGTGGACAGAATAAAGTGGAGAGTTTAGTGGAAAGACTATAGTGGACAGAGAATAGTGGAAAGACCAAAGCGGACAGACTGTAGTGGAAAGACTATAGTGGAGAGACTGTAGTGGACAGAATAAAGTGGAGACTATAGTGGAAAGACTAAAGTGGAAAGACTAAAGTGGACAGAGAATAGTGGAAAGACTAAAGTGGAAAGACTATAGTGGAAAGACTAAAGTGGACAGACTAAAGTGGAAAGACTAAAGTGGAAAAACTAAAGTGGACAGACTATAGTGGAAAGACTGAAGTGGAAAGACTAAGTGACAGACTAAAGTGGAAAGACTATAGTGGAAAAACTAAAGTGGACAGACGATAGTGGAAAGACTAAAGTGGACAGACTGAAGTGGAAAGACTATAGTGGAAAGACTAAAGTGGAAAGACTATAGTGGACAGACTATTGGAAAGACTGAAGTGGAAAGACTCAGTGGACAAACTAAAGTGTACACACTGAAGTGGAGAGAATAAAGTGGAAAGACTAAAGTGGAAAGACTATAGTGGAAAGACTAAAGTGGACAGACTATAGTGGAAAGACTAAAGTGGACAGACTAAAGTGGAAATACTAAAGTGGAAAGACTAAAGTGGACAGACTATAGTGGAAAGACTAAAGTGGACAGACTGTAGTGGAAAGACTATAGTGGATAGACTAAAGTGGAAAGATTAAAGTGGACCGAAGATAGTGGAAATGACTAAAGTGGAAAGACTAAAGTGGACAGACTATAGTGGAAAGACTGAAGTGGAAAGACTAAGTGACAGACTAAAGTGGAAAGACTATAGTGGAAAAACTAAAGTGGACAGACGATAGTGGAAAGACTAAAGTGGACAGACTGAAGTGGAAAGACTATAGTGGAAAGACTAAAGTGGAAAGACTATAGTGGACAGACTATAGTGGAAAGATTGAAGTGGAAAGACTCAGTGGACAAACTAAAGTGTACACACTGAAGTGGAGAGAATAAAGTGGAAAGACTAAAGTGGAAAGACTATAGTGGAAAGACTAAAGTGGACAGACTATAGTGGAAAGACTAAAGTGGACAGACTAAAGTGGAAAGACTAAAGTGGAAAGACTAAAGTGGACAGACTATAGTGGAAAGACTAAAGTGGACAGACTATAGTGGAAAGACTATAGTGGATAGACTAAAGTGGAAAGATTAAAGTGGACCGACGATAGTGGAAATGACTAAAGTGGAAAGACTAAAGTTGACAGACTAAAGTGGACAGGCTAAAGTGGACAGACTAAAGTGGAAAGACTGAAGTGGACAGACTATAGTGGAAAGACTATAGTGGAAAGACTGTAGTTGACAGAATAAAGTGTAGACAATAGTGGAAAGACTAAAGTGGGCAGAGGATAGTGGAAAGACTAAAGTGGACAGACTATAGTGGAAAGACTATAGTGGAAAGACTGTAGTGGACAGAATAAAGTGGAGACGATAGTGGAAAGACTAAAGTGGGCAGAGGATAGTGGAAAGACTAAAGTGGACAGACTATAGTGGAAAGACTATAGTGGAAAGACTGTAGTGGACAGAATAAAGTGGAGACTATAGTGGAAAGACTAAAGTGGGCAGAGGATAGTGGAAAGACTAAAGTGGACAGACTATAGTGGAAAGACTATAGTGGAAAGACTGTAGTGGACAGAATAAAGTGGAGAGTATAGTGGACAGAATAAAGTGGAAAAACTAAAGTGGAAAGACTAAAGTGGACAGACTATAGTGGAAAGACTGTAGTGGAAAGACTGTAGTTGACAGAATAAAGTGTAGACAATAGTGGAAAGACTAAAGTGGGCAGAGGATAGTGGAAAGACTAAAGTGGACAGACTATAGTGGAAAGACTATAGTGGAAAGACTGTAGTGGACAGAATAAAGTGGAGAGTTTAGTGGAAAGACTATAGTGGACAGAGAATAGTGGAAAGACCAAAGCGGACAGACTGTAGTGGAAAGACTATAGTGGAGAGACTGTAGTGGACAGAATAAAGTGGAGACTATAGTGGAAAGACTAAAGTGGAAAGACTAAAGTGGACAGAGAATAGTGGAAAGACTAAAGTGGAAAGACTATAGTGGAAAGACTAAAGTGGACAGACTAAAGTGGAAAGACTAAAGTGGAAAAACTAAAGTGGACAGACTATAGTGGAAAGACTGAAGTGGAAAGACTAAGTGACAGACTAAAGTGGAAAGACTATAGTGGAAAAACTAAAGTGGACAGACGATAGTGGAAAGACTAAAGTGGACAGACTGAAGTGGAAAGACTATAGTGGAAAGACTAAAGTGGAAAGACTATAGTGGACAGACTATTGGAAAGACTGAAGTGGAAAGACTCAGTGGACAAACTAAAGTGTACACACTGAAGTGGAGAGAATAAAGTGGAAAGACTAAAGTGGAAAGACTATAGTGGACAGACTAAAGTGGAAATACTAAAGTGGAAAGACTAAAGTGGACAGACTATAGTGGAAAGACTAAAGTGGACAGACTGTAGTGGAAAGACTATAGTGGATGGACTAAAGTGGAAAGATTAAAGTGGACCGAAGATAGTGGAAATGACTAAAGTGGAAAGACTAAAGTGGACAGACTATAGTGGAAAGACTGAAGTGGAAAGACTAAGTGACAGACTAAAGTGGAAAGACTATAGTGGAAAAACTAAAGTGGACAGACGATAGTGGAAAGACTAAAGTGGACAGACTGAAGTGGAAAGACTATAGTGGAAAGACTAAAGTGGAAAGACTATAGTGGACAGACTATAGTGGAAAGATTGAAGTGGAAAGACTCAGTGGACAAACTAAAGTGTACACACTGAAGTGGAGAGAATAAAGTGGAAAGACTAAAGTGGAAAGACTATAGTGGAAAGACTAAAGTGGACAGACTATAGTGGAAAGACTAAAGTGGACAGACTAAAGTGGAAAGACTAAAGTGGAAAGACTAAAGTGGACAGACTATAGTGGAAAGACTAAAGTGGACAGACTATAGTGGAAAGACTATAGTGGATAGACTAAAGTGGAAAGATTAAAGTGGACCGACGATAGTGGAAATGACTAAAGTGGAAAGACTAAAGTTGACAGACTAAAGTGGACAGGCTAAAGTGGACAGACTAAAGTGGAAAGACTGAAGTGGACAGACTATAGTGGAAAGACTATAGTGGAAAGACTGTAGTTGACAGAATAAAGTGTAGACAATAGTGGAAAGACTAAAGTGGGCAGAGGATAGTGGAAAGACTGAAGTGGACAGACTATAGTGGAAAGACTATAGTGGAAAGACTGTAGTGGACAGAATAAAGTGGAGACGATAGTGGAAAGACTAAAGTGGGCAGAGGATAGTGGAAAGACTAAAGTGGACAGACTATAGTGGAAAGACTATAGTGGAAAGACTGTAGTGGACAGAATAAAGTGGAGACTATAGTGGAAAGACTAAAGTGGGCAGAGGATAGTGGAAAGACTAAAGTGGACAGACTATAGTGGAAAGACTATAGTGGAAAGACTGTAGTGGACAGAATAAAGTGGAGAGTATAGTGGACAGAATAAAGTGGAAAGACTGTAGTGGAAAGACTGTAGTTGACAGAATAAAGTGTAGACAATAGTGGAAAGACTAAAGTGGGCAGAGGATAGTGGAAAGACTAAATTGGACAGACTATAGTGGAAAGACTATAGTGGAAAGACTGTAGTGGACAGAATAAAGTGGAGACTATAGTGGAAAGACTAAAGTGGACAGAGAATAGTGGAAAGACTAAAGTGGAAAGACTGTAGTGGACAGAATAAAGTGGAGACTATAGTGGAAAGACTAAAGGGGACAGACTATAGTGGAAAGACTGAAGTGGAAAGACTAAGTTGACAGACTAAAGTGGAAAGACTATAGTGGAAAGACTAAAGTGGACAGACTATAGTGGAAAGACTAAAGTGGACAGACTGAAGTGGAAAGACTATAGTGGAAAGACTAAAGTGGAAAGACTAAAGTGGACAGACTATAGTGAAAAGACTGAAGTGGAAAGACTCAGTGGACAAATTAAAGTGTACACACTGAAGTGGAGAGAATAAAGTGGAAAGACTAAAGTGGAAAGACTAAAGTGGACAGACTATAGTGGAAAGACTAAAGTGGACAGACTAAAGTGGAAAGACTAAAGTGGACAGACTAAAGTGGAAAGACTAAAGTGGAAAGACTAAAGTGGACAGACGATAGTGGAAATGACTGTAGTTGACAGAATGAAGTGTAGACAATAGTGGAAAGACTAAAGTGGGCAGAGGATAGTGGAAAGACTAAAGTTGACAGATTATAGTGGAAAGACTATAGTGGAAAGACTGTAGTGGACAGAATAAAGTGGAGACTATAGTGGAAAGACTAAAGTGGAAAGACTAAAGTGGAAAGTCTAAAGTGGACAGACTATAGTGGAAAGACTAAAGTGGACAGACTATAGTGGAAAGACTAAAGTGGACAGACTAAAGTGGAAAGACTAAAGTGGAAAGACTAAAGTGGACAGACGATAGTGGAAATGACTAAAGTGGAAAGACTAAAGTGGACAGACTAAAGTTCACAGACTAAAGTGGAAAGACTAAAGTGGAAAGACTAAAGTGGACAGACTATAGTGGAAAGACTAAAGTGGACAGACTAAAGTGGAAAGACTAAATTGGAAAGACTAAAGTGGACAGAGTATAGTGGAAAGACTAAAGTGGACAGACTAACGTGGAAAGACTAAAGTGGAAAGACTAAAGTGGACAGACGATAGTGGAAAGACTGAAGTGGAAAGACTCAGTGGACAAACTAAAGTGTACACACTGAAGTGGAGAGAATAAAGTGGAAAGACTAAAGTGGACAGACTATAGTGGAAAGACTAAAGTGGACAGACTAAAGTGGAAAGACTAAAGTAGAAAGACAAAAATGGACAGACTATGGTGGAAAGATTAAAGTAGACAGACTATAGTGGAAAGACTAAAGTGGACAGACTAAAGTGGAAAGACTAAAGTGGACAGATTATAGTGGAAAGACTATAGTGGAAAGACTGTAGTGGACAGAATAAAGTGGAGACTCTAGTGGAAAGACTAAAGTGGAAAGACTAAAGTGGAAAGTCTAAAGTGGACAGACTATAGTGGAAAGACTAAAGTGGACAGACTATAGTGGAAAGACTAAAGTGGAAAGACTAAAGTGGAAAGACTAAAGTGGACAGACGATAGTGGAAATGACTAAAGTGGAAAGACTAAAGTGGACAGACTAAAGTTCACAGACTAAAGTGGAAAGACTAAAGTGGACAGACTCTAGTCGAAAGACTGAAGTGGAAAGACTAAGTGGACAGACTAAAGCGGAAAGACTAAAGTGGACAGACTATAGTGGAAAGACTGAAGTGGAAAGACTCAGTGGACAAAATAAAGTGTACACACTGAAGTGGAGAGAATAAAGTGGAAAGACTAAAGTGGAAAGACTAAAGTGGACAGACTATAGTGGAAAGACTAAAGTGGACAGACTAAAGTGGAAAGACTAAAGTGGACAGACTAAAGTGGAAAGACTAAAGTGGAAACACTAAAGTGGACAGACGATAGTGGAAATGACTGTAGTTGACAGAATAAAGTGTAGACAATAGTGGAAAGACTAAAGTGGGCAGAGGATTGTGGAAAGACTAAAGTTGACAGATTATAGTGGAAAGACTATAGTGGAAAGACTGTAGTGGACAGAATAAAGTGGAGACTATAGTGGAAAGACTAAAGTGGAAAGACTAAAGTGGAAAGTCTAAAGTGGACAGACTATAGTGGAAAGACTAAAGTGGACAGACTATAGTGGAAAGACTAAAGTGGACAGACTAAAGTGGAAAGACTAAAGTGGACAGACGATAGTGGAAATGACTAAAGTGGAAAGACTAAAGTGGACAGACTAAAGTTCACAGACTAAAGTGGAAAGACTAAAGTGGAAAGACTAAAGTGGACAGACTATAGTGGAAAGACTAAAGTGGACAGACTAAAGTGGAAAGACTAAAGTGGAAAGACTAAAGTGGACAGACTATAGTGGAAAGACTAAAGTGGACAGACTAACGTGGAAAGACTAAAGTGGAAAGACTAAAGTGGACAGACGATAGTGGAAAGACTGAAGTGGACAGAATAAAGTGGAGACTATAGTCGACAGAATAAAGTGGAAAGACTAAAGTGGAAAGACTAAAGTGGATAGACTATAGTGAAAAGTCTATTTTGGAAAGACTGTAGTGGACAGAATAAAGTGGAGACTATAGTGGAAAGACTAAAGTGGACAGAGAATAGTGGAAAGACTAAAGTGGACAGACTATAGTGGAAAGACTGTAGTGGACAGAGAATAGTGGAAAGACTAAAGTGGACAGACTATAGTGGAAAGACTATAGTGGAAAGATTGTAGTGGACAGAATGAAGTGGAGACTATAGTGGAAAGACTAAAGTGGACAGAGAATAGTGGAAAGACTAAAGTGGACAGACTATAGTGGAAAGACTAAAGTGGACAGACTAAAGTGGAAAGACTAAAGTGGAAAGACTAAAGTGGACAGACTATAGTGGAAAGACTATAGTGGAAAGACTGTAGTGGACAGTATAATGTGGAGAGTATAGTGGAAAGACTAAAGTGGACAGACTATAGTGGAAAGACTATAGTGAAAAGACTGTAGTGGACAGAATAAAGTGCAGACTATAGTGGAAAGACTAAAGTGGACAGAGAATAGTGGAAAGACTAAAGTGGACAGACTATAGTGGAAAGACTATAGTCGAAAGATAGTAGTGGACAGAATAAAGTGGAGACTATAGTGGAAAGACTAAAGTGGACAGAGAATAGTGGAAAGACTAAAGTAGACAGACTATAGTGGAAAGACAATAGTGGACAGAATGTAGTGGAAAGACTAAAGTGGACAGACTAAAGTGGAAAGACTAAAGTGAACAGACTAATGTGGAAAGACTAAAGTGGAAAGACTAAAGTGGACAGACTATAGTGGAAAGACTATAGTGGAAAGACTGTAGTGGACAGAATAAAGTGGAGAGTATAGTGGAAAGACTAAAGTGGACAGAGAATAGTGGAAAGAATAAAGTGAACAGACTATAGTGGAAAGACTATAGTGGAAAGACTGTAGTGGACAGAATAAAGTGGAGACTATAGTGGAAAGACTAAAGTGGAAAGACTAAAGTGGAAAGTCTAAAGTGGACAGACTATAGTGGAAAGACTAAAGTGGACAGACTATAGTGGAAAGACTAAAGTGGACAGACTAAAGTGGAAAGACTAAAGTGGACAGACGATAGTGGAAATGACTAAAGTGGAAAGACTAAAGTGGACAGACTAAAGTTCACAGACTAAAGTGGAAAGACTAAAGTGGAAAGACTAAAGTGGACAGACTATAGTGGAAAGACTAAAGTGGACAGACTAAAGTGGAAAGACTAAAGTGGAAAGACTAAAGTGGACAGACTATAGTGGAAAGACTAAAGTGGACAGACTAACGTGGAAAGACTAAAGTGGAAAGACTAAAGTGGACAGACGATAGTGGAAAGACTGAAGTGGAAAGACTCAGTGGACAAACTAAAGTGTACACACTGAAGTGGAGAGAATAAAGTGGAAAGACTAAAGTGGACAGACTATAGTGGAAAGACTAAAGTGGACAGACTAAAGTGGAAAGACTAAAGTAGAAAGACAAAAATGGACAGACTATAGTGGAAAAATTAAAGTAGACAGACTATAGTGGAAAGACTAAAGTGGACAGACTAAAGTGGAAAGACTAAAGTGGACAGATTATAGTGGAAAGACTATAGTGGAAAGACTGTAGTGGACAGAATAAAGTGGAGACTATAGTGGAAAGACTAAAGTGGAAAGACTAAAGTGGAAAGTCTAAAGTGGACAGACTATAGTGGAAAGACTAAAGTGGACAGACTATAGTGGAAAGACTAAAATGGAAAGACTAAAGTGGAAAGACTAAAGTGGAAAGACTAAAGTGGAAAGACTAAAGTGGACAGACGATAGTGGAAATGACTAAAGTGGAAAGACTAAAGTGGACAGACTAAAGTTCACAGACTAAAGTGGAAAGACAAAAGTGGACAGACTCTAGTCGAAAGACTGAAGTGGAAAGACTAAGTGGACAGACTAAAGTGGAAAGACTAAAGTGGAAAGACTAAAGTGGACAGACTATAGTGGAAAGACTAAAGTGGACAGACTAAAGTGGAAAGACTAAAGTGGAAAGACTAAAGTGGACAGACTATAGTGGAAAGACTAAAGTGGACAGACTAACGTGGAAAGACTAAAGTGGAAAGACTAAAGTGGACAGACGATAGTGGAAAGACTGAAGTGGAAAGACTCAGTGGACAAACTAAAGTGTACACACTGAAGTGGAGAGAATAAAGTGGAAAGACTAAAGTGGACAGACTATAGTGGAAAGACTAAAGTGGACAGACTAAAGTGGAAAGACTAAAGTAGAAAGACAAAAATGGACAGACTATAGTGGAAAGATTAAAGTAGACAGACTATAGTGGAAAGACTAAAGTGGACAGACTAAAGTGGAAAGACTAAAGTGGACAGACGATAGTGGAAAGACTAAAGTGGACAGACTATAGTGGAAAGACTACAGTGGACAGACTGAAATGGAAAGACTATAATGGAAAGACTAAAGTGGAAAGACTAAAGTGGACAGACTAAAGTGGAAAGACTGAAGTGGAAAGACTCAGTGGACAAACTAAAGTGTACACACTGAAGTGGAGAGGATAAAGTGGAAAGACTAAAGTGGACAGACTATAGTGGAAAGACTAAAGTGGAAAGACTAAAGTAGAAAGACAAAAGTGGACAGACTATAGTGGAAAGACTAAAGTAGACAGACTATAGTGGAAAGACTAAAGTGGACAGACTAAAGTGGAAAGACTAAAGTGGACAGACGATAGTGGAAATGACTAAAGTGGAAAGACTAAATTGGACAGACTAAAGTGGACAGACTAAAGTGGACAGACTTAAGTGGAAAGACTAAAGTGGACGGACTAAAGTGGAAAGACTGTAGTGGACAGAATAAAGTGGAGACTATCGTGGAAAGACTAAAGTGGAAAGACTAAAGTGGACAGACTATAGTGGAAAGACTGTAGTGGACAGAATAAAGTGGAGACGATAGTGGAAAGACTAAAGTGGGCAGAGGATAGTGGAAAGACTAAAGTGGACAGACTATAGTGGAAAGACTATAGTGGAAAGACTGTAGTGGACAGAATAAAGTGGAGACTATAGTGGAAAGACTAAAGTGGGCAGAGGATAGTGGAAAGACTATAGTGGAAAGACTGTAATGGACAGAATAAAGTGGAGACGATAGTGGAAAGACTAAAGTGGGCAGAGGATAGTGGAAAGACTAAAGTGGACAGACTATAGTGGAAAGACTATAGTGGAAAGACTGTAGTGGACAGAATAAAGTGGAGACTATAGTGGAAAGACTAAAGTGGGCAGAGGATAGTGGAAAGACGAAAGTGGACAGACTATAGTGGAAAGACTATAGTGGAAAGACTGTAGTGGACAGAATAAAGTGGAGAGTATAGTGGACAGAATAAAGTGGAAAAACTAAAGTGGAAAGACTAAAGTGGACAGACTATAGTGGAAAGACTGTAGTGGAAAGACTGTAGTTGACAGAATAAAGTGTAGACAATAGTGGAAAGACTAAAGTGGGCAGAGGATAGTGGAAAGACTAAAGTGGACAGACTATAGTGGAAAGACTATAGTGGAAAGACTGTAGTGGACAGAATAAAGTGGAGACTATAGTGGAAAGACTAAAGTGGACAGAGAATAGTGGAAAGACTAAAGTGGAAAGACTGTAGTGGACAGAATAAAGTGGAGACTATAGTGGAAAGACTAAAGGGGACAGACTATAGTGGAAAGACTGAAGTGGAAAGACTAAGTTGACAGACTAAAGTGGAAAGACTATAGTGGAAAGACTAAAGTGGACAGACTATAGTGGAAAGACTAAAGTGGACAGACTGAAGTGGAAAGACTATAGTGGAAAGACTAAAGTGGAAAGACTAAAGTGGACAGACTATAGTGGAAAGACTGAAGTGGAAAGACTCAGTGGACAAATTAAAGTGTACACACTGAAGTGGAGAGAATAAAGTGGAAAGACTAAAGTGGAAAGACTAAAGTGGACAGACTATAGTGGAAAGACTAAAGTGGACATACTAAAGTGGAAAGACTAAAGTGGACAGACTAAAGTGGACAGACTAAAGTGGAAAGACTAAAGTGGAAAGACTAAAGTGGACAGACGATAGTGGAAATGACTGTAGTTGACAGAATAAAGTTTAGACAATAGTGGAAAGACTAAAGTGGGCAGAGGATAGTGGAAAGACTAAAGTTGACAGATTATAGTGGAAAGACTATAGTGGAAAGACTGTAGTGGACAGAATAAAGTGGAGACTATAGTGGAAAGACTAAAGTGGAAAGACTAAAGTGGAAAGTCTAAAGTGGACAGACTATAGTGGAAAGACTAAAGTGGACAGACTATAGTGGAAAGACTAAAGTGGACAGACTAAAGTGGAAAGACTAAAGTGGAAAGACTAAAGTGGACAGACGATAGTGGAAATGACTAAAGTGGAAAGACTAAAGTGGACGGACTAAAGTTCACAGACTAAAGTGGAAAGACTAAAGTGGAAAGACTAAAGTGGACAGACTATAGTGGAAAGACTAAAGTGGACAGACTAAAGTGGAAAGACTAAAGTGGAAAGACTAAAGTGGACAGACTATAGTGGAAAGACTAAAGTGGACAGACTAACGTGGAAAGACTTAAGTGGAAAGACTAAAGTGGACAGACGATAGTGGAAAGACTGAAGTGGAAAGACTCAGTGGACAAACTAAAGTGTACACACTGAAGTGGAGAGAATATAGTGGAAAGATTAAAGTAGACAGACTATAGTGGAAAGACTAAAGTGGACAGACTAAAGTGGAAAGACTAAAGTGGACAGACGATAGTGGAAAGACTAAAGTGGACAGACTATAGTGGAAAGACTAAAGTGGACAGACTGAAGTGGAAAGACTATAATGGAAAGACTAAAGTGGAAAGAATAAAGTGGACAGACTAAAGTGGAAAGACTGAAGTGGAAAGACTCAGTGGACAAACTAAAGTGTACACACTGAAGTGGAGAGGATAAAGTGGAAAGACTAAAGTGGACAGACTATAGTGGAAAGACTAAAGTGGACAGACTAAAGTGGAAAGACTAAAGTAGAAAGACAAAAGTGGACAGACTATAGTGGAAAGACTAAAGTAGACAGACTATAGTGGAAAGACTAAAGTGGACAAACTAAAGTGGAAAGACTAAAGTGGACAGACGATAGTGGAAATGACTAAAGTGGAAAGACTAAAGTGGACAGACTAAAGTGGACAGACTAAAGTGGACAGACTTAAGTGGAAAGACTAAAGTGGACAGACTCTAGTGGAAAGACTGAAGTGGAAAGACTAAGTGGACAGACTAAACCGGACAGACTTAAGTGGAAAGACTAAAGTGGACAGACTATAGTGGAAAGACTGAAGTGGAAAGACTCAGTGGACAGACTAAAGTGTACACACTGCAGTGGACAGAATAAAGTGGAAAGACTAAAGTGGAAAGACTAAAGTGGACAGACTATAGTGGAAAGACTAAAGTGGACGGACTAAAGTGGAAAGACTGTAGTGGACAGAATAAAGTGGAGACTATAGTGGAAAGACTAAAGTGGAAAGACTAAAGTGGACAGACTATAGTGGAGAGACTAAAGTGGACAGACTATAGTGGAAAGACAAAAGTGGACAGACTAAAGTGGAAAGACTGAAGTGGAAAAACTAAAGTGGACAGACGATAGTGGAAATAACTAAAGTGGAAAGACTAAAGTGGACAGACTAAAGTGGACAGACTAAAGTGGAAAGACTAAAGTTGACAAACTCTAGTGGAAAGACTGAAGTGGAAAGACTAAGTGGACAGACTAAAGCGGAAAGACTAAAGTGGAAAGACTAAAGTGGACAGACTCTAGTGGAAAGACTGAAGTGGAAATAATAAGTGGACAGACTAAAGCGGAAAGACTAAAGTGGAAAGACTAAAGTGGACAGACTATAGTGGAAAGACTAAAGTGGACAGAGACTAAAATGGAAAGACTAAAGTGGAAAGACTAAAGTGGACAGACTATAGTGGAAAGACTATAGTGGAAAGACTGTAGTGGAGATAATAAAGTGGAGACTATAGTGGAAAGACTAAAGTGGAAAGACTAAAGTGGAAAGAGAATAGTGGAAAGACTAAAGTGGATAGACTATAGTGGAAAGACTAAAGTGGACAGACTATAGTGGAAAGACTATAGTGGAAAGACTGTAGTGGACAGAATAAAGTGGAGAGTATAGTGGAAAGACTATAGTGGACAGAGAATAGTGGAAAGACTAAAGTGGACAGACTGTAGTGGAAAGACTATAGTGGAGAGACTGTAGTGGACAGAATAAAGTGGAGACTATAGTGGAAAGACTAAAGTGGAAAGACTAAAGTGGACAGAGAATAGTGGAAAGACTAAAGTGGAAAGACTATAGTGGAAAGACTAAAGTGGACAGACTAAAGTGGAAAGACTAAAGTGGAAAAACTAAAGTGGACAGACTATAGTGGAAAGACTATAGTGGAAAGACTGTAGTGGACAGAATAAAGTGGAGACTATAGTGGAAAGACTAAAGTGGACAGACTATAGTGGAAAGACTGAAGTGGAAAGACTAAGTGACAGACTAAAGTGGAAAGACTATAGTGGAAAAACTAAAGTGGACAGACGATAGTGGAAAGACTAAAGTGGACAGACTGAAGTGGAAAGACTATAGTGGAAAGACTAAAGTGGAAAGACTATAGTACACAGACTATAGTGGAAAGACTGAAGTGGAAAGACTCAGTGGACAAACTAAAGTGTACACACTGAAGTGGAGAGAATAAAGTGGAAAGACTAAAGTGAAAAGACTATAGTGGAAAGACTAAAGTGGACAGACTATAGTGGAAAGACTAAAGTGGACAGACTAAAGTGGAAAGACTAAAGTGGAAAGACTAAAGTGGACAGACTATAGTGGAAAGACTAAAGTGGACAGACTATAGTGGAAAGACTATAGTGGATAGACTAAAGTGGAAAGATTAAAGTGGACCGACGATAGTGGAAATGACTAAAGTGGAAAGACTAAAGTGGACAGACTAAAGTGGACAGACTAAAGTGGACAGACTAAAGTGGAAAGACTGAAGTGGACAGACTATAGTGGAAAGACTATAGTGGAAAGACTGTAGTTGACAGAATAAAGTGTAGACAATAGTGGAAAGACTAAAGTGGGCAGAGGATAGTGGAAAGACTAAAGTGGACAGACTAGAGTGGACAGACTATAGTGGAAAGACTATAGTGGAAAGACTGTAGTTGACAGAATAAAGTGTAGACAATAGTGGAAAGACTAAAGTGGGTAGAGGATAGTGGAAAGACTAAAGTGGACAGACTATAGTGGAAAGACTATAGTGAAAAGACTGTAGTGGACAGAATAAAGTGGAGACGATAGTGGAAAGACTAAAGTGGACAGAGAATAGTGGAAAGACTAAAGTGGAAAGACTGTAGTGGACAGAATAAAGTGGAGACTATAGTGGAAAGACTGTAGTGGACAGAATAAAGTGGAGACTATAGTGGAAAGACTAAAGTGGACAGAGAATAGTGGAAAGACTATAGTGGAAAGACTGTAGTGGACAGAATAAAGTGTAGACTGTAGTGAAAAGACTAAAGTGGACAGAGAATAGTGGAAAGACTAAAGTGGAAAGACTGTAGTGGACAGAAGAAAGTGGAGACTATAGTGGAAAGACTAAAGTGGAAAGACTAAAGGGGACAGACTATAGTGGAAAGACTGAAGTGGAAAGACTAAAGTGGACAGACTATAGTGGAAAGCCTGAAGTGGAAAGACTCAGTGGACAAATTAAAGTGTACACACTGAAGTGGAGAGAATAAAGTGGAAAGACTAAAGTGGACAGACTAAAGTGGAAAGACTAAAGTGGACAGACTATAGTGGAAAGACTGTAGTGGACAGAATAAAGTGGAGACGATAGTGGAAAGACTAAAGTGGGCAGAGGATAGTGGAAAGACTAAAGTGGACAGACTATAGTGGAAAGACTATAGTGGAAAGACTGTAGTGGACAGAATAAAGTGGAGACTATAGTGGAAAGACTAAAGTGGGCAGAGGATAGTGGAAAGACTATAGTGGAAAGACTGTAATGGACAGAATAAAGTGGAGACGATAGTGGAAAGACTAAAGTGGGCAGAGGATAGTGGAAAGACTAAAGTGGACAGACTATAGTGGAAAGACTAAAGTGGACAGACTAAAGTGGAAAGACTAAAGTGGACAGACGATAGTGGACAGAGGATAGTGGAAAGACTATAGTGGAAAGACTGTAGTGGACAGAATAAAGTGGAGACTATAGTGGAAAGACTAAAGTGGAAAGACTAAAGTGGAAAGACTAAAGGGGACAGACTATAGTGGAAAGACTAAAGTGGAAAGACTAAAGCGGACAGACTATAGTGGAAAGACTATAGTGGAAAGACTGTAGTGGACAGAATAAAATGGAGACTATAGTGGAAAGACTAAAGTGGAAAGACGAAAGTGGACAGACTATAGTGGAGAGACTAAAGTGGACAGACTATAGTGGAAAGACTAAAGTGGACAGACTAAAGTGGAAAGACTAAAGTGGAAAGACTAAAGTGGACGGACGATAGTGGAAATGACTAAAGTGGAAAGACTAAAGTGGGTTGACAGACTAAAGTGGACAGACTAAAGTGGAAAGACTGAAGTGGACACACTCTAGTGGAAAGACTGAAGTGGAAAGACTAAGAGGACAGACTAAAGCGGAAAGACTAAAGTGGAAAGACTAAAGTGGACAGACTCTAGTGGAAAGACTGAAGTGGAAAGACTATAATGGAAAGACTAAAGTGGAAAGAATAAAGTGGACAGACTAAAGTGGAAAGACTGAAGTGGAAAGACTCAGTGGACAAACTAAAGTGTACACACTGAAGTGGAGAGGATAAAGTGGAAAGACTAAAGTGGACAGACTATAGTGGAAAGACTAAAGTGGACAGACTAAAGTGGAAAGACTAAAGTAGAAAGACAAAAGTGGACAGACTATAGTGGAAAGACTAAAGTAGACAGACTATAGTGGAAAGACTAAAGTGGACAAACTAAAGTGGAAAGACTAAAGTGGACAGACGATAGTGGAAATGACTAAAGTGGAAAGACTAAAGTGGACAGACTAAAGTGGACAGACTAAAGTGGACAGACTAAAGTGGACAGACTTAAGTGGAAAGACTAAAGTGGACAGACTCTAGTGGAAAGACTGAAGTGGAAAGACTAAGTGGACAGACTAAACCGGACAGACTTAAGTGGAAAGACTAAAGTGGACAGACTATAGTGGAAAGACTGAAGTGGAAAGACTCAGTGGACAGACTAAAGTGTACACACTGCAGTGGACAGAATAAAGTGGAAAGACTAAAGTGGAAAGACTAAAGTGGACAGACTATAGTGGAAAGACTAAAGTGGACGGACTAAAGTGGAAAGACTGTAGTGGACAGAATAAAGTGGAGACTATAGTGGAAAGACTAAAGTGGAAAGACTAAAGTGGACAGACTATAGTGGAGAGACTAAAGTGGACAGACTATAGTGGAAAGACAAAAGTGGACAGACTAAAGTGGAAAGACTGAAGTGGAAAAACTAAAGTGGACAGACGATAGTGGAAATGACTAAAGTGGAAAGACTAAAGTGGACAGACTAAAGTGGACAGACTAAAGTGGAAAGACTAAAGTTGACAAACTCTAGTGGAAAGACTGAAGTGGAAAGACTAAGTGGACAGACTAAAGCGGAAAGACTAAAGTGGAAAGACTAAAGTGGACAGACTCTAGTGGAAAGACTGAAGTGGAAATAATAAGTGGACAGACTAAAGCGGAAAGACTAAAGTGGAAAGACTAAAGTGGACAGACTATAGTGGAAAGACTAAAGTGGACAGAGACTAAAATGGAAAGACTAAAGTGGAAAGACTAAAGTGGACAGACTATAGTGGAAAGACTATAGTGGAAAGACTGTAGTGGAGATAATAAAGTGGAGACTATAGTGGAAAGACTAAAGTGGAAAGACTAAAGTGGAAAGAGAATAGTGGAAAGACTAAAGTGGATAGACTATAGTGGAAAGACTAAAGTGGACAGACTATAGTGGAAAGACTATTGTGGAAAGACTGTAGTGGACAGAATAAAGTGGAGAGTATAGTGGAAAGACTATAGTGGACAGAGAATAGTGGAAAGACTAAAGTGGACAGACTGTAGTGGAAAGACTATAGTGGAGAGACTGTAGTGGACAGAATAAAGTGGAGACTATAGTGGAAAGACTAAAGTGGAAAGACTAAAGTGGACAGAGAATAGTGGAAAGACTAAAGTGGAAAGACTATAGTGGAAAGACTAAAGTGGACAGACTAAAGTGGAAAGACTAAAGTGGAAAAACTAAAGTGGACAGACTATAGTGGAAAGACTATAGTGGAAAGACTGTAGTGGACAGAATAAAGTGGAGACTATAGTGGAAAGACTAAAGTGGACAGACTATAGTGGAAAGACTGAAGTGGAAAGACTAAGTGACAGACTAAAGTGGAAAGACTATAGTGGAAAAACTAAAGTGGACAGACGATAGTGGAAAGACTAAAGTGGACAGACTGAAGTGGAAAGACTATAGTGGAAAGACTAAAGTGGAAAGACTATAGTACACAGACTATAGTGGAAAGACTGAAGTGGAAAGACTCAGTGGACAAACTAAAGTGTACACACTGAAGTGGAGAGAATAAAGTGGAAAGACTAAAGTGAAAAGACTATAGTGGAAAGACTAAAGTGGACAGACTATAGTGGAAAGACTAAAGTGGACAGACTAAAGTGGAAAGACTAAAGTGGAAAGACTAAAGTGGACAGACTATAGTGGAAAGACTAAAGTGGACAGACTATAGTGGAAAGACTATAGTGGATAGACTAAAGTGGAAAGATTAAAGTGGACCGACGATAGTGGAAATGACTAAAGTGGAAAGACTAAAGTGGACAGACTAAAGTGGACAGACTAAAGTGGACAGACTAAAGTGGAAAGACTGAAGTGGACAGACTATAGTGGAAAGACTATAGTGGAAAGACTGTAGTTGACAGAATAAAGTGTAGACAATAGTGGAAAGACTAAAGTGGGCAGAGGATAGTGGAAAGACTAAAGTGGACAGACTAGAGTGGACAGACTATAGTGGAAAGACTATAGTGGAAAGACTGTAGTTGACAGAATAAAGTGTAGACAATAGTGGAAAGACTAAAGTGGGTAGAGGATAGTGGAAAGACTAAAGTGGACAGACTATAGTGGAAAGACTATAGTGAAAAGACTGTAGTGGACAGAATAAAGTGGAGACGATAGTGGAAAGACTAAAGTGGACAGAGAATAGTGGAAAGACTAAAGTGGAAAGACTGTAGTGGACAGAATAAAGTGGAGACTATAGTGGAAAGACTGTAGTGGACAGAATAAAGTGGAGACTATAGTGGAAAGACTAAAGTGGACAGAGAATAGTGGAAAGACTATAGTGGAAAGACTGTAGTGGACAGAATAAAGTGTAGACTGTAGTGGAAAGACTAAAGTGGACAGAGAATAGTGGAAAGACTAAAGTGGAAAGACTGTAGTGGACAGAAGAAAGTGGAGACTATAGTGGAAAGACTAAAGTGGAAAGACTAAAGGGGACAGACTATAGTGGAAAGACTGAAGTGGAAAGACTAAGTTGACAGACTAAAGTGGAAAGACTATAGTGGAAAGACTAAAGTGGACAGACTATAGTGGAAAGACTAAAGTGGACAGACTGAAGTGGAAAGACTATAGTGGAAAGACTAAAGTGGAAAGACTAAAGTGGACAGACTATAGTGGAAAGCCTGAAGTGGAAAGACTCAGTGGACAAATTAAAGTGTACACACTGAAGTGGAGAGAATAAAGTGGAAAGACTAAAGTGGACAGACTAAAGTGGAAAGACTAAAGTGGAAAGACTAAACTGGACAGACTTTAGTGGAAAGACTAAAGTAGACAGACTATAGTGGAAAGACTAAAGTGGACAGACTAAAGTGGAAAGACTAAAGTGGACAGACGATAGTGGAAATGACTAAAGTGGAAAGACTAAAGTGGACAGAGACTAAAGTGGAAAGACTGAAGTGGAAAGACTCAGTGGACAAACTAAAGTGTACACACTGAAGTGGAGAGAATAAAGTGGAAAGACTAAAGTGGACAGACTATAGTGGAAAGACTAAAGTGGACAGACTAAAGTGGAAAGACTAAAGTAGAAAGACAAAAGTGGACAGACTATAGTGGAAAGACTTAAGTAGACAGACTATAGTGGAAAGACTAAAGTGGACAGAGTAAAGTGGACAGACGATAGTGGAAAGACTATAGTGGAAAGACTGTAGTGGACAGAATAAAGTGGAGACTATAGTGGAAAGACTAAAGTGGAAAGACTAAAGCGGACAGACTATAGTGGAAAGACTATAGTGGAAAGACTGTAGTGGACAGAATAAAATGGAGACTATAGTGGAAAGACTAAAGTGGAAAGACGAAAGTGGACAGACTATAGTGGAGAGACTAAAGTGGACAGACTATAGTGGAAAGACTAAAGTGGACAGACTAAAGTGGAAAGACTAAAGTGGAAAGACTAAAGTGGACGGACGATAGTGGAAATGACTAAAGTGGAAAGACTAAAGTGGGTTGACAGACTAAAGTGGACAGACTAAAGTGGAAAGACTGAAGTGGACACACTCTAGTGGAAAGACTGAAGTGGAAAGACTAAGAGGACAGACTAAAGCGGAAAGACTAAAGTGGAAAGACTAAAGTGGACAGACTCTAGTGGAAAGACTGTAGTGGACAGAATAAAGTGTAGACTGTAGTGGAAAGACTAAAGTGGACAGAGAATAGTGGAAAGACTAAAGTGGAAAGACTGTAGTGGACAGAAGAAAGTGGAGACTATAGTGGAAAGACTAAAGTGGAAAGACTAAAGGGGACAGACTATAGTGGAAAGACTGAAGTGGAAAGACTAAGTTGACAGACTAAAGTGGAAAGACTATAGTGGAAAGACTAAAGTGGACAGACTATAGTGGAAAGACTAAAGTGGACAGACTGAAGTGGAAAGACTATAGTGGAAAGACTAAAGTGGAAAGACTAAAGTGGACAGACTATAGTGGAAAGCCTGAAGTGGAAAGACTCAGTGGACAAATTAAAGTGTACACACTGAAGTGGAGAGAATAAAGTGGAAAGACTAAAGTGGACAGACTAAAGTGGAAAGACTAAAGTGGAAAGACTAAACTGGACAGACTTTAGTGGAAAGACTAAAGTAGACAGACTATAGTGGAAAGACTAAAGTGGACAGACTAAAGTGGAAAGACTAAAGTGGACAGACGATAGTGGAAATGACTAAAGTGGAAAGACTAAAGTGGACAGAGACTAAAGTGGAAAGACTGAAGTGGAAAGACTCAGTGGACAAACTAAAGTGTACACACTGAAGTGGAGAGAATAAAGTGGAAAGACTAAAGTGGACAGACTATAGTGGAAAGACTAAAGTGGACAGACTAAAGTGGAAAGACTAAAGTAGAAAGACAAAAGTGGACAGACTATAGTGGAAAGACTTAAGTAGACAGACTATAGTGGAAAGACTAAAGTGGACAGAGTAAAGTGGACAGACGATAGTGGAAAGACTATAGTGGAAAGACTGTAGTGGACAGAATAAAGTGGAGACTATAGTGGAAAGACTAAAGTGGAAAGACTAAAGCGGACAGACTATAGTGGAAAGACTATAGTGGAAAGACTGTAGTGGACAGAATAAAATGGAGACTATAGTGGAAAGACTAAAGTGGAAAGACGAAAGTGGACAGACTATAGTGAAGAGACTAAAGTGGACAGACTATAGTGGAAAGACTAAAGTGGACAGACTAAAGTGGAAAGACTAAAGTGGAAAGACTAAAGTGGACGGACGATAGTGGAAATGACTAAAGTGGAAAGACTAAAGTGGGTTGACAGACTAAAGTGGACAGACTAAAGTGGAAAGACTGAAGTGGACACACTCTAGTGGAAAGACTGAAGTGGAAAGACTAAGAGGACAGACTAAAGCGGAAAGACTAAAGTGGAAAGACTAAAGTGGACAGACTCTAGTGGAAAGACTGAAGTGGAAAGACTAAGTGGACAGACTAAAGCGGAAAGACTAAAGTGGAAAGACTAAAGTGGACAGACTATAGTGGAAAGACTAAAGCGGACAGAGACTAAAGTGGAAAGACTGAAGTGGAAAGACTCAGTGGACAAACTAAAGTGTACACACTGAAGTGCAGAGAATAAAGTGGAACGACTAAAGTGGACAGACTATAGTGGAAAGACTAAAGTGGACAGAATAAAGTGGAAAGACTAAAGTAGAAAGACAAAAGTGGACAGACTATAGTGGAAAGACTTAAGTAGACAGACTATAGTGGAAAGACTAAAGTGGACAGAGTAAAGTGGACAGACGATAGTGGAAATGACTAAAGTGGAAAGACTAAAGTGGACAAACTAAAGTGTACACACTCTAGTGGAAAGACTGAAGTGGAAAGACTAAGTGGACAGACTAAAGCGGAAAGACTAAAGTGGAAAGACTAAAGTGGACAGACTCTAGTGGAAAGACTGAAGTGGACAGACTAAAGCGGAAAGACTAAAGTGAAAAGACTAAAGTGGACAGACTATAGTGGAAAGACTAAAGTGGACAGAGACTAAAGTGGAAAGACTGAAGTGGAAAGACTCAGTGGACAAACTAAAGTGTACACACTGAAGTGGAGAGAATAAAGTGGAAAGACTAAAGTGGACAGACTATAGTGGAAAGACTAAAGTGGACAGACTAAAGTGGAAAGACTAAAGTAGAAAGACAAAAGTGGACAGACTATAGTGGAAAGACTTAAGTAGACAGACTATAGTGGAAAGACTAAAGTGGACAGAGTAAAGTGGACAGACGATAGTGGAAATGACTAAAGTGGAAAGACTAAAGTGGACAGACTAAAGTGGACAGACTTAAGTGGAAAGACTAAAGTGGACAGACTATAGTGGAAAGACTGAAGTGGAAAGACTCAGTGGACAGACTAAAGTGTACCCACTGCAGTGGACAGAATAAAGTGGAAAGACTAAAGTGGAAAGACTAAAGTGGACAGACTATAGTGGAAAGACTAAAGTGGACAGACTAAAGTGGAAAGACTAAAGTGGAAAGACTAAATTGGACAGACTATAGTGGAAAGACTATAGTGGAAAGACTGTAGTGGATAGAATAAAGTGGAGACTGTAGTGGAAAGACTAAAGTGGAAAGACTAAAGTGGACAGACTATAGTGGAGAGACTAAAGTGGACAGACTATAGTGAAAAAACTAAAGTGGACAGACTAAAGTGGAAAGACTGAAGTAGAAAGACTAAAGTGGACAGACGATAGTGGAAATGACTAAAGTGGAAAGACTAAAGTGGACAGACTAAAGTGGACAGACTACAGTGGAAAGACTAAACTGGACAGACCAAAGTGGAAAGACTAAAGTGGAAAGACTAAAGTGGACAGACTATAGTGGAAAGACTATAGTGGAAAGACTAAGTGGACAGACTAAAGCGGAAAGACTAAAGTGGAAAGATTAAAGTGGACAGACTATAGTGGAAAGACTAAAATGGACAGACTAAAGTGGAAAGACTAAAGTGGACAGGCTAAATTGGAAAGACTAAAGTGGAAAGACTAAAGTGGAAAGACTAAAGTGGACAGACTATAGTGGAAAGACTATAGTGGAAAGACTAAGTGGACAGACTAAAGTGGAAAGACTAAAGTGGACAGGCTAAATTGGAAAGACTAAAGTGGAAAGACTAAAGTGGAAAGACTAAAGCGGAAAGACTAAAGTAGAAAGATAAAGTGGACAGACTCTAGTGGAAAGACTGAAGTGGAAAGACTAAGTGGACAGACTAAAGCGGAAAGACTAAAGTGGAAAGACTAAAGTGTACAGACTATAGTGGAAAGACTATAGTGGAAAGACTAAAGTGGAGAGACTAAAGTGGACAGAGAATAGTGGAACGACTAAAGTGGATAGACTATAGTGGAAAGACTAAAGTAGACAGACTATAGTGGAAAGACTAAAGTGGACAGAGTAAAGTGGACAGACGATAGTGGAAATGACTAAAGTGGAAAGACTAAAGTGGACAGACTAAAGTGGACAGACTTAAGTGGAAAGACTAAAGTGGACAGACTCTAGTGGAAAGACTGAAGTGGAAAGACGAAAGTGGACAGACTATAGTGGATAGACTAAAGTGGACAGACTATAGTGGAAAGACTAAAGTGGACAGACGAAAGTGGACAGACTATAGTGGAGAGACTAAAGTGGACAGACTATAGTGGAAAGACTAAAGTGGACAGACTAAAGTTGAAAGACTAAAGTGGAAAGACTAAAGTGGACGGACGATAGTGGAAATGACTAAAGTAGAAAGACTAAAGTGGGTGGACAGACTAAAGTGGACAGACTAAAGTGGAAAGACTAAAGTGGACACACTCTAGTGGAAAGACTGAAGTGGAAAGACTAAGTGGACAGACTAAAGCGGAAAGACTAAAGTGGAAAGACTAAAGTGGACAGACTCTAGTGGAAAGACTGAAGTGGAAAGACTAAGTGGACAGACTAAAGTGGAAAGACTAAAGTGGACGGACGATAGTGGAAATGACTAAAGTGGACAGAGACTAAAGTGGAAAGACTGAAGTGGAAAGACTCAGTGGACAAACTAAAGTGTACACACTCTAGTGGAAAGACTGAAGTGGAAAGACTAAGTGGACAGACTAAAGCGGAAAGACTAAAGTGGAAAGACTAAAGTGGACAGACTCTAGTGGAAAGACTGAAGTGGACAGACTAAAGCGGAAAGACTAAAGTGAAAAGACTAAAGTGGACAGACTATAGTGGAAAGACTAAAGTGGACAGAGACTAAAGTGGAAAGACTGAAGTGGAAAGACTCAGTGGACAAACTAAAGTGTACACACTGAAGTGGAGAGAATAAAGTGGAAAGACTAAAGTGGACAGACTATAGTGGAAAGACTAAAGTGGACAGACTAAAGTGGAAAGACTAAAGTAGAAAGACAAAAGTGGACAGACTATAGTGGAAAGACTTAAGTAGACAGACTATAGTGGAAAGACTAAAGAGGACAGAGTAAAGTGGACAGACGATAGTGGAAATGACTAAAGTGGAAAGACTAAAGTGGACAGACTAAAGTGGACAGACTAAAGTGGACAGACTTAAGTGGAAAGACTAAAGTGGACAGACTCTAGTGGAAAGACTGAAGTGGAAAGACTAAGTGGACAGACTAAACCGGACAGACTTAAGTGGAAAGACTAAAGTGGACAGACTATAGTGTAAAGACTGAAGTGGAAAGACTCAGTGGACAGACTAAAGTGTACACACTGCAGTGGACAGAATAAAGTGGAAAGACTAAAGTGGAAAGACTAAAGTGGACAGACTATATTGGAAAGACTAAAGTGGACAAACTAAAGTGGAAAGACTAAAGTGGAAAGACTAAATTGGACAGACTATAGTGGAAAGACTATAGTGGAAAGACTGTAGTGGATAGAATAAAGTGGAGACTGTAGTGGAAAGACTAAAGTGGAAAGACTAAAGTGGACAGACTATAGTGGAGAGACTAAAGTGGACAGACTATAGTGAAAAAACTAAAGTGGACAGACTAAAGTGGAAAGACTGAAGTAGAAAGACTAAAGTGGACAGACGATAGTGGAAATGACTAAAGTGGAAAGACTAAAGTGGACAGACTAAAGTGGACAGACTACAGTGGAAAGACTAAAGTGGACAGACCAAAGTGGAAAGACTAAAGTGGAAAGACTAAAGTGGACAGACTATAGTGGAAAGACTATAGTGGAAAGACTAAGTGGACAGACTAAAGCGGAAAGACTAAAGTGGAAAGATTAAAGTGGACAGACTATAGTGGAAAGACTAAAATGGACAGACTAAAGTGGAAAGACTAAAGTGGACAGGCTAAATTGGAAAGACTAAAGTGGAAAGACAAAAGTGGAAAGACTAAAGTGGACAGACTATAGTGGAAAGACTATAGTGGAAAGACTAAGTGGACAGACTAAAGTGGAAAGACTAAAGTGGACAGGCTAAATTGGAAAGACTAAAGTGGAAAGACTAAAGTGGAAAGACTAAAGCGGAAAGACTAAAGTGGAAAGACTAAAGTGGACAGACTCTAGTGGAAAGACTGAAGTGGAAAGACTAAGTGGACAGAATAAAGCGGAAAGACTAAAGTGGAAAGACTAAAGTGTACAGACTATAGTGGAAAGACTAAAGTGGACAGAGACTAAAAGGGAAACACTAAATTGGAAAGACTAAAGTGGACAGACTATAGTGGAAAGACTATAGTGTAAAGACTAAAGTGGAGAGACTAAAGTGGACAGAGAATAGTGGAACGACTAAAGTGGATAGACTATAGTGGAAAGACTAAAGTGGACAGACTAAAGTGGACAGACTAAAGTGGACAGACTAAAGTGGACAGACTAAAGTGGACAGACTAAAGCGGAAAGACTAAAGTGGACAGACTATAGTGGAAAGACTATAGTGGAAAGACTGTAGTGGACAGAATAAAGTGGAGAGTATAGTGGAAAGACTATAGTGGACAGAGAATACTGGAAAGACTAAAGTGGACAGACTATAGTGGAAAGACTATAGTGGAGAGACTGTAGTTGACAGAATAAAGTGGAGACTATAGTGGAAAGACTAAACTGGACAGAGAATAGTGGAAAGACTAAAGTGGAAAGACTATAGTGGAAAGACTAAAGTGGACAGACCTACAGTGGAAACACTATAGTGGAAAGACTGTAGTGGACAGAATAAAGTGGAGACTATAGTGGAAAGACTAAAGTGGACAGACTATAGTGGAAAGACTGAAGTGGAAAGACTAAGTGGACAGACTAAAGTGGAAAGACTATAGTGGAAAAACTAAAGTCGACAGACTATAGTGGAAAGACTAAAGTGGACAGACTGAAGTGGAAAGACTATAGTGGAAAGACTAAAGTGGAAAGACTATAGTGGACAGACTATAGTGGAAAGACTGAAGTGGAAAGACTCAGTGGACAAACTAAAGTGTACACACTGAAGTGGAGAGAATAAAGTGGAAAGACTAAAGTGGAAAGACTATAGTGGAAAGACTAAAGTGGACAGACCATAGTGGAAAGACTAAAGTGGACAGACTAAATCGGAAAGACTAAAGTGGAAAGACTAAAGTGGACAGACTATAGTGGAAAGACTAAAGTGGACAGACTATAGTGGAAAGACTATAGTGGATAGACTAAAGTGGAAAGACTAAAGTGGACCGACGATAGTGGAAATGACTAAAGTGGAAAGACTAAAGTGGACAGACTAAAGTGGACAGACTAAAGTGGAAAGACTAGAGTGGACAGACTATAGTGGAAAGACTATAGTGGAAAGACTGTAGTGGACAGAATAAAGTGGAGACTAAAGTGGACAGACTAAAGTGGAAAGACTAAAGTGGACAGACTATAGTGGAAAGACTATAGTGGAAAGACTGTAGTTGACAGAATAAAGTTTAGAATATAGTGGAAAGACTAAAGTGGGCAGAGAATAGTGGAAAGACTAAAGTGGACAGACTATAGTGGAAAGACTATAGTGGAAAGACTGTAGTGGACAGAATAAAGCGGAGACTATAGCGGAAAGACTAAAGTGGACAGAGAATAGTGGAAAGACAAAAGTGGAAAGACTGTAGTGGACAGAATAAAGTGGAGACTATAGTGGAAAGACTGAAGTGGAAAGACTAAGTGGACAGACTAAAGTGGAAAGACTATAGTGGAAAAACTAAAGTCGACAGACTATAGTGGAAAGACTAAAGTGGACAGACTGAAGTGGAAAGACTATAGTGGAAAGACTAAAGTGGAAAGACTAAAGTGGAAAGACTAAAGTGGACAGACTATAGTGGAAAGACTATAGTGGAAAGACTGTAGTTGACAGAATAAAGTTTAGAATATAGTGGAAAGACTAAAGTGGGCAGAGAATAGTGGAAAGACTAAAGTGGACAGACCATAGTGGAAAGACTAAAGTGGACAGACTAAATCGGAAAGACTAAAGTGGAAAGACTAAAGTGGACAGACTATAGTGGAAAGACTAAAGTGGACAGACTATAGTGGAAAGACTATAGTGGATAGACTAAAGTGGAAAGACTAAAGTGGACCGACGATAGTGGAAATGACTAAAGTGGAAAGACTAAAGTGGACAGACTAAAGTGGACAGACTAAAGTGGAAAGACTAGAGTGGACAGACTATAGTGGAAAGACTATAGTGGAAAGACTGTAGTGGACAGAATAAAGTGGAGACTAAAGTGGACAGACTAAAGTGGAAAGACTAAAGTGGACAGACTATAGTGGAAAGACTATAGTGGAAAGACTGTAGTTGACAGAATAAAGTTTAGAATATAGTGGAAAGACTAAAGTGGGCAGAGAATAGTGGAAAGACTAAAGTGGACAGACTATAGTGGAAAGACTATAGTGGAAAGACTGTAGTGGACAGAATAAAGCGGAGACTATAGCGGAAAGACTAAAGGGGACAGACTATAGTGGAAAGACTGAAGTGGAAAGACTAAAGTGGACAGACTGAAGTGGAAAGACTATAGTGGAAAGACTAAAGTGGAAGTGGAAGTGGAAAGACTGGAAGTGGAGAAGAAGTGCAAAGACTCAGTGGACAAACTAAAGTCTACACACTGAAGTGGAGAGAATAAAGAGGAAAGACTAAAGTGGAAAGACTATAGTGGAAAGACTAAAGTGGACAGACTATAGTGGAAAGACTAAAGTGGACAGGCTAAATTGGAAAGACTAAAGTGGAAAGACTAAAGTGGAAAGACTATAGTGGAAAGACTAAAGTGGAAGTGGAAGTGGAAAGACTGGAAGTGGAGAAGAAGTGGAAAGACTCAGTGGACAAACTAAAGTCTACACACTGAAGTGGAGAGAATAAAGTGGAAAGACTAAAGTGGAAAGACTATAGTGGAAAGACTAAAGTGGACAGACTATAGTGGAAAGACTAAAGTGGACAGGCTAAATTGGAAAGACTAAAGTGGAAAGCCTAAAGTGGAAAGACTAAAGTGGACAGACTATAGTGGAAAGACTATAGTGGAAAGACTAAGTGGACAGACTAAAGCGGAAAGACTAAAGCGGAAAGACTAAAGTGGACAGACTATAGTGGAAAGACTAAAGTGGACAGACTAAAGTGGAAAAACTAAAGTGGAAAGACTAAAGTGGAAAGACTAAAGTGGACAGACTATAGTGGAAAGACTGTAGTGGAAAGACTGTAGTGGACAGAATAAAGTGGAGACTATAGTGGAAAGACTAAAGTGGACAGACTAAAGTGGACAGATTCTAGTGGAAAGACTAAGTGGACGGACTAAAGCGGAAAGACTAAAGTGGAAAGACTAAAGTGGACAGACTAAAGTGGACAGACTAAAGTGGACGGACTCTAGTGGAAAGACTAAGTGGACGGACTAAAGCGGAAAGACTAAAGTGGAAAGACTAAAGTGGACAGACTATAGTGAAAAGACTAAAGTGGTCAGACCAAAGTGGAAAGACTAAAGTGGAAAGACTAAAGTGGACAGACTATAGTGGAAAGACTATAGTGGAAAGACTAAGTGGACAGACTAAAGCGGAAAGACTAAAGTGGAAAGACTAAAGTGGACAGACTATAGTGGAAAGACTAAAATGGACAGACTAAAGTGGAAAGACTAAAGTGGACAGGCTAAATTGGAAAGACTAAAGTGGAAAGACTAAAGTGGAAAGACTAAAGTGGACAGACTATAGTGGAAAGACTATAGTGGAAAGACTAAGTGGACAGACTAAAGTGGAAAGACTAAAGTGGACAGGCTAAATTGGAAAGACTAAAGTGGAAAGACTAAAGTGGAAAGACTAAAGCGGAAAGACTAAAGTGGAAAGACTAAAGTGGACAGACTACAGTGGAAAGACTAAAGTGGACAGACTAAAGTGGAAAAACAAAAGTGGAAAGACTAAAGTGGACAGACTATAGTGGAAAGACTATAGTGGAAAGACTAAAGTGGACAGACTATAGTGGAAAGACTAAAGTGGACAGACCAAAGTGGAAAGACTAAAGTGGAAAGACTAAAGTGGACAGACTAAAATGGACAGACTTTAGTGGAAAGACTGAGGTGGAAAGACTAAGTGGACAGACTAAAGTGGAAAGACTTAAGTGGAAAAACTAAAGTGGACAGACTATAGTGGAAACACTATAGTGGAAAGACTGTAGTGGACAGAATAAAGTGGAGACTATAGTGGAAAGACTAAAGTGGACAGACTTTAGTGGAAAGACTGAAGTGGAAAGACTAAGTGGACAGACTAAAGTGGAAAGACCATAGTGGAAAAACTAAAGTGGACAGACTATAGTGGAAAGACTAAAGTGGACAGACTGAAGTGGAAAGACTATAGTGGAAAGACTAAAGTGGAAAGACTATAGTGGACAGACTATAGTGGAAAGACTGAAGTGGAAAGACTCAGTGGACAAACTAAAGTGTACACACTGAAGTGGAGAGAATAAAGTGGAAAGACTAAAGTGGAAAGACTATAGTGGAAAGACTAAAGTGGACAGACTATAGTGGAAAGACTAAAGTCGACAGGCTAAATTGGAAAGACTGAAGTGGAAAGACTAAAGTGGACAGACTATAGTGGAAAGACTAAAGAGGACAGACTATAGTGGAAAGACTATAGTGGATAGACTAAAGTGGAAAGACTAAAGTGGACCGACGATAGTGGAAATGACTAAAGTGGAAAGACTAAAGTGGACAGACTCAAGTGGACAGACTAAAGTGGAAAGACTAAAGTGGGCAGACTATAGTGGAAAGACTAAAGTGGAAAGACTGTAGTGGACAGAATAAAGTGGAGAGTATAGTGGACAGAATAAAGTGGAAAAACTAAAGTGGAAAGACTAAAGTGGACAGACTATAGTGGAAAGACTATAGTGGAAAGACTGTAGTTGACAGAATAAATGTAGACTATTGTGGAAAGACTAAAGTGGGCAGAGAATAGTGGAAAGACTAAAGTGGACAGACTATAGTGGAAAGACTATAGGGGAAAGACTGTGGTGGACAGAATAAAGTGGAGACTAAGTGGAAAGACTAAAGTGGACAGAGAATAGTGGAAAGACAAAAGTGGAAAGACTGTAGGGGACAGAATAAAGTGGAGACTATAGTGGAAAGACTAAAGTGGAAAGACTAAAGTGGACAGACTATAGTGGAAAGACTGAAGTGGAAAGACTAAGTGGACAGACTAAAGTGGAAAGACTATAGTGGAAAGACTAAAGTGGACAGATTATAGTGGAAAGACTAAAGTGGACAGACTGAAGTGGAAAGACTATAGTGGAAAGACTAAGTGGACAGACTAAAGCGGAAAGACTAAAGTGGAAAGACTAAAGTTGACAGACTATAGTGGAAAGACTAAAATGGACAGACTAAAGTGGAAAGACTAAAGTGGACAGGATAAATTGGAAAGACTAAAGTGGAAAGACTAAAGTGGAAAGACTAAAGTGGACAGACTATAGTGGAAAGACTATAGTGGAAAGACTAAGTGGACAGACTAAAGTGGAAAGACTAAAGTGGACAGGCTAAATTGGAAAGACTAAAGTGGAAAGACTGAAGTGGAAAGACTAAAGCGGAAAGAATAAAGTGGAAAGAATAAAGTGGACAGACTATAGTGGAAAGACTAAAGTGGACAGACTAAAGTGGAAAAACTAAAGTGGAAAGACTAAAGTGGACAGACTATAGTGGAAAGACTGTAGTGGAAAGACTGTAGTGGACAGACTAAAGTGGACAGACTCTAGTGGAAAGACTAAGTGGACGGACTAAAGCGGAAAGACTAAAGTGGAAAGACTAAAGTGGACAGACTGTAGTGGAAAGACTAAAGTGGACAGACCAAAGTGGAAAGACTAAAGTGGAAAGACTAAAGTGGAAAGACTAAAGTGGACAGACTAAAGTGGAAAGACTAAAGTGGAAAAACTAAAGTGGACAGACTATAGTGGAAACACTATAGGGGAAAGACTGTAGTGGACAGAATAAAGTGGAGACTATAGTGGAAAGACTAAAGTGGACAGACTTTAGTGGAAAGACTGAAGTGGAAAGACTAAGTGGACAGACTAAAGCGGAAAGACTAAAGTGGAAAAACTAAAGTGGACAGAGTATAGTGGAAACACTATAGTAGAAAGACTGTAGTGGACAGAATAAAGTGGAGACTATAGTGGAAAGACTAAAGTGGACAGACTTTAGTGGAAAGACTGAAGTGGAAAGACGAAGTGGACAGACTAAAGTGGAAAGACCATAGTGGAAAAACTAAAGTGGACAGACTATAGTGGAAAGACTAAAGTGGACAGACTGAAGTGGAAAGACTATAGTGGAAAGACTAAAGTGGAAAGACTATAGTGGACAGACTATAGTGGAAAGACTGAAGTGGAAAGACTCAGTGGACAAACTAAAGTGTACACACTGAAGTGGAGAGAATAAAGTGGAAAGACTAAAGTGGAAAGACTATTGTGGAAAGACTAAAGTGGACAGACTATAGTGGAAAGACTAAAGTGGACAGGCTAAATTGGAAAGACTAAAGTGGAAAGACTAAAGTGGACAGACTATAGTGGAAAGACTAAAGTGGACAGACTATAGTGGAAAGACTATAGTGGATAGACTAAAGTGGAAAGACTAAAGTGGACCGACGATAGTGGAAATGACTAAAGTGGAAAGACAAAAGTGGACAGACTAAAGCGGACAGACTAATGTGGAAAGACGAAAGTGGGCAGACTATAGTGGAAAGACTAAAGTGGAAAGACTGTAGTGGACAGAATAAAGTGGAGAGTATAGTGGACAGAATAAAGTGGAAAAACTAAAGTGGAAAGACTAAAGTGGACAGACTATAGTGGAAAGACTATAGTGGAAAGACTGTAGTTGACAGAATAAAGTGTAGACTATTGTGGAAAGACTAAAGTGGGCAGAGAATAGTGGAAAGACTAAAGTGGACAGACTATAGTGGAAAGACTATAGTGGAAAGACTGTAGTGGACAGAATAAAGTGGAGACTATAGTGGAAAGACTAAAGTTGACAGAGAATAGTGGAAAGACAAAAGTGGAAAGACTGTAGTGGACAGAATAAAGTGGAGACTATAGTGGAAAGACTAAAGTGGAAAGACTAAAGTGGACAGACTATAGTGGAAAGACTGAAGTGGAAAGACTAAGTGGACAGACTAAAGTGGAAAGACTATAGTGGAAAGACTAAAGTTGACAGACTATAGTGGAAAAACTAAAGTGGACAGACTGAAGTGGAAAGACTATAGTGGAAAGACTAAAGTGGAAAGACTAAAGTGGACAGACTATAGTGGAAAGACTGAAGTGGAAAGACTCAGTGGACAAATTAAAGTGTAAACACTGAAGTGGAGAGAATAAAGTGGAAAGACGAAAGTGGAAAGACTAAAGTGGACAGACTATAGTGGAAAGACTAAAGTGGATAGACTAAAGTGGAAAGACTAAAGTGGAAAGACTAAAGTGGACAGACTATAGTGGAAAGACTAAAGTAGACAGACTATGGTGGAAAGACTAAAGTGGACAGACTAAAGTGGAAAGACTAAAGTGGACAAACGATAGTGGAAATGACTAAAGTCGAAAGACTAAAGTGGACAGACCAAAGTGGAAAGAGAATAAAGTGGAGACTATAGTGGAAAGACTAAAGTGGACAGACTTTAGTGGAAAGACTGAAGTGGAAAGACTAAGTGGACAGACTAAAGTGGAAAGACCATAGTGGAAAAACTAAAGTGGACAGACTATAGTGGAAAGACTAAAGTGGAAAGACTAAAGTGGACAGACTATAGTGGAAAGACTATAGTTAAAAAACTGTAGTGGACAGAATAAAGTGGAGACTATAGTGGAAAGACTAAAGTGGACAGACTTTAGTGGAAAGACTGAAGTGGAAAGACTAAGTGGACAGACTAAAGTGGAAAGACCATAGTGGAAAAACTAAAGTGGACGGACTATAGTGGAAAGACTAAAGTGGACAGACTGAAGTGGAAAGACTATAGTGGAAAGACTAAAGTGGAAAGACTATAGTGGACAGACTATAGTGGAAAGACTGAAGTGGAAAGACTCAGTGGACAAACTAAAGTGTACACACTGAAGTGGAGAGAATAAAGTGGAAAGACTAAAGTGGAAAGACTATAGTGGAAAGTCTAAAGTGGACAGACTATAGTGGAAAGACTAAAGTGGACAGACTGAAGTGGAAAGACTATAGTGGAAAGACTAAAGTGGAAAGAATAAAGTGGACAGACTATAGTGGAAAGACTGAAGTGGAAAGACTCAGTGGACAAATTAAAGTGTAAACACTGAAGTGGAGAGAATAAAGTGGAAAGACTAAAGTGGAAAGACTAAAGTGGACAGACTATAGTGGAAAGACTAAAGTGGATAGACTAAAGTGGAAAGACTAAAGTGGAAAGACTAAAGTGGACAGACTATAGTGGAAAGACTAAAGTAGACAGACTATAGTGGAAAGACTAAAGTGGACAGACTAAAGTGGAAAGACTAAAGTGGACAGACGATAGTGGAAATGACTAAAGTGGAAAGACTAAAGTGGACAGACCAAAGTGGAAAAAGAATAAAGTGGAGACTATAGTGGAAAGACTAAAGTGGACAGACTTTAGTGGAAAGACTGAAGTGGAAAGACTAAGTGGACAGACTAAAGTGGAAAGACCATAGTGGAAAAACTAAAGTGGACAGACTATAGTGGAAAGACTAAAGTGGAAAGACTAAAGTGGACAGACTATAGTGGAAAGACTATAGTTGAAAAACTGTAGTGGACAGAATAAAGTGGAGATTATAGTGGAAAGACTAAAATGGACAGACTTTAGTGGAAAGACTGAAGTGGAAAGACTAAGTGGACAGACTAAAGTGGAAAGACCATAGTGGAAAAACTAAAGTGGACAGACTATAGTGGAAAGACTAAAGTGGACAGACTGAAGTGGAAAGACTATAGTGGAAAGACTAAAGTGGAAAGACTATAGTGTACAGACTATAGTGGAAAGACTGAAGTGGAAAGACTCAGTGGACAAACTAAAGTGTACACACTGAAGTGGAGAGAATAAAGTGGAAAGACTAAAGTGGAAAGACTATAGTGGAAAGACTAAAGTGGACAGACTATAGTGGAAAGACTAAAGTGGACAGGCTAAATTGGAAAGACTAAAGTGGAAAGACTAAAGTGGACAGACTATAGTGGAAAGACTAAAGTGGACAGACTATAGTGGAAAGACTATAGTGGATAGACTAAAGTGGAAAGACTAAAGTGGACCGACGATAGTGGAAATGACTAAAGTGGAAAGACTAAAGTGGACAGACTCAAGTGGACAGACTAAAGTGGAAAGACTAAAGTGGGCAGACTATAGTGGAAAGACTAAAGTGGAAAGACTGTAGTGGACAGAATAAAGTGGAGAGTATAGTGGACAGAATAAAGTGGAGAAACTAAAGTGGAAAGACTAAAGTGGACAGACTATAGTGGAAAGACTATAGTGGAAAGACTGTAGTTGACAGAATATAGTGTAGACTATTGTGGAAAGACTAAAGTGGGCAGAGAATAGTGGAAAGACTAAAGCGGACAGACTATAGTGGAAAGACTATAGTGGAAAGACTGTGGTGGACAGATTAAAGTGGAGACTATAGTGGAAAGACTAAAGTGGACAGAGAATAGTGGAAAGACAAAAGTGGAAAGACTGTAGTGGACAGAATAAAGTGGAGACTATAGTGGAAAGACTAAAGTGGAAAGACTAAAGTGGACAGACTATAGTGGAAAGGCTGAAGTGGAAAGACTAAGTGGACAGACTAAAGTGGAAAGACTAAAGTGGACAGACTGAAGTGGAAAGACTATAGTGGAAAGACTAAGTGGACAGACTAAAGCGGAAAGACTAAAGTGGAAAGACTAAAGTGGACAGACTATAGTGGAAAGACTAAAATGGACAGACTAAAGTGGAAAGACTAAAGTGGACAGGATAAATTGGAAAGACTAAAGTGGAAAGACTAAAGTGGAAAGACTAAAGTGGACAGACTATAGTGGAAAGACTATAGTGGAAAGACTAAGTGGACAGACTAAAGTGGAAAGACTAAAGTGGACAGGCTAAATTGGAAAGACTAAAGTGGAAAGACTAAAGTGGAAAGACTAAAGCGGAAAGACTAAAGTGGAAAGAATAAAGTGGACAGACTATAGTGGAAAGACTAAAGTGGACAGACTAAAGTGGAAAAACTAAAGTGGAAAGACTAAAGTGGACAGACTATAGTGGAAAGACTGTAGTGGAAAGACTGTAGTGGACAGACTAAAGTGGACAGACTCTAGTGGAAAGACTAAGTGGACGGACTAAAGCGGAAGGACTAAAGTGGAAAGACTAAAGTGGACAGACTGTAGTGGAAAGACTAAAGTGGACAGACCAAAGTGGAAAGACTAAAGTGGAAAGACTAAAGTGGAAAGACTAAAGTGGACAGACTAAAGTGGAAAGACTAAAGTGGAAAAACTAAAGTGGAAAACTAAAGACTGTAGTTGACAGAATAAAGTGTAGACTATTGTGGAAAGACTAAAGTGGGCAGAGAATAGTGGAAAGACTAAAGTGGACAGACTATAGTGGAAAGACTATAGTGGAAAGACTGTGGTGGACAGAATAAAGTGGAGACTATAGTGGAAAGACTAAAGTGGACAGAGAATAGTGGAAAGACAAAATTGGAAAGACTGTAGTGGACAGAATAAAGTGGAGACTATAGTGGAAAGACTAAAGTGGAAAGACTAAAGTGGACAGACTAAAGTGGACAGACTAAAGTGGAAAGACTGAAGTGGAAAGATTAAGTGGACAGACTAAAGTGGAAAGACTATAGTGGAAAGACTAAAGTGGACAGACTATAGTGGAAAGACTAAAGTGGACAGACTGAAGTGGAAAGACTATAGTGGAAAGACTAAAGTGGAAAGACTAAAGTGGACAGACTATAGTGGAAAGACTGAAGTGGAAAGACTCAGTGGACAAATTAAAGTGTAAACACTGAAGTGGAGAGAATAAAGTGGAAAGACTAAAGTGGAAAGACTAAAGGGGACAGACTATAGTGGAAAGACTAAAGTGGATAGACTAAAGTGGAAAGACTAAAGTGGAAAGACTAAAGTGGGCAGACTATAGTGGAAAGACTAAAGTAGACAGACTATAGTGGAAAGACTAAAGTGGACAGACTAAAGTGGAAAGACTAAAGTGGACAGACGATAGTGGAAATGACTAAAGTGGAAAGACTAAAGTGGACAGACTAAAGTGGACAGACTAAAGTGGACAGACTTAAGTGGAAAGACTAAAGTGGACAGACTCTTGTGGAAAGACTGAAGTGGAAAGACTAAGTGGACAGACTAAAGCGGACAGACCTAAGTGGAAAGACTAAAGTGGACAGACTAAAGTGTACACACTGCAGTGGACAGAATAAAGTGGAAAGACTAAAGTGGAAAGACTAAAGTGGACAGACTATAGTGGAAAGACTAAAGTGGACGGACTAAAGTGGAAAGACTGTAGTGGACAGAATAAAGTGGAGACTATAGTGGAAAGACTAAAGTGGAAAGACTAAAGTGGACAGACTATAGTGGAGAGACTAAAGTGGACAGACTATAGTGGAAAGACAAAAGTGGACAGACTAAAGTGGAAAGACTGAAGTGGAAAGACTAAAGTGGACAGACGATAGTGGAAATGACTAAAGTGGAAAGACTAAAGTGGACAGACTAAAGTGGACAGACTAAAGTGGACAGACTTAAGTGGAAAGACTAAAGTGGACAGACTCTAGTGGAAAGACTGAAGTGGAAAGACTAAGTGGACAGACTAAACCGGACAGACTTAAGTGGAAAGACTAAAGTGGACAGACTATAGTGGAAAGACTGAAGTGGAAAGACTCAGTGGACAGACTAAAGTGTACACACTGCAGTGGACAGAATAAAGTGGAAAGACTAAAGTGGAAAGACTAAAGTGGACAGACTATAGTGGAAAGACTAAAGTGGACGGACTAAAGTGGAAAGACTGTAGTGGACAGAATAAAGTGGAGACTATAGTGGAAAGACTAAAGTGGAAAGACTAAAGTGGACAGACTATAGTGGAGAGACTAAAGTGGACAGACTATAGTGGAAAGACAAAAGTGGACAGACTAAAGTGGAAAGACTGAAGTGGAAAAACTAAAGTGGACAGACGATAGTGGAAATGACTAAAGTGGAAAGACTAAAGTGGACAGACTAAAGTGGACAGACTAAAGTGGAAAGACTAAAGTTGACAAACTCTAGTGGAAAGACTGAAGTGGAAAGACTAAGTGGACAGACTAAAGCGGAAAGACTAAAGTGGAAAGACTAAAGTGGACAGACTCTAGTGGAAAGACTGAAGTGGAAATAATAAGTGGACAGACTAAAGCGGAAAGACTAAAGTGGAAAGACTAAAGTGGACAGACTATAGTGGAAAGACTAAAGTGGACAGAGACTAAAATGGAAAGACTAAAGTGGAAAGACTAAAGTGGACAGACTATAGTGGAAAGACTATAGTGGAAAGACTGTAGTGGAGATAATAAAGTGGAGACTATAGTGGAAAGACTAAAGTGGAAAGACTAAAGTGGAAAGAGAATAGTGGAAAGACTAAAGTGGATAGACTATAGTGGAAAGACTAAAGTGGACAGACTCTAGTGGAAAGACTATAGTGGAAAGACTGTAGTGGACAGAATAAAGTGGAGAGTATAGTGGAAAGACTATAGTGGACAGAGAATAGTGGAAAGACTAAAGTGGACAGACTGTAGTGGAAAGACTATAGTGGAGAGACTGTAGTGGACAGAATAAAGTGGAGACTATAGTGGAAAGACTAAAGTGGAAAGACTAAAGTGGACAGAGAATAGTGGAAAGACTAAAGTGGAAAGACTATAGTGGAAAGACTAAAGTGGACAGACTAAAGTGGAAAGACTAAAGTGGAAAAACTAAAGTGGACAGACTATAGTGGAAAGACTATAGTGGAAAGACTGTAGTGGACAGAATAAAGTGGAGACTATAGTGGAAAGACTAAAGTGGACAGACTATAGTGGAAAGACTGAAGTGGAAAGACTAAGTGACAGACTAAAGTGGAAAGACTATAGTGGAAAAACTAAAGTGGACAGACGATAGTGGAAAGACTAAAGTGGACAGACTGAAGTGGAAAGACTATAGTGGAAAGACTAAAGTGGAAAGACTATAGTACACAGACTATAGTGGAAAGACTGAAGTGGAAAGACTCAGTGGACAAACTAAAGTGTACACACTGAAGTGGAGAGAATAAAGTGGAAAGACTAAAGTGAAAAGACTATAGTGGAAAGACTAAAGTGGACAGAGAATAGTGGAAAGACAAAAGTGGAAAGACTGTAGTGGACAGAATAAAGTGGAGACTATAGTGGAAAGACTAAAGTGGAAAGACTAAAGTGGACAGACTATAGTGGAAAGGCTGAAGTGGAAAGACTAAGTGGACAGACTAAAGTGGAAAGACTAAAGTGGACAGACTGAAGTGGAAAGACTATAGTGGAAAGACTAAGTGGACAGACTAAAGCGGAAAGACTAAAGTGGAAAGACTAAAGTGGACAGACTATAGTGGAAAGACTAAAATGGACAGACTAAAGTGGAAAGACTAAAGTGGACAGGATAAATTGGAAAGACTAAAGTGGAAAGACTAAAGTGGAAAGACTAAAGTGGACAGACTATAGTGGAAACACTATAGTGGAAAGACTAAGTGGACAGACTAAAGTGGAAAGACTAAAGTGGACAGGCTAAATTGGAAAGACTAAAGTGGAAAGACTAAAGTGGAAAGACTAAAGCGGAAAGACTAAAGTGGAAAGAATAAAGTGGACAGACTATAGTGGAAAGACTAAAGTGGACAGACTAAAGTGGGAAAACTAAAGTGGAAAGACTAAAGTGGACAGACTATAGTGGAAAGACTGTAGTGGAAAGACTGTAGTGGACAGACTAAAGTGGACAGACTCTAGTGGAAAGACTAAGTGGACGGACTAAAGCGGAAGGACTAAAGTGGAAAGACTAAAGTGGACAGACTGTAGTGGAAAGACTAAAGTGGACAGACCAAAGTGGAAAGACTAAAGTGGAAAGACTAAAGTGGAAAGACTAAAGTGGACAGACTAAAGTGGAAAGACTAAAGTGGAAAAACTAAAGTGGAAAACTAAAGACTGTAGTTGACAGAATAAAGTGTAGACTATTGTGGAAAGACTAAAGTGGGCAGAGAATAGTGGAAAGACTAAAGTGGACCGACTATAGTGGAAAGACTATAGTGGAAAGACTGTGGTGGACAGAATAAAGTGGAGACTATAGTGGAAAGACTAAAGTGGACAGAGAATAGTGGAAAGACAAAATTGGAAAGACTGTAGTGGACAGAATAAAGTGGAGACTATAGTGGAAAGACTAAAGTGGAAAGACTAAAGTGGACAGACTAAAGTGGACAGACTAAAGTGGAAAGACTGAAGTGGAAAGACTAAAGTGGACAGACTATAGTGGAAAGACTAAAGTGGACAGACTGAAGTGGAAAGACTATAGTGGAAAGACTAAAGTGGAAAGACTAAAGTGGACAGACTATAGTGGAAAGACTCAAGTGGAAAGACTCAGTGGACAAATTAAAGTGTAAACACTGAAGTGGAGAGAATAAAGTGGAAAGACTAAAGTGGAAAGACTAAAGGGGACAGACTATAGTGGAAAGACTAAAGTGGATAGACTAAAGTGGAAAGACTAAAGTGGAAAGACTAAAGTGGGCAGACTATAGTGGAAAGACTAAAGTAGACAGACTATAGTGGAAAGACTAAAGTGGACAGACTAAAGTGGAAAGACTAAAGTGGACAGACGATAGTGGAAATGACTAAAGTGGAAAGACTAAAGTGGACAGACTAAAGTGGACAGACTAAAGTGGACAGACTTAAGTGGAAAGACTAAAGTGGACAGACTCTTGTGGAAAGACTGAAGTGGAAAGACTAAGTGGACAGACTAAAGCGGACAGACCTAAGTGGAAAGACTAAAGTGGACAGACTAAAGTGTACACACTGCAGTGGACAGAATAAAGTGGAAAGACTAAAGTGGAAAGACTAAAGTGGACAGACTATAGTGGAAAGACTAAAGTGGACGGACTAAAGTGGAAAGACTGTAGTGGACAGAATAAAGTGGAGACTATAGTGGAAAGACTAAAGTGGAAAGACTAAAGTGGACAGACTATAGTGGAGAGACTAAAGTGGACAGACTATAGTGGAAAGACAAAAGTGGACAGACTAAAGTGGAAAGACTGAAGTGGAAAGACTAAAGTGGACAGACGATAGTGGAAATGACTAAAGTGGAAAGACTAAAGTGGACAGACTAAAGTGGACAGACTAAAGTGGACAGACTTAAGTGGAAAGACTAAAGTGGACAGACTCTAGTGGAAAGACTGAAGTGGAAAGACTAAGTGGACAGACTAAACCGGACAGACTTAAGTGGAAAGACTAAAGTGGACAGACTATAGTGGAAAGACTGAAGTGGAAAGACTCAGTGGACAGACTAAAGTGTACACACTGCAGTGGACAGAATAAAGTGGAAAGACTAAAGTGGAAAGACTAAAGTGGACAGACTATAGTGGAAAGACTAAAGTGGACGGACTAAAGTGGAAAGACTGTAGTGGACAGAATAAAGTGGAGACTATAGTGGAAAGACTAAAGTGGAAAGACTAAAGTGGACAGACTATAGTGGAGAGACTAAAGTGGACAGACTATAGTGGAAAGACAAAAGTGGACAGACTAAAGTGGAAAGACTGAAGTGGAAAAACTAAAGTGGACAGACGATAGTGGAAATGACTAAAGTGGAAAGACTAAAGTGGACAGACTAAAGTGGACAGACTAAAGTGGAAAGACTAAAGTTGACAAACTCTAGTGGAAAGACTGAAGTGGAAAGACTAAGTGGACAGACTAAAGCGGAAAGACTAAAGTGGAAAGACTAAAGTGGACAGACTCTAGTGGAAAGACTGAAGTGGAAATAATAAGTGGACAGACTAAAGCGGAAAGACTAAAGTGGAAAGACTAAAGTGGACAGACTATAGTGGAAAGACTAAAGTGGACAGAGACTAAAATGGAAAGACTAAAGTGGAAAGACTAAAGTGGACAGACTATAGTGGAAAGACTATAGTGGAAAGACTGTAGTGGAGATAATAAAGTGGAGACTATAGTGGAAAGACTAAAGTGGAAAGACTAAAGTGGAAAGAGAATAGTGGAAAGACTAAAGTGGATAGACTATAGTGGAAAGACTAAAGTGGACAGACTATAGTGGAAAGACTATAGTGGAAAGACTGTAGTGGACAGAATAAAGTGGAGAGTATAGTGGAAAGACTATAGTGGACAGAGAATAGTGGAAAGATTAAAGTGGACAGACTGTAGTGGAAAGACTATAGTGGAGAGACTGTAGTGGACAGAATAAAGTGGAGACTATAGTGGAAAGACTAAAGTGGAAAGACTAAAGTGGACAGAGAATAGTGGAAAGACTAAAGTGGAAAGACTATAGTGGAAAGACTAAAGTGGACAGACTAAAGTGGAAAGACTAAAGTGGAAAAACTAAAGTGGACAGACTATAGTGGAAAGACTATAGTGGAAAGACTGTAGTGGACAGAATAAAGTGGAGACTATAGTGGAAAGACTAAAGTGGACAGACTATAGTGGAAAGACTGAAGTGGAAAGACTAAGTGACAGACTAAAGTGGAAAGACTATAGTGGAAAAACTAAAGTGGACAGACGATAGTGGAAAGACTAAAGTGGACAGACTGAAGTGGAAAGACTATAGTGGAAAGACTAAAGTGGAAAGACTATAGTACACAGACTATAGTGGAAAGACTGAAGTGGAAAGACTCAGTGGACAAACTAAAGTGTACACACTGAAGTGGAGAGAATAAAGTGGAAAGACTAAAGTGAAAAGACTATAGTGGAAAGACTAAAGTGGACAGACTATAGTGGAAAGACTAAAGTGGACAGACTAAAGTGGAAAGACTAAAGTGGAAAGACTAAAGTGGACAGACTATAGTGGAAAGACTAAAGTGGACAGACTATAGTGGAAAGACTATAGTGGATAGACTAAAGTGGAAAGATTAAAGTGGACCGACGATAGTGGAAATGACTAAAGTGGAAAGACTAAAGTGGACAGACTAAAGTGGACAGACTAAAGTGGACAGACTAAAGTGGAAAGACTGAAGTGGACAGACTATAGTGGAAAGACTATAGTGGAAAGACTGTAGTTGACAGAATAAAGTGTAGACAATAGTGGAAAGACTAAAGTGGGCAGAGGATAGTGGAAAGACTAAAGTGGACAGACTAGAGTGGACAGACTATAGTGGAAAGACTAAAGTGGACAGACTATAGTGGAAAGACTAAAGTGGACAGACTATAGGGGAAAGACTATAGTGGATAGACTAAAGTGGAAAGACTAAAGTGGACCGACGATAGTGGAAATGACTAAAGTGGAAAGACTAAAGTGGACAGACTCAAGTGGACAGACTAAAGTGGAAAGACTAAAATGGACAGACTTTAGTGGAAAGACTGAAGTGGAAAGACTAAGTGGACAGACTAAAGTGGAAAGACCATAGTGGAAAAACTAAAGTGGACAGACTATAGTGGAAAGACTAAAGTGAACAGACTGAAGTGGAAAGACTATAGTGGAAAGACTAAAGTGGAAAGACTATAGTGTACAGACTATAGTGGAAAGACTGAAGTGGAAAGACTCAGTGGACAAACTAAAGTGTACACACTGAAGTGGAGAGAATAAAGTGGAAAGACTAAAGTGGAAAGACTATAGTGGAAAGACTAAAGTGGACAGACTATAGTGGAAAGAATAAAGTGGACAGGCTAAATTGGAAAGACTAAAGTGGAAAGACTAAAGTGGACAGACTATAGTGGAAAGACTAAAGTGGACAGACTATAGTGGAAAGACTATAGTGGATAGACTAAAGTGGAAAGACTAAAGTGGACCGACGATAGTGGAAATGACTAAAGTGGAAAGACTAAAGTGGACAGACTCAAGTGGACAGACTAAAGTGGAAAGACTAAAGTGGGCAGACTATAGTGGAAAGACTAAAGTGGAAAGACTGTAGTGGACAGAATAAAGTGGAGAGTATAGTGGACAGAATAAAGTGGAGAAACTAAAGTGGAAAGACTAAAGTGGACAGACTATAGTGGAAAGACTATAGTGGAAAGACTGTAGTTGACAGAATATAGTGTAGACTATTGTGGAAAGACTAAAGTGGGCAGAGAATAGTGGAAAGACTAAAGTGGACAGACTATAGTGGAAAGACTATAGTGGAAAGACTGTGGTGGACAGATTAAAGTGGAGACTATAGTGGAAAGACTAAAGTGGACAGAGAATAGTGGAAAGACAAAAGTGGAAAGACTGTAGTGGACAGAATAAAGTGGAGACTATAGTGGAAAGACTAAAGTGGAAAGACTAAAGTGGACAGACTATAGTGGAAAGGCTGAAGTGGAAAGACTAAGTGGACAGACTAAAGTGGAAAGACTAAAGTGGACAGACTGAAGTGGAAAGACTATAGTGGAAAGACTAAGTGGACAGACTAAAGCGGAAAGACTAAAGTGGAAAGACTAAAGTGGACAGACTATGGTGGAAAGACTAAAATGGACAGACTAAAGTGGAAAGACTAAAGTGGACAGGATAAATTGGAAAGACTAAAGTGGAAAGACTAAAGTGGAAAGACTAAAGTGGACAGACTATAGTGGAAAGACTATAGTGGAAAGACTAAGTGGACAGACTAAAGTGGAAAGACTAAAGTGGACAGGCTAAATTGGAAAGACTAAAGTGGAAAGACTAAAGTGGAAAGACTAAAGCGGAAAGACTAAAGTGGAAAGAATAAAGTGGACAGACTATAGTGGAAAGACTAAAGTGGACAGACTAAAGTGGAAAAACTAAAGTGGAAAGACTAAAGTGGACAGACTATAGTGGAAAGACTGTAGTGGAAAGACTGTAGTGGACAGACTAAAGTTGACAGACTCTAGTGGAAAGACTAAGTGGACGGACTAAAGCGGAAGGACTAAAGTGGAAAGACTAAAGTGGACAGACTGTAGTGGAAAGACTAAAGTGGACAGACCAAAGTGGAAAGACTAAAGTGGAAAGACTAAAGTGGAAAGACTAAAGTGGACAGACTAAAGTGGAAAGACTAAAGTGGAAAACTAAAGACTGTAGTTGACAGAATAAAGTGTAGACTATTGTGGAAAGACTAAAGTGGGCAGAGAATAGTGGAAAGACTAAAGTGGACAGACTATAGTGGAAAGACTATAGTGGAAAAACTGTGGTGGACAGAATAAAGTGGAGACTATAGTGGAAAGACTAAAGTGGACAGAGAATAGTGGAAAGACAAAATTGGAAAGACTGTAGTGGACAGAATAAAGTGGAGACTATAGTGGAAAGACTAAAGTGGAAAGACTAAAGTGGACAGACTAAAGTGGACAGACTAAAGTGGAAAGACTGAAGTGGAAAGACTAAGTGGACAGACTAAAGTGGAAAGACTATAGTGGAAAGACTAAAGTGGACAGACTATAGTGGAAAGACTAAAGTGGACAGACTGAAGTGGAAAGACTATAGTGGAAAGACTAAAGTGGAAAGACTAAAGTGGACAGACTATAGTGGAAAGACTGAAGTGGAAAGACTCAGTGGACAAATTAAAGTGTAAACACTGAAGTGGAGAGAATAAAGTGGAAAGACTAAAGTGGAAAGACTAAAGGGGACAGACTATAGTGGAAAGACTAAAGTGGATAGACTAAAGTGGAAAGACTAAAGTGGAAAGACTAAAGTGGGCAGACTATAGTGGAAAGACTAAAGTAGACAGACTATAGTGGAAAGACTAAAGTGGACAGACTAAAGTGGAAAGACTAAAGTGGACAGACGATAGTGGAAATGACTAAAGTGGAAAGACTAAAGTGGACAGACTAAAGTGGACAGACTAAAGTGGACAGACTTAAGTGGAAAGACTAAAGTGGACAGACTCTTGTGGAAAGACTGAAGTGGAAAGACTAAGTGGACAGACTAAAGCGGACAGACCTAAGTGGAAAGACTAAAGTGGACAGACTATAGTGGAAAGACTGAAGTTGAAAGACTCAGTGGACAGACTAAAGTGTACACACTGCAGTGGACAGAATAAAGTGGAAAGACTAAAGTGGAAAGACTAAAGTGGACAGACTATAGTGGAAAGACTAAAGTGGACAGACTAAAGTGGAAAGACTAAAGTGGAAAGATTAAAGTGGACAGACTATAGTGGAAAGACTATAGTGGAAAGACTGTAGTGGGCAGAATAAAGTGAAGACTATAGTGGAAAGACTGAAGTGGAAAGACGAAAGTGGACAGACTATAGTGGAGAGACTAAAGTGGACAGACTATAGTGGAAAGACTAAAGTGGACAGACTAAAGTGGAAAGACTAAAGTGGACAGACGATAGTGGAAATGACTAAAGTGGAAAGACTAAAGTAGGTGGACAGACTAAAGTGGACAGACTAAAGTGGAAAGACTAAAGTGGACACACTCTAGTGGAAAGACTGAAGTGGAAAGACTAAGTGGACAGACTAAAGCGGAAAGACTCAAGTGGAAATACTAAAGTGGACAGACTCTAGTGGAAAGACTGAAGTTGAAAGACTAAGTGGACAGACTAAAGCGGAAAGACTAAAGTGGAAAGACTAAAGTGGACAGACTATAGTGGAAAGACTAAAGTGGAAAGACTAAAGTGGACAGAGACTAAAGTGGAAAGATAAAGTGGAAAGACTAAAGTGGACAGACTATAGTGGAAAGACTATAGTTGAAAAACTGTAGTGGACAGAATAAAGTGGAGACTATAGTGGAAAGACTAAAATGGAAAGACTAAAGTGGAAAGACTAAAGTGGACAGACTATAGTGGAAAGACTAAAGTGGACAGACTAAAGTGGAAAGACTAAAGTGGAAAGACTAAAGTGGACAGACTATAGTGGAAAGACTATAGTGGAAAGACTGTAGTGGACAGAATAAAGTGGAGAGTATAGTGGAAAGACTATAGTGGATCAGAGAATAGTGGAAAGACTAAAGTGGACAGACTATAGTGGAAAGACTATAGTGGAGAGACTGTAGTGGACAGAATAAAGTGGAGACTATAGTGGAAAGACTAAAGTGGAAAGACTAAAGTGGACAGAGAATAGTGGAAAGACTATAGTGGAAAGACTAAGTGGACAGACTAAAGTGGAAAGACTAAAGTGGACAGGCTAAATTGGAAAGACTAAAGTGGAAAGACTGAAGTGGAAAGACTAAAGCGGAAAGACTAAAGTGGAAAGAATAAAGTGGACAGACTATAGTGGAAAGACTAAAGTGGACAGACTAAAGTGGAAAAACTAAAGTGGAAAGACTAAAGTGGACAGACTATAGTGGAAAGACTGTAGTGGAAAGACTGTAGTGGACAGACTAAAGTGGACAGACTCTAGTGGAAAGACTAAGTGGACGGACTAAAGCGGAAAGACTAAAGTGGAAAGACTAAAGTGGACAGACTGTAGTGGAAAGACTAAAGTGGACAGACAAAAGTGGAAAGACTAAAGTGGAAAGACTAAAGTGGAAAGACTAAAGTGGACAGACTAAAGTGGAAAGACTAAAGTGGAAAAACTAAAGTGGACAGACTATAGTGGAAACACTATAGGGGAAAGACTGTAGTGGACAGAATAAAGTGGAGACTATAGTGGAAAGACTAAAGTGGACAGACTTTAGTGGAAAGACTGAAGTGGAAAGACTAAGTGGACAGACTAAAGCGGAAAGACTAAAGTGGAAAAACTAAAGTGGACAGACTATAGTGGAAACACTATAGTGGAAAGACTGTAGTGGACAGAATAAAGTGGAGACTATAGTGGAAAGACTAAAGTGGACAGACTTTAGTGGAAAGACTGAAGTGGAAAGACGAAGTGGACAGACTAAAGTGGAAAGACCATAGTGGAAAAACTAAAGTGGACAGACTATAGTGGAAAGACTAAAGTGGACAGACTGAAGTGGAAAGACTATAGTGGAAAGACTAAAGTGGAAAGACTATAGTGGAAAGACTATAGTGGAAAGACTGAAGTGGAAAGACTCAGTGGACAAACTAAAGTGTACACACTGAAGTGGAGAGAATAAAGTGGAAAGACTAAAGTGGAAAGACTATTGTGGAAAGACTAAAGTGGACAGACTATAGTGGAAAGACTAAAGTGGACAGGCTAAATTGGAAAGACTAAAGTTGAAAGACTAAAGTGGACAGACTATAGTGGAAAGACTAAAGTGGACAGACTATAGTGGAAAGACTATAGTGGATAGACTAAAGTGGAAAGACTAAAGTGGACCGACGATAGTGGAAATGACTAAAGTGGAAAGACTAAAGTGGACAGACTAAAGTGGACAGACTAATGTGGAAAGACGAAAGTGGGCAGACTATAGTGGAAAGACTAAAGTGGAAAGACTGTAGTGGACAGAATAAAGTGGAGAGTATAGTGGACAGAATAAAGTGGAAAAACTAAAGTGGAAAGACTAAAGTGGACACACTATAGTGGAAAGACTATAGTGGAAAGACTGTAGTTGACAGAATAAAGTGTAGACTATTGTGGAAAGACTAAAGTGGGCAGAGAATAGTGGAAAGACTAAAGTGGACAGACTATAGTGGAAAGACTATAGTGGAAAGACTGTAGTGGACAGAATAAAGTGGAGACTATAGTGGAAAGACTAAAGTTGACAGAGAATAGTGGAAAGACAAAAGTGGAAAGACTGTAGTGGACAGAATAAAGTGGAGACTATAGTGGAAAGACTAAAGTGGAAAGACTAAAGTGGACAGACTATAGTGGAAAGACTGAAGTGGAAAGACTAAGTGGACAGACTAAAGTGGAAAGACTATAGTGGAAAGACTAAAGTTGACAGACTATAGTGGAAAGACTAAAGTGGACAGACTGAAGTGGAAAGACTGAAGTGGAAAGACTCAGTGGACAAATTAAAGTGTAAACACTGAAGTGGAGAGAATAAAGTGGAAAGACGAAAGTGGAAAGACTAAAGTGGACAGACTATAGTGGAAAGACTAAAGTGGATAGACTAAAGTGGAAAGACTAAAGTGGAAAGACTAAAGTGGACAGACTATAGTGGAAAGACTAAAGTAGACAGACTATAGTGGAAAGACTAAAGTGGACAGACTAAAGTGGAAAGACTAAAGTGGACAAACGATAGTGGAAATGACTAAAGTGGAAAGACTAAAGTGGACAGACCAAAGTGGAAAGAGAATAAAGTGGAGACTATAGTGGAAAGACTAAAGTGGACAGACTTTAGTGGAAAGACTGAAGTGGAAAGACTAAGTGGACAGACTAAAGTGGAAAGACCATAGTGGAAAAACTAAAGTGGACAGACTATAGTGGAAAGACTAAAGTGGAAAGACTAAAGTGGACAGACTATAGTGGAAAGACTATAGTTGGAAAAATGTAGTGGACAGAATAAAGTGGAGACTATAGTGGAAAGACTAAAGTGGACAGACTTTAGTGGAAAGACTGAAGTGGAAAGACTAAGTGGACAGACTAAAGTGGAAAGACCATAGTGGAAAAACTAAAGTGGACGGACTATAGTGGAAAGACTAAAGTAGACAGACTGAAGTGGAAAGACTATAGTGGAAAGACTAAAGTGGAAAGACTATAGTGGACAGACTATAGTGGAAAGACTGAAGTGGAAAGACTCAGTGGACAAACTAAAGTGTACACACTGAAGTGGAGAGAATAAAGTGGAAAGACTAAAGTGGAAAGACTATAGTGGATTGTCTAAAGTGGACAGACTATAGTGGAAAGACTAAAGTGGACAGACTGAAGTGGAAAGACTATAGTGGAAAGACTAAAGTGGAAAGACTAAAGTGGACAGACTATAGTGGAAAGACTGAAGTGGAAAGACTCAGTGGACAAATTAAAGTGTAAACACTGAAGTGGAGAGAATAAAGTGGAAAGACTAAAGTGGAAAGACTAAAGTGGACAGACAATAGTGGAAAGACTAAAGTGGATAGACTAAAGTGGAAAGACTAAAGTGGAAAGACTAAAGTGGACAGACTATAGTGGAAAGACTAAAGTAGACAGACTATAGTGGAAAGACTAAAGTGGACAGACTAAAGTGGAAAGACTAAAGTGGACAGACGATAGTGGAAATGACTAAAGTGGAAAGACTAAAGTGGACAGACCAAAGTGGAAAGAGAATAAAGTGGAGACTATAGTGGAAAGACTAAAGTGGACAGACTTTAGTGGAAAGACTGAAGTGGAAAGACTAAGTGGACAGACTAAAGTGGAAAGACCATAGTGGAAAAACTAAAGTGGACAGACTATAGTGGAAAGACTAAAGTGGAAAGACTAAAGTGTACAGACTATAGTGAAAAGACTATAGTTGAAAAACTGTAGTGGACAGAATAAAGTGGAGATTATAGTGGAAAGACTAAAATGGACAGACTTTAGTGGAAAGACTGAAGTGGAAAGACTAAGTGGACAGACTAAAGTGGAAAGACCATAGTGGAAAAACTAAAGTGGACAGACTATAGTGGAAAGACTAAAGTGGACAGACTGAAGTGGAAAGACTATAGTGGAAAGACTAAAGTGGAAAGACTATAGTGTACAGACTATAGTGGAAAGACTGAAGTGGAAAGACTCAGTGGACAAACTAAAGTGTACACACTGAAGTGGAGAGAATAAATTGGAAAGACTAAAGGGGAAAGACTATAGTGGAAAGACTAAAGTGGACAGACTATAGTGGAAAGACTAAAGTGGACAGACTATAGTGGAAAGACTATAGTGGATAGACTAAAGTGGAAAGACTAAAGTGGACCGACGATAGTGGAAATGACTAAAGTGGAAAGACTAAAGTGGACAGACTCAAGTGGACAGACTAAAGTGGAAAGACTAAAGTGGGCAGACTATAGTGGAAAGACTAAAGTGGAAAGACTGTAGTGGACAGAATAAAGTGGAGAGTATAGTGGACAGAATAAAGTGGAAAAACTAAAGTGGAAAGACTAAAGTGGACAGACTATAGTGGAAAGACTATAGTGGAAAGACTGTAGTTGACAGAATAAAGTGTAGACTATTGTGGAAAGACTAAAGTGGGCAGAGAATAGTGGAAAGACTAAAGTGGACAGACTATAGTGGAAAGACTATAGTGGAAAGACTGTGTTGGACAGATTAAAGTGGAGACTATAGTGGAAAGACTAAAGTGGACAGAGAATAGTGGAAAGACAAAAGTGGAAAGACTGTAGTGGACAGAATAAAGTGGAGACTATAGTGGAAAGACTAAAGTGGAAAGACTAAAGTGGACAGACTATAGTGGAAAGGCTGAAGTGGAAAGACTAAGTGGACAGACTAAAGTGGAAAGACTAAAGTGGACAGACTGAAGTGGAAAGACTATAGTGGAAAGACTAAGTGGACAGACTAAAGCGGAAAGACTAAAGTGGAAAGACTTCGGCGGAAAGAGTTCGCTTTATGATTCCGATGACGCAAATGCTGCATTTTCGAATTTTATTGATCAAATGATTCGACTGCGGGATAAGGCTTCCTCGACACGAGTTTTGCATGGAAAATTTGCGCAGAGATTTGACCCGTGGATTTCAGAAGGTATTTTGGTATCACTAAAACATAAAAATAAAAAGTTTAAGAATTATTTAAAACTGCAGACACCTGAGTCTTTTGAAGAATATAGAGTTTACAGGAATAAGCTAAATTCAATTATAAGACATGGGAAGAGAAAATTTTATAAAGATAAATTCTTGGAATATAAATCTGATATGAGAGAGACGTGGCAAATGATAAATGAAAAAATACGTCCTCATAGTCGTAAGAGTACTAGTGTTGATTGCCTGGAAATAAATGGGGAAAAAATTACTGAGCCTAAAGATATTTTAAACGGTTTTGGAGATTATTTTAGTAATATTGGTTCTAGACTTGCATCGACTATGAGTACGCAGCTGAATTCCCCTTTTATTCCAGTTAATGGGCAACATGCGGAAAGTTCGTTTACTTTTTCTGAGATTGCGCCACAGGAAATAAAAAAAACTATTGTGAAGCTTAAACAGAGTTTTTCTGCGGATGAATTTGGTTTTTCAGCACAAATTGTTAAACACATAGCGTCGAGCATTTCACCTTTATTGGCACATATTTTCAATCTGTCACTTACACATGGGATTTTTCCTGAGCTGCTAAAAAAAGCAAATGTTATAGCATTACCTAAAGCAGGTAGTTCAATTGATCCTTCAGATTATAGAGGTATTTCTCTGCTTTCGGTTTTTAGTAAAATTTTGGAAAAAATTGCAAACAATCAATTAAAAAAATACTTATTTGATAATAAGATTTTACACACTTCTCAATATGGTTTTATAAAGGGAAAGTCAACTGAACTGGCAATTCATGAGCTTTTATTGAATATAAATGATTCATTAGATGGTGGTCAACATGCTTTGGCGATTTTCCTTGATGTTGCCAAGGCGTTTGACACCGTAAATCATTCTTTGCTTCTTGCAAAACTTAAGTCTTACGGATTTTCAACACAAGCTGTTAATTTTTTTGCATCTTATCTTTCTGGGAGACGACTAGAATGTGTTGATAAATCCCGTGATCTTCGTTCAGATACTTTCCAGATAAACTACGGAGTACCTCAGGGCTCTGTCCTTGGGCCTATTCTATTTCTTCTTTTTTTAAATGATTTACCGGAAGTTTTGCCTCTTTGTAAAATTATAATGTTTGCTGATGATGTAGTAATTTTTTCTTCTCACCGGGACCTAGCAGTTCTTTTCCAGAACCTTGAAAGCACGTTACTAGCTGTATCTGATTGGTACTCAAGGAATTTACTAGCTCTTAACGAGAAAAAATGCCAATATATGTTATTTTCGCGTACTGGATCAGTCAGTTCAGATAGCTTCTCTCTTTTGTTAAATGGTCTTGAATTAAAAAGGGTTGATCAGTTTAAATACCTTGGTGTAATTTTAGATGAAAATTTGTCGTTTCATAAACATGTGAAAACACTATCGTTAAAAATTTCCCGAAATATTGGTATGCTATCACGTCTTCGTTATTTTTTTCCTAAAAATATTCTAAAATCAATTTATTATTCTTTTGTCCACCCATATTTTCTTTATTGTATTTCTGTTTGGGCTTCTACCTTTTCATCTGTATTTAAACCTCTCCAAATACTCCAGAATAAAGCAATGAGGATTCTTTTTAATGTTGAATATAGATCTTCAGTTAGACACCTATATGGGACTTCAGGAATATATTCCTTGGATCAACTTCATACAATTTCTATTTCTAATATTTGCCATGATTATCTATACAATAGTTTACCTTCAAATTTCTCTGGTATTTTTCCAACTAATTCCCAATTTCATAATTATCCAACCACTCATCGTTCAGATTTTTCGTGCGAATTTCGCCCTACGTCAAGAGCGAGTTTCAGCATCCGTCACACTGGGCCAAAAATCTGGAACTCAATTCCAGTATCAGTGCGAGAATGTAGCAATAAGCGACAGTTTCTAAAATTACTGAAAAAAAAATTTACGACGCGTAGTTGAGCAATTTCTTTTGTTTTTGTTCTCTTTTTGTTGATGTTAAAATGTAGTTAGAAGACGGCTTTTTATTTTATTTTCGTTGTGCAACATTGTCAGTGCTAAAGTATGCCACCAGGCATGTGCACTGGTCCGTGATTTTTATCTATGTTTGTTGTAAATAAATAAAACTATAAACTAAACTATAAACTAAACTAAAGTGGACAGACTATAGTGGAAAGACTAAAATGGACAGACTAAAGTGGAAAGACAAAAGTGGACAGGATAAATTGGAAAGACTAAAGTGGAAAGACTAAAGTGGAAAGACTAAAGTGGACAGACTATAGTGGAAAGACTATAGTGGAAAGACTAAGTGGACAGACTAAAGTGGAAAGACTAAAGTGGACAGGCTAAATTGGAAAGACTAAAGTGGAAAGACTAAAGTGGAAAGACTAAAGCGGAAAGACTAAAGTGGAAAGAATAAAGTGGACAGACTATAGTGGAAAGACTAAAGTGGACAGACTAAAGTGGAAAAACTAAAGTGGAAAGACTAAAGTGGACAGACTATAGTGGAAAGACTGTAGTGGAAAGACTGTAGTGGACAGACTAAAGTGGACAGACTCTAGTGGAAAGACTAAGTGGACGGACTAAAGCGGAAGGACTAAAGTGGAAAGACTAAAGTGGACAGACTGTAGTGGAAAGACTAAAGTGGACAGACCAAAGTGGAAAGACTAAAGTGGAAAGACTAAAGTGGAAAGACTAAAGTGGACAGACTAAAGTGGAAAGACTAAAGTGGAAAAACTAAAGTGGAAAACTAAAGACTGTAGTTGACAGAATAAAGTGTAGACTATTGTGGAAAGACTAAAGTGGGCAGAGAATAGTGGAAAGACTAAAGTGGACAGACTATAGTGGAAAGACTATAGTGGAAAGACTGTGGTGGACAGAATAAAGTGGAGACTATAGTGGAAAGACTAAAGTGGACAGAGAATAGTGGAAAGACAAAATTGGAAAGACTGTAGTGGACAGAATAAAGTGGAGACTATAGTGGAAAGACTAAAGTGGAAAGACTAAAGTGGACAGACTAAAGTGGACAGACTAAAGTGGAAAGACTGAAGTGGAAAGACTAAGTGGACAGACTAAAGTGGAAAGACTATAGTGGAAAGACTAAAGTGGACAGACTATAGTGGAAAGACTAAAGTGGACAGACTGAAGTGGAAAGACTATAGTGGAAAGACTAAAGTGGAAAGACTAAAGTGGACAGACTATAGTGGAAAGACTGAAGTGGAAAGACTCAGTGGACAAATTAAAGTGTAAACACTGAAGTGGAGAGAATAAAGTGGAAAGACTAAAGTGGAAAGACTAAAGGGGACAGACTATAGTGGAAAGACTAAAGTGGATAGACTAAAGTGGAAAGACTAAAGTGGAAAGACTAAAGTGGACAGACTATAGTGGAAAGACTAAAGTAGACAGACTATAGTGGAAAGACTAAAGTGGACAGACTAAAGTGGAAAGACTAAAGTGGACAGACTTAAGTGGAAAGACTAAAGTGGACAGACTCTTGTGGAAAGACTGAAGTGGAAAGACTAAGTGGACAGACTAAAGCGGACAGACCTAAGTGGAAAGACTAAAGTGGACAGACTATAGTGGAAAGACTGAAGTTGAAAGACTCAGTGGACAGACTAAAGTGTACACACTGCAGTGGACAGAATAAAGTGGAAAGACTAAAGTGGAAAGACCAAAGTGGACAGACTATAGTGGAAAGACTAAAGTGGAAAGATTAAAGTGGACAGACTATAGTGGAAAGACTATAGTGGAAAGACTGTAGTGGGCAGAATAAAGTGAAGACTATAGTGGAAAGACTGAAGTGGAAAGACGAAAGTGGACAGATTATAGTGGAGAGACTAAAGTGGACAGACTATAGTGGAAAGACTAAAGTGGACAGACTAAAGTGGAAAGACTAAAGTGGACAGACGATAGTGGAAATGACTAAAGTGGAAAGATTAAAGTAGGTGGACAGACTAAAGTGGACAGACTAAAGTGGAAAGACTAAAGTGGACACACTCTAGTGGAAAGACTGAAGTGGAAAGACTAAGTGGACAGACTAAAGCGGAAAGACTCAAGTGGAAATACTAAAGTGGACAGACTCTAGTGGAAAGACTGAAGTTGAAAGACTAAGTGGACAGACTAAAACGGAAAGACTAAAGTGGAAAGACTAAAGTGGACAGACTATAGTGGAAAGACTAAAGTGGACAGAGACTAAAGTGGAAAGATAAAGTGGAAAGACTAAAGTGGACAGACTATAGTGGAAAGACTATAGTTGAAAAACTGAAGTGGACAGAATAAAGTGGAGACTATAGTGGAAAGACTAAAATGGAAAGACTAAAGTGGAAAGACTAAAGTGGACAGACTATAGTGGAAAGACTAAAGTGGACAGACTAAAGTGGAAAGACTAAAGTGAAAAGACTAAAGTGGACAGACTATAGTGGAAAGACTATAGTGGAAAGACTGTAGTGGACAGAATAAAGTGGAGAGTATAGTGGAAAGACTATAGTGGATCAGAGAATAGTGGAAAGACTAAAGTGGACAGACTATAGTGGAAAGACTATAGTGGAGAGACTGTAGTGGACAGAATAAAGTGGAGACTATAGTGGAAAGACTAAAGTGGAAAGACTAAAGTGGACAGAGAATAGTGGAAAGACTAAAGTGGAAAGACTATAGTGGAAAGACTATAATGGAAAGACTAAAGTGGACGGACTAAAGTGGAAAGATTAAAGTGGAAAAACTAAAGTGGACAGACTATAGTGGAAAGTCTATAGTGGAAAGACTGTAGTGGACAGAATAAAGTGGAGACTATAGTGGAAAGACTAAAGTGGAAAGACTAAAGTGGACAGACTAAAGTGGAAAGACTAAAGTGGACAGACGATAGTGGAAATGACTAAAGTGGAAAGGCTAAAGTGGACAGACTAAAGTGGACAGACTAAAGTGGAAAGACTAAAGTGGACAGACACTAGTGGAAAGACTGAAGTGGAAAGACTAAGTGGACAGACTAAAGCGGAAAGACTAAAGTGGAAAGACTAAAGTGGACAGACTATAGTGGAAAGACTAAAGTGGACAGACTAAAGTGGAAAGACTAAAGTGGAAAGACTAAAGTGGACAGACTATAGTGGAAAGACTATAGTGGAAAGACTGTAGTGGAAAGACTATAGTGGAAAGACTGTAGTGGACAGAATAAAGTGGAGACTATAGTGGAAAGACTAAAGTGGAAAGACTAAAGTGGACAGACTATAGTGGAAAGACTATAGTGGAAAGACTGTAATGGACAGAATAAAGTGGAGACTATAGTGGAAAGACTAAAGTGGACAGAGAATAGTGGAAAGACTAGAGTGGACAGACTATAGTGGAAAGACTAAAGTGGACAGACTAAAGTGGAAAGACTAAAGTGGAAAGACTAAAGTGGACAGATTATAGTGGAAAGACTATAGTGGAAAGACTGTAGTGGACAGAATAAAGTGGAGACTATAGTGGAAAGACTAAAGTGGAAAGACTAAAGTGGAAAGACTAAAGTGGACAGACTATAGTGGAAAGACTAAAGCGGACAGACTATAGTGGAGAGACTAAAGTGGACAGACTAAAGTGGAAAGACTAAAGTGGAAAGACTAAAGTGGACAGACGATAGTGGAAATGACTAAAGTGGAAAGACTAAAGTTGACAAAATAAAGTTGACAGACTAAAGTGGAAAGACTAAAGTGGACAGACTCTAGTCGAAAGACTGAAGTGGAAAGACTAAGTGGACAGACTAAAGTGGAAAGACTAAAGTTGAAAAACTAAAGTGGACAGACTATAGTGGAAAGACTAAAGTGGACAGACTAAAGTGGAAAGACTAATGTGGAAAGACTAAAGTGGACAGACTATAGTGGAAAGACTAAAGTGGACAGACTATAGTGGAAAGACTAAAGTGGACAGACTATAGTGGAAAGACTAAAGTGGACAGACTAACGTGGAAAGACTAAAGTGGAAAGACTAAAGTGGACAGACGATAGTGGAAATGACTAAAGTGGAAAGACTAAAGTGGACAGACTAAAGTGGACAGACTATAGTGGAAAGACTAAAATGGACAGACTATAGTGGAAAGACTAAAGTGGACAGACTAACGTGGAAAGACTATAGTGGAAAGACTAAAGTGGACGGACTAAAGTGGAAAGACTAAAGTGGAAAGACTAAAGTGGAGAGACTATAGTGGAAAGACTATAGTGGAAAGACTAAAGTGGAAAGACTAAAGTGGACAGACTATAGTGGAAAGACTGAAGTGGAAAGACTCAGTGGACAAATTAAAGTGTAAACACTGAAGTGGAGAGAATAAAGTGGAAAGACTAAAGTGGAAAGACTAAAGTGGACAGACTATAGTTGAAAGACTAAAGTGGATAGACTAAAGTGGAAAGACTAAAGTGGAAAGACTAAAGTGGACAGACTATATTGGAAAGACTAAAGTAGACAGACTATAGTGGAAAGACTAAAGTGGACAGACTAAAGTGGAAAGACTAAAGTGGACAGACGATAGTGGAAATGACTAAAGTGGAAAGACTAAAGTGGACAGACTAAAGTGGACAGACTAAAGTGGACAGACTTAAGTGGAAAGACTAAAGTGGACAGACTCTTATGAAAAGACTGAAGTGGAAAGACTAAGTGGACAGACTAAAGCGGACAGACCTAAGTGGAAAGACTAAAATGGACAGAATATAGTGGAAAGACTGAAGTTGAAAGACTCAGTGGACAGACTATAGTGGAAAGACTAAAGTAGATAGACTAAAGTGGAAAGACTAAAGTGGAAAGACTAAAGTGGACAGACTATAGTGGAAAGACTAAAGTAGACAGACTATAGTGGAAAGACTAAAGTGGACAGACTAAAGTGGAAAGACTAAAGTGGACAGACGATAGTGGAAGTGACTAAAGTGGAAAGACTAAAGTGGAAAGACTAAAGTGGAAAGATTAAAGCGGACAGACTATAGTGGAAAGACTGTAGTGGGCAGAATAAAGTGAAGACTATAGAGGAAAGACGAAAGTGGACAGACTATAGTGGAGCGACTAAAGTGGACAGACTATAGTGGAAAGACTAAAGTGGACAGACTAAAGTGAAAAGACTAATGTGGAAAGACTAAAGTGGACAGACTATAGTGGAAAGACTAAAGTGGACAGACTATAGTGGAAAGACTAAAGTAGATAGACTAAAGTGGAAAGACTAAAGTGGAAAGACTAAAGTGGACAGACTATAGTGGAAAGACTAAAGTGGAAAGACTAAAGTGGACAGACTATAGTGGAAAGACTATAGTGGAAAGACTTTAGTGGACAGAATAAAGTGGAGAGTATAGTGGAAAGACTATAGTGGATCAGAGAATAGTGGAAAGACTAAAGTGGACAGACTATAGTGGAAAGACTGTAGTGGGCAGAATAAAGTGAAGACTTCAGAGGAAAGACTGAAGTGGAAAGACGAAAGTGGACAGACTATAGTGGAGCGACTAAAGTGGACAGACTATAGTGGAAAGACTAAAGTGGACAGACTAAAGTGGAAAGACTAAAGTGGACAGACGATAGTGGAAATGACTAAAGTGGAAAGACTAAAGTAGGTGGACAGACTAAAGTGGACAGACTAAAGTGGAAAGACTAAAGGGGACACACTCTAGTGGAAAGACTAAGTGGACAGACTAAAGCGGAAAGACTCAAGTGGAAATACTAAAGTGGACAGACTCTAGTGGAAAGACTGAAGTGGAAAGACTAAGTGGACAGACTAAAGCGGAAAGACTAAAGTGGAAAGACTAAAGTGAACAGACTATAGTGGAAAGACTAAAGTGGACAGAGACTAAAGTGGAAAGACTAAAGTGGAAAGACTAAAGTGGACAGACCATAGTGGAAAGACTATAGTTGAAAAACTGTAGTGGACAGAATAAAGTGGAGACTATAGTGGAAAGACTAAAATGGAAAGACTAAAGTGGAAAGACTAAAGTGGACAGACTATAGTGGAAAGACTAAAGTGGACAGACTAAAGTGGAAAGACTAAAGTGGAAAGACTAAAGTGGACAGACTATAGTGGAAAGACTATAGTGGAAAGACTTTAGTGGACAGAATAAAGTGGAGAGTATAGTGGAAAGACTATAGTGGATCAGAGAATAGTGGAAAGACTAAAGTGGACAGACTATAGTGGAAAGACTATAGTGGAGAGACTGTAGTGGACAGAATAAAGTGGAGACTATAGTGGAAAGACTAAAGTGGAAAGACTAAAGTGGACAGAGAATAGTGGAAAGAGTAAAGTGGAAAGACTATATTGGAAAGACTATAATAGAAAGACTAAAGTGGAAGGACTAAAGTGGAAAGACTAAAGTGGAAAAACTAAAGTGGACAGACTATAGTGGAAAGTCTATAGTGGAAAGACTGTAGTGGACAGAATAAAGTGGAGACTATAGTGGAAAGACTAAAGTGGAAAGACTAAAGTGGAAAGACTAAAGTGGACAGACTATAGTGGAAAGACTAAAGTGGACAGACTATAGTGGAAAGACTAAAGTGGACAGACTAAAGTGGAAAGACTAAAGTGGAAAGACTAAAGTGGACAGACGATAGTGGAAATGACTAAAGTGGAAAGGCTAAAGTGGACAGACTAAAGTGATCAGACTAAAGTGGAAAGACTAAAGTGGACAGACTCTAGTGGAAAGACTATAGTGGAAAGACTGTAGTGGAAAGACTATAGTGGAAAGACTGTAGTGGACAGAATAAAGTGGAGACTATAGTGGAAAGACTAAAGTGGAAAGACTAAAGTGGACAGACTATAGTGGAAAGACTATAGTGGAAAGACTAAGTGGACAGACTAAAGCGGAAAGACTAAAGTGGAAAGACTAAAGTGGACAGACTATTGTGGAAAGACTAAAGTGGACAGACTAAAGTGGAAAGACTAAAGTGGACAGACTATAGTGGAAAGACTATAGTGGAAAGACTGTAGTGGAAAGACTATAGTGGAAAGACTGTAGTGGACAGAATAAAGTGGAGACTATAGTGGAAAGACTAAAGTGGAAAGACTAAAGTGGACAGACTATAGTGGAAAGACTATAGTGGAAAGACTGTAGTGGACAGAATAAAGTGGAGACTATAGTGGAAAGACTAAAGTGGACAGAGAATAGTGGAAAGACTAGAGTGGACAGACTATAGTGGAAAGACTAAAGTGGACAGACTAAAGTGGAAAGACTAAAGTGGAAAGACTAAAGTGGACAGATTATAGTGGAAAGACTGTAGTGGACAGAATAAAGTGGAGACTATAGTGGAAAGACTAAAGTGGAAAGACTAAAGTGGAAAGACTAAAGTGGACAGACTATAGTGGAAAGACTATAGTGGACAGACTATAGTGGAGAGACTAAAGTGGACAGACTAAAGTGGAAAGACTAAAGTGGAAAGACTAAAGTGGACAGACGATAGTGGAAATGACTAAAGTGGAAAGACTAAAGTTGACAGACTAAAGTGGAAAGACTAAAGTGGACAGACTCTAGTCGAAAGACTGAAGTGGAAACACTAAGTGGACAGACTAAAGCGGAAAGACTAAAGTGGAAAGAGTATGTGGACAGACTATAGCGGAAAGACTAAAGTGGACAGACTAAAGTGGAAAGACTAATGTGGAAAGACTAAAGTGGACAGACTATAGTGGAAAGACTAAAGTGGACAGACTATAGTGGAAAGACTATAGTGGACAGACTAACGTGGAAAGACTAAAGTGGAAAGACTAAAGTGGACAGACGATAGTGGAAATGACTAAAGTGGGAAGACTAAAGTGGACAGACTAAAGTGGACAGACTATAGTGGAAAGACTAAAATGGACAGACTATAGTGGAAAGACTAAAGTGGACAGACTAACGTGGAAAGACTATAGTGGAAAGACTAAAGTGGACGGACTAAAGTGGAAAGACTAAAGTGGAAAGACTAAAGTGGAGAGACTATAGTGGAAAGACTATAGTGGAAAGACTGTAGTGGGCAGAATAAAGTGGAGACTATAGTGGAAAGACTAAAGTGGACAGAGATTAGTGGATAGACTAAAGTGGACAGACTAAAGTGGACAGACTAAAGTGGAAAAACTGAAGTGGAAAGACTAAAGTGGACAGACTATAGTGGAAAGACTATAGCGAAAAGACTGTAGTGGACAGAATAAAGTGTAGACTATAGTGGAAAGACTAAAGTGGGCAGAGAATAGTGGAAAGACAAAAGTGGAAAGACTGTAGTGGACAGAATAAATTGGAGACTATAGTGGAAAGACTAAAGTGGACAGACTATATTGGAAAGACTATAGTGGAAAGACTGTAGTGGACAAAATAAAGTGGAGACTATAGTGGAAAGACTAAAGTGGAAAGACTAAAGTGGAAAGACTAAAGTGGACAGGCTATAGTGGAAAGACTGTAGTGGACAGAATAAAGTGGGGAGTATAGTGGAAAGAATAAAGTGGACAGAGAATAGTGGAAATACTAAAGTTGACAGACTATAGTGGAAAGACTGCAGTGGAGAGACTGTAGTGGACAGAATAAAGTGGAGACTATAGTGGAAAGTCTAAAGTGGAAAGACTAAAGTGGACAGAGAATAGTGGAAAGACTAAAGTGGAAAGACTGTAGTGGACAGAACAAAGTGGAGACTATAGTGGAAAGACTAAAGTGGAAAGACTAAAGTGGACAGACTATAGTGGAAAGACTATAGTGGAAAGACTGTAGTGGACAGAATAAAGTGGAAAGATTGAAGTGGAAAGACTAAGTGGACAGACTAAAGCGGAAAGACTAAAGTGGAAAGACTAAAGTGGACATACTATAGTGGAAAGACTAAAGTGGACAGACTAAAGTGGAAAGACTAAAGTGGAAAGACTAAAGTGGACAGAGTATAGTGGAAAGACTATAGTGGAAAGACTGTAGTGGACAGAATAAAGTTGAGACTATAGTGGAAAGACTAAAGTGGAGAGGCTATAGTGGAAAGACTAAAGTGGACAGACTAAAGTGGAAAGACTAAAGTGGAAAGACAAAAGTGGACAGACGATAGTGGAAATGACTAAAGTGGAAAGACTAAAGAGGACAGACTAAAGTGGACAGACTAAAGTGGAAAGACTAAAGTGGACAGACTCTAGTGGAAAGACTGAAGTGGAAAGACTAAAGTGGAAAGACTAAAGTGGACAGACTATAGTGGAAAGACTGTAGTGGACAGAATAAAGTGGAGACAATAGTGGAAAGACTAAAGTGGAAAGACTAAAGTGGACAGACTATAGTGGAAAGACTAAAGTGGACAGACTATAGTGGAAAGACTAAAGTGGACAGACTAAAGTGGAATGACTAAAGTGGAAAGACTAAAGTGGACAGACGATAGTGGAAATGACTAAAGTGGACAGACTTTAGTGGCAAGACTGAAGTGGAAAGACTAAGTGGACAGACTAAAGTGGAAAGACCATAGTGAAAAAACTAAAGTGGACAGACTATAGTGGAAAGTCTGAAATAGTGGTATAGTCTGTCCACTTTAGTCTTTCCACTATAGTCTTTCCACTTTAGTCTTTCCACTTTATTCTCTCCACTTCAGTGTGTACACTTTAGTTTGTCCACTGAGTCTTTCCACTTCAGTCTTTCCACTATAGTCTGTCCACTATAGTCTTTCCACTTTAGTCTTTCCACTATAGTCTTTCCACTTCAGTCTGTCCACTTTAGTCTTTCCACTATAGTCTGTCCACTTTAGTTTTTCCACTATGGTCTTTCCACTTTAGTCTGTCCACTTAGTTTTTCCACTTCAGTCTTTCCACTAAAGTCTGTCCACTTTAGTCTTTCCACTATAATGACTAAAGTGGAAAGACTAAAGTGGACAGACTAAAGGGGACAGACTAAAGTGGAAAGACTAAAGTGGACAGTCTCTAGTGGAAAGACTGAACTGGAAATACTAAGTGGACAGACTAAAGTGGAAAGACTAAAGTGGAAAGACTAAAGTGGACAGACTATAGTGGAAAGACTAAAGTGGACAGACTAAAGTGGAAAGACTAAAGTGGAAAGACTAAAGTGGACAGACTATAGTGGAAAGACTATAGTGGAAAGAATGTAGTGGACAGCATAAAGTGGAGACTATAGTGGAAAGACTAAAGTGGAAAGACTAAAGTGGGCAGAGATTAGTGGAAAGACTAAAGTGGACAGACTATAGTGGAAAGACTAAAGTTGACAGACTAAAGTGGAAAGACAAAAGTGGAAAGACTAAAGTGGACAGACTATAGTGGAAAGACTGTAGTGGACAGAATAAAGTGGAGAGTATAGTGGAAAGAATAAAGTGGACAGAGAATAGTGGAAAGTCTAAAGTGGACAGACTATAGTGGAAAGACTATAGTGGAGAGACTGTAGTGGACAGAATAAAGTGGAGACTATAGTGGAAAGTCTAAAGTGGAAAGACTAAAGTGGACAGAGAATAGTGGAAAGACTAAAGTGGAAAGACTGTAGTGGACAGAATAAAGTGGAGACTATAGTGGAAAGACTAAAGTGGAAAGACTAAAGTGGACAGACTATAGTGGAAAGACTATAGTGGAACGACTGTAGTGGACAGAATAAAGTGGATACTATAGTGGAAAGACTAAAGTGGACAGAGAATAGTGGAAAGACTAAAGTGGACAGACTATAGTGGAAAGACTCCAGTGGAAAAACTGCAGTGGACAAAATAAAGTGAAGACTATAGTGGAAAGACTAAAGTGGAAAGACTATAGTGGACAGACTATAGTGGAAAGACTGAAGTGGGCAGACTAAAGTGGAAAAACTAAAGTGGAAAGACTAAAGTGGACAGACTATAGTGGAAAGACTATAGTGGACAGACTATAGTGGAGAGACTAAAGTGGACAGACTAAAGTGGAAAGACTAAAGTGGAAAGACTAAAGTGGACAGACGATAGTGGAAATGACTAAAGTGGAAAGACTAAAGTTGACAGACTAAAGTTGACAGACTAAAGTGGAAAGACTAAAGTGGACAGACTCTAGTCGAAAGACTGAAGTGGAAACACTAAGTGGACAGACTAAAGCGGAAAGACTAAAGTGGAAAGAGTATGTGGACAGACTATAGTGGAAAGACTAAAGTGGACAGACTAAAGTGGAAAGACTAATGTGGAAAGACTAAAGTGGACAGACTATAGTGGAAAGACTAAAGTGGACAGACTATAGTGGAAAGACTATAGTGGACAGACTAACGTGGAAAGACTAAAGTGGAAAGACTAAAGTGGACAGACGATAGTGGAAATGACTAAAGTGGGAAGACTAAAGTGGACAGACTAAAGTGGACAGACTATAGTGGAAAGACTAAAATGGACAGACTATAGTGGAAAGACTAAAGTGGACAGACTAACGTGGAAAGACTATAGTGGAAAGACTAAAGTGGACGGACTAAAGTGGAAAGACTAAAGTGGAAAGACTAAAGTGGAGAGACTATAGTGGAAAGACTATAGTGGAAAGACTGTAGTGGGCAGAATAAAGTGGAGACTATAGTGGAAAGACTAAAGTGGACAGAGATTAGTGGATAGACTAAAGTGGACAGACTAAAGTGGACAGACTAAAGTGGAAAAACTGAAGTGGAAAGACTAAAGTGGACAGACTATAGTGGAAAGACTATAGCGAAAAGACTGTAGTGGACAGAATAAAGTGTAGACTATAGTGGAAAGACTAAAGTGGGCAGAGAATAGTGGAAAGACAAAAGTGGAAAGACTGTAGTGGACAGAATAAATTGGAGACTATAGTGGAAAGACTAAAGTGGACAGACTATATTGGAAAGACTATAGTGGAAAGACTGTAGTGGACAAAATAAAGTGGAGACTATAGTGGAAAGACTAAAGTGGAAAGACTAAAGTGGAAAGACTAAAGTGGACAGGCTATAGTGGAAAGACTGTAGTGGACAGAATAAAGTGGGGAGTATAGTGGAAAGAATAAAGTGGACAGAGAATAGTGGAAATACTAAAGTTGACAGACTATAGTGGAAAGACTGCAGTGGAGAGACTGTAGTGGACAGAATAAAGTGGAGACTATAGTGGAAAGTCTAAAGTGGAAAGACTAAAGTGGACAGAGAATAGTGGAAAGACTAAAGTGGAAAGACTGTAGTGGACAGAACAAAGTGGAGACTATAGTGGAAAGACTAAAGTGGAAAGACTAAAGTGGACAGACTATAGTGGAAAGACTATAGTGGAAAGACTGTAGTGGACAGAATAAAGTGGAAAGATTGAAGTGGAAAGACTAAGTGGACAGACTAAAGCGGAAAGACTAAAGTGGAAAGACTAAAGTGGACATACTATAGTGGAAAGACTAAAGTGGACAGACTAAAGTGGAAAGACTAAAGTGGAAAGACTAAAGTGGACAGAGTATAGTGGAAAGACTATAGTGGAAAGACTGTAGTGGACAGAATAAAGTTGAGACTATAGTGGAAAGACTAAAGTGGAGAGGCTATAGTGGAAAGACTAAAGTGGACAGACTAAAGTGGAAAGACTAAAGTGGAAAGACAAAAGTGGACAGACGATAGTGGAAATGACTAAAGTGGAAAGACTAAAGAGGACAGACTAAAGTGGACAGACTAAAGTGGAAAGACTAAAGTGGACAGACTCTAGTGGAAAGACTGAAGTGGAAAGACTAAAGTGGAAAGACTAAAGTGGACAGACTATAGTGGAAAGACTGTAGTGGACAGAATAAAGTGGAGACAATAGTGGAAAGACTAAAGTGGAAAGACTAAAGTGGACAGACTATAGTGGAAAGACTAAAGTGGACAGACTATAGTGGAAAGACTAAAGTGGACAGACTAAAGTGGAATGACTAAAGTGGAAAGACTAAAGTGGACAGACGATAGTGGAAATGACTAAAGTGGACAGACTTTAGTGGCAAGACTGAAGTGGAAAGACTAAGTGGACAGACTAAAGTGGAAAGACCATAGTGAAAAAACTAAAGTGGACAGACTATAGTGGAAAGTCTGAAATAGTGGTATAGTCTGTCCACTTTAGTCTTTCCACTATAGTCTTTCCACTTTAGTCTTTCCACTTTATTCTCTCCACTTCAGTGTGTACACTTTAGTTTGTCCACTGAGTCTTTCCACTTCAGTCTTTCCACTATAGTCTGTCCACTATAGTCTTTCCACTTTAGTCTTTCCACTATAGTCTTTCCACTTCAGTCTGTCCACTTTAGTCTTTCCACTATAGTCTGTCCACTTTAGTTTTTCCACTATGGTCTTTCCACTTTAGTCTGTCCACTTAGTTTTTCCACTTCAGTCTTTCCACTAAAGTCTGTCCACTTTAGTCTTTCCACTATAATGACTAAAGTGGAAAGACTAAAGTGGACAGACTAAAGGGGACAGACTAAAGTGGAAAGACTAAAGTGGACAGTCTCTAGTGGAAAGACTGAACTGGAAATACTAAGTGGACAGACTAAAGTGGAAAGACTAAAGTGGAAAGACTAAAGTGGACAGACTATAGTGGAAAGACTAAAGTGGACAGACTAAAGTGGAAAGACTAAAGTGGAAAGACTAAAGTGGACAGACTATAGTGGAAAGACTATAGTGGAAAGAATGTAGTGGACAGCATAAAGTGGAGACTATAGTGGAAAGACTAAAGTGGAAAGACTAAAGTGGGCAGAGATTAGTGGAAAGACTAAAGTGGACAGACTATAGTGGAAAGACTAAAGTTGACAGACTAAAGTGGAAAGACAAAAGTGGAAAGACTAAAGTGGACAGACTATAGTGGAAAGACTGTAGTGGACAGAATAAAGTGGAGAGTATAGTGGAAAGAATAAAGTGGACAGAGAATAGTGGAAAGTCTAAAGTGGACAGACTATAGTGGAAAGACTATAGTGGAGAGACTGTAGTGGACAGAATAAAGTGGAGACTATAGTGGAAAGTCTAAAGTGGAAAGACTAAAGTGGACAGAGAATAGTGGAAAGACTAAAGTGGAAAGACTGTAGTGGACAGAATAAAGTGGAGACTATAGTGGAAAGACTAAAGTGGAAAGACTAAAGTGGACAGACTATAGTGGAAAGACTATAGTGGAACGACTGTAGTGGACAGAATAAAGTGGATACTATAGTGGAAAGACTAAAGTGGACAGAGAATAGTGGAAAGACTAAAGTGGACAGACTATAGTGGAAAGACTCCAGTGGAAAAACTGCAGTGGACAAAATAAAGTGAAGACTATAGTGGAAAGACTAAAGTGGAAAGACTATAGTGGACAGACTATAGTGGAAAGACTGAAGTGGGCAGACTAAAGTGGAAAAACTAAAGTGGAAAGACTAAAGTGGACAGACTATAGTGGAAAGACTATAGCGAAAAGACTGTAGTGGACTGAAGAAAGTGTAGACTATAGTGGAAAGACTAAAGTGGGCAGAGAATAGTGGAAAGACTAAAGTGGACAGACTATAGTGGAAAGATTGTAGTGGACAGAATAAAGTGGAGACTATAGTGGAAAGACTAAAGTGGACTGAGAATAGTGGAAAGACTAAAGTGGAAAGACTAAAGTGGACAGACTATAGTGGAAAGACTAAAGTGGACAGACTATAGTGGAAAGACTAAAGTGGACAGACTAAAGTGGAATGACTAAAGTGGAAAAACTAAAGTGGACAGACGATAGTGGAAATGACTAAAGTGGAAAGACTAAAGTGGACAGACTAAAGGGGACGGACTAAAGTGGAAAGACTAAAGTGGACAGTCTCTAGTGGAAAGACTGAACTGGAAAGACTAAGTGGACAGACTAAAGCGAAAAGACTAAAGTGGAAAGACTAAAGTGGACAGACTATAGTGGAAAGACGAAAGTGGACAGACTAAAGTGGAAAGACTAAAGTGGAAAGACTAAAGTGGACAGACTATAGTGGAAAGACTATAGTGGAAAGAATGTAGTGGACAGCATAAAGTGGAGACTATAGTGGAAAGACTAAAGTGGGCAGAGATTAGTGGAAAGACTAAAGTGGACAGACTATAGTGGAAAGACTAAAGTGGACAGACTAAAGTGGAAAGACAAAAGTGGAAAGACTAAAGTGGACAGACTATAGTGGAAAGACTGTAGTGGACAGAATAAAGTGGAGAGTATAGTGGAAAGAATAAAGTGGACAGAGAATAGTGGAAAGTCTAAAGTGGACAGACTATAGTGGAAAGACTATAGTGGAGAGACTGTAGTGGACAGAATAAAGTTGAGACTATAGTGGAAAGTCTAAAGTGGAAAGACTAAAGTTTCCAGAGAATAGTGGAAAGACTAAAGTGGAAAGACTGTAGTGGACAGAATAAAGTGGAGACTATAGTGGAAAGACTAAAGTGGAAAGACTAAAGTGGACAGACTATAGTGGAAAGACTATAGTGGAACGACTGTAGTGGACAGAATAAAGTGGAGACTATAGTGGAAAGACTAAAGTGGACAGAGAATATTGGAAAGACTAAAGTGGACAGACTATAGTGGAAAGACTATAGTGGAAAGACTGCAGTGGACAAAATAAATTGAAGACTATAGTGGACAGACTAAAGTGGAAAGACTAAAGTGGACAGACGATAGTGGAAATGACTAAAGTGGAAAGACTGTAGTGGACAGAATAAAGTGGAGAGTATAGTGGACAGACTAAAGTGGAAAAACTAAAGTGGAAAGACTAAAGTGGACAGACTATAGTGGAAAGACTATAGTGGAAAGACTGTAGTGGACAGAATAAAGTGTAGATTATAGTGGAAAGACTATAGTGGGCAGAGAATAGTGGAAAGACTAAAGTGGACAGACTATATTGGAAAGACTGTAGTGGACAGAATAAAGTGGAGACTATAGTGGAAAGACTAAAGTGGACATAGAATAGTGGAAAGACTAAAGTGGAAAGACTGTAGTGGACAGAATAAAGAGGAGACTATAGTGGAAAGACTAAAGTGGAAAGACTAAAGTGGACAGTCTATAGTGGAAAGACTGAAGTGGAAAGCCTAAGTGGACAGACTAAAGTGGAAAGACTATAGTGGAAAGACTAAAGTGGACAGACTATAGTGGAAAGACTAAAGTGGACAGACTGAAGTGGAAAGACTATAGTGGAAAGACTAAAGTGGAAAGACTAAAGTGGACAGACTACAGTGGAAAGACTGAAGTGGAAAGACTAAAGTGGACAGACTATAGTGGAAAGACTAAAGTGGACCGACTAAAGTGGACAGACTATAGTGGAAAGACTAAAGTGGACAGACTAAAGTGGAAAGACTAAAGTGGAAAGACTAAAGTGGAAAGACGATAGTGGAAATGACTAAAGTGGAAAGGCTAAAGTGGACAGACTAAAGTGGACAGACTAAAGTGGAAAGACTAAAGTGGACAGACTCTAGTGGAAAGACTGAAGTGGAAAGACTAAGTGGACAGACTAAAGCGGAAAGACTAAAGTGGAAAGACTAAAGTGGACAGACTAAAGTGGAAAGACTAAAGTGGACAGACTAAAGTGGAAAGACTAAAGTGGAAAGACTAAAGTGGAAAGACTAAAGTTTCCAGAGAATAGTGGAAAGACTAAAGTGGAAAGACTGTAGTGGACAGAATAAAGTGGAGACTATAGTGGAAAGACTAAAGTGGAAAGACTAAAGTGGACAGACTATAGTGGAAAGACTATAGTGGAACGACTGTAGTGGACAGAATAAAGTGGAGACTATAGTGGAAAGACTAAAGTGGACAGAGAATATTGGAAAGACTAAAGTGGACAGACTATAGTGGAAAGACTATAGTGGAAAGACTGCAGTGGACAAAATAAATTGAAGACTATAGTGGAAAGACTAAAGTGGAAAGACTATAGTGGACAGACTATAGTGGAAAGACTATAGCGAAAAGACTGCAGTGGACTGAATAAAGTGTAGACTATAGTGGAAAGACTAAAGTGGGCAGAGAATAGTGGAAAGACTAAAGTGGACAGACTATAGTGGAAAGACTATAGTGGAAAGACTGTAGTGGACAGAATAAAGTGGAGACTATAGTGGAAAGACTAAAGTGGACTGAGAATAGTGGAAAGACTAAAGTGGAAAGACTTTAGTGGACAGAATAAAGTGGATACTACAGTGGAAAGACTAAAGTGGACAGACTATAGTGGAAAGACTGAAGTGGAAAGACTAAGTGGACAGACTAAAGTGGAAAGACTATAGTGGAAAGACTAAATTGGACAGACTATAGTGGAAAGACTAAAGTGGACAGACTATAGTGGAAAGACTATAGTGGAAAGACTGTAGTGGACAGAATAAAGTGGAGACTATAGTGGAAAGACTAAAGTGGACTGAGAATAGTGGAAAGACTAAAGTGGAAAGACTTTAGTGGACAGAATAAAGTGGATACTACAGTGGAAAGACTAAAGTGGACAGACTATAGTGGAAAGACTGAAGTGGAAAGACTAAGTGGACAGACTAAAGTGGAAAGACTATAGTGGAAAGATTAAAGTGGACAGACTATAGTGGAAAGACTAAAGTGGACAGACTGAAGTGGAAAGACTATAGTGGAAAGACTAAAGTGGAAAGACTATAGTGGACAGACTATAGTGGAAAGATTGTAGTGGACAGAATAAAGTGGAGACTATAGTGGAAAGACTAAAGTGGGCAGAGATTAGTGGAAAGACTAAAGTGGACAGACTATAGTGGAAAGACTAAAGTGGACAGACTAAAGTGGAAAGACAAAAGTGGAAAGACTAAAGTGGACAGACTATAGTGGAAAGACTGTAGTGGACAGAATAAAGTGGAGAGTATAGTGGAAAGAATAAAGTGGACAGAGAATAGTGGAAAGTCTAAAGTGGACAGACTATAGTGGAAAGACTATAGTGGAGAGACTGTAGTGGACAGAATAAAGTTGAGACTATAGTGGAAAGTCTAAAGTGGAAAGACTAAAGTTTCCAGAGAATAGTGGAAAGACTAAAGTGGAAAGACTGTAGTGGACAGAATAAAGTGGAGACTATAGTGGAAAGACTAAAGTGGAAAGACTAAAGTGGACAGACTATAGTGGAAAGACTATAGTGGAACGACTGTAGTGGACAGAATAAAGTGGAGACTATAGTGGAAAGACTAAAGTGGACAGAGAATATTGGAAAGACTAAAGTGGACAGACTATAGTGGAAAGACTATAGTGGAAAGACTGCAGTGGACAAAATAAATTGAAGACTATAGTGGAAAGACTAAAGTGGAAAGACTATAGTGGACAGACTATAGTGGAAAGACTATAGCGAAAAGACTGCAGTGGACTGAATAAAGTGTAGACTATAGTGGAAAGACTAAAGTGGGCAGAGAATAGTGGAAAGACTAAAGTGGACAGACTATAGTGGAAAGACTATAGTGGAAAGACTGTAGTGGACAGAATAAAGTGGAGACTATAGTGGAAAGACTAAAGTGGACTGAGAATAGTGGAAAGACTAAAGTGGAAAGACTTTAGTGGACAGAATAAAGTGGATACTACAGTGGAAAGACTAAAGTGGACAGACTATAGTGGAAAGACTGAAGTGGAAAGACTAAGTGGACAGACTAAAGTGGAAAGACTATAGTGGAAAGACTAAAGTGGACAGACTATAGTGGAAAGACTAAAGTGGACAGACTGAAGTGGAAAGACTATAGTGGAAAGACTAAAGTGGAAAGACTATAGTGGACAGACTATAGTGGAAAGATTGTAGTGGACAGAATAAAGTGGAGACTATGGTGGAAAGACTAAAGTGGACTGAGAATAGTGGAAAGACTAAAGTGGAAAGACTATAGTGGAAAGATTAAAGTGGACAGACTAAAGTGGAAAGACTAAAGTGGAAAGACTAAAGTGGACAGACTATAGTGGAAAGACTAAAGTGGACAGACTATAGTGGAAAGACTAAAGTGGACAGACTAAAGTGGAAAGACTAAAGTGGACAGACGATAGTGGAAATGACTAAAGTGGAAAGACTGTAGTGGACAGAATAAAGTGGAGAGTATAGTGGACAGACTAAAGTGGAAAAACTAAAGTGGAAAGACTAAAGTGGACAGACTATAGTGGAAAGACTATAGTGGAAAGACTGTAGTGGACAGAATAAAGTGTAGATTATAGTGGAAAGACTATAGTGGGCAGAGAATAGTGGAAAGACTAAAGTGGACAGACTATATTGGAAAGACTGTAGTGGACAGAATAAAGTGGAGACTATAGTGGAAAGACTAAAGTGGACATAAAATAGTGGAAAGACTAAAGTGGAAAGACTGTAGTGGACAGAATAAAGAGGAGACTATAGTGGAAAGACTAAAGTGGAAAGACTAAAGTGGACAGTCTATAGTGGAAAGACTGAAGTGGAAAGCCTAAGTGGACAGACTAAAGTGGAAAGACTATAGTGGAAAGACTAAAGTGGACAGACTATAGTGGAAAGACTAAAGTGGACAGACTGAAGTGGAAAGACTATAGTGGAAAGACTAAAGTGGAAAGACTAAAGTGGACAGACTACAGTGGAAAGACTGAAGTGGAAAGACTAAAGTGGACAGACTATAGTGGAAAGACTAAAGTGGACCGACTAAAGTGGACAGACTATAGTGGAAAGACTAAAGTGGACAGACTAAAGTGGAAAGACTAAAGTGGAAAGACTAAAGTGGACAGACGATAGTGGAAATGACTAAAGTGGAAAGGCTAAAGTGGACAGACTAAAGTGGACAGACTAAAGTGGAAAGACTAAAGTGGACAGACTCTAGTGGAAAGACTGAAGTGGAAAGACTAAGTGGACAGACTAAAGCGGAAAGACTAAAGTGGAAAGACTAAAGTGGACAGACTAAAGTGGAAAGACTAAAGTGGACAGACTAAAGTGGAAAGACTAAAGTGGAAAGACTAAAGTGGACAGACTATAGTGGAAAGACTATAGTGGAAAGACTGTAGTGGAAAGACTATAGTGGAAAGACTGTAGTTGACAGAATAAAGTGGAGACTATAGTGGAAAGACTAAAGTGGAAAGAATAAAGTGGACAGACTATAGTGGAAAGACTATAGTGGAAAGACTGTAGTGGACAGAATAAAGTGGAGGCTATAGTGGAAAGAATAAAGTGGACAGAGAATAGTGGAAAGACTAGAGTGGACAGACTATAGTGGAAAGACTGTAGTGGACAGAATAAATTGGAGACTATAGTGGAAAGACTAAAGTGGACAGACTATAGTGGAAAGACTATAGTGGAAAGACTGTAGTGGACAAAATAAAGTGGAGACTATAGTGGAAAGACTAAAGTGGAAAGACTAAAGTGGAAAGACTAAAGTGGACAGACTATAGTGGAAAGACTGTAGTGGACAGAATAAAGTGGGGAGTATAGTGGAAAGGATAAAGTGGACAGGGAATAGTAGAAATACTAAAGTTGACAGACTATAGTGGAAAGACTGCAGTGGAGAGACTGTAGTGGACAGAATAAAGTGGAGACTATAGTGGAAAGTCTAAAGTGGAAAGACTAAAGTGGACAGAGAATAGTGGAAAGACTAAAGTGGAAAGACTGTAGTGGACAGAATAAAGAGGAGACTATAGTGGAAAGACTAAAGTGGAAAGACTAAAGTGGAGAGACTATAGTGGAAAGACTATAGTGGAAAGACTGTAGTGGACAAAATAAAGTGGAGAATATAGTGGAAAGACTAAAGTGGACAGAGGAGAGTGGAAAGATTAAAGTGGACAGACTATAGTGGAAAGACTATAGTGGAAAGACTGTAGTGGACAGAATAAAGTGGAAAGACTGAAGTGGAAAGACTAAGTGGACAGACTAAAGCGGAAAGACTAAAGTGGAAAGACTAAAGTGGACATACTATAGTGGAAAGACTAAAGTGGACAGACTAAAGTGGAAAGACTAAAGTGGAAAGACTAAAGTGGACAGACTATAGTGGAAAGACTATAGTGGAAAGACTGTAGTGGACAGAATAAAGTGGAGACTATAGTGGAAAGACTAAAGTGGACAGGCTATAGTGGAAAGACTAAAGTGGACAGACTAAAGTGGAAAGACTAAAGTGGAAAGACTAAAGTGGACAGACGATAGTGGAAATGACTAAACAGGAAAGACTAAAGTGGACAGACTAAAGTGGACAGACTAAAGTGGAAAGACTAAAGTGGACAGACTCTAGTGGAAAGACTGAAGTGGAAAGACTAAAGTGGAAAGACTAAAGTGGACAGAGTATAGTGGAAAGACTAAAGTGGACAGACTATAGTGGAAAGACTAAAGTGGACAGACTAAAGTGGAAAGACTAAAGTGGAAAGACTAAAGTGGACATAGAATATTGGAAAGACTAAAGTGGACAGACTATAGTAGAAGACTGTAGTGGACAGAATAAAGTGGAGACTATAGTGGAAAGACTAAAGTGGACATAGAATAGTGGAAAGACTAAAGTGGAAAGACTGTAGTGGACAGAATAAAGAGGAGACTATAGTGGAAAGACTAAAGTGGAAAGACTAAAGTGGACAGTCTATAGTGGAAAGACTGAAGTGGAAAGACTAAGTGGACAGACTAAAGTGGAAAGACTATAGTGGAAAGACTAAAGTGGACAGACTATAGTGGAAAGACTAAAGTGGACAGACTGAAGTGGAAAGACTATAGTGGAAAGACTAAAGTGGAAAGACTAAAGTGGACAGACTACAGTGGAAAGACTGAAGTGGAAAGACTAAAGTGGACAGACTATAGTGGAAAGACTAAAGTGGACCGACTAAAGTGGACAGACTATAGTGGAAAGACTAAAGTGGACAGACTAAAGTGGAAAGACTAAAGTGGAAAGACTAAAGTGGACAGACGATAGTGGAAATGACTAAAGTGGAAAGGCTAAAGTGGACAGACTAAAGTGGACAGACTAAAGTGGAAAGACTAAAGTGGACAGACTCTAGTGGAAAGACTGAAGTGGAAAGACTAAGTGGACAGACTAAAGCGGAAAGACTAAAGTGGAAAGACTAAAGTGGACAGACTATAGTGGAAAGACTAAAGTGGACAGACTAAAGTGGAAAGACTAAAGTGGAAAGACTAAAGTGGACAGACTATAGTGGAAAGACTATAGTGGAAAGACTGTAGTGGAAAGACTATAGTGGAAAGACTGTAGTGGACAGAATAAAGTGGAGACTATAGTGGAAAGACTAAAGTGGAAAGAATAAAGTGGACAGACTATAGTGGAAAGACTATAGTGGAAAGACTGTAGTGGACAGAATAAAGTGGAGGCTATAGTGGAAAGAATAAAGTGGACAGAGAATAGTGGAAAGACTAGAGTGGACAGACTATAGTGGAAAGACTGTAGTGGACAGAATAAATTGGAGACTATAGTGGAAAGACTAAAGTGGACAGACTATAGTGGAAAGACTATAGTGGAAAGACTGTAGTGGACAAAATAAAGTGGAGACTATAGTGGAAAGACTAAAGTGGAAAGACTAAAGTGGAAAGACTAAAGTGGACAGACTATAGTGGAAAGACTGTAGTGGACAGAATAAAGTGGGGAGTATAGTGGAAAGAATAAAGTGGAAAGACTAAAGTGGACAGACTACAGTGGAAAGACTGAAGTGGAAAGACTAAAGTGGACAGACTATAGTGGAAAGACTAAAGTGGACCGACTAAAGTGGACAGACTATAGTGGAAAGACTAAAGTGGACAGACTAAAGTGGAAAGACTAAAGTGGAAAGACTAAAGTGGACAGACGATAGTGGAAATGACTAAAGTGGAAAGGCTAAAGTGGACAGACTAAAGTGGACAGACTAAAGTGGAAAGACTAAAGTGGACAGACTCTAGTGGAAAGACTGAAGTGGAAAGACTAAGTGGACAGACTAAAGCGGAAAGACTAAAGTGGAAAGACTAAAGTGGACAGACTATAGTGGAAAGACTAAAGTGGACAGACTAAAGTGGAAAGACTAAAGTGGAAAGACTAAAGTGGACAGACTATAGTGGAAAGACTATAGTGGAAAGACTGTAGTGGAAAGACTATAGTGGAAAGACTGTAGTGGACAGAATAAAGTGGAGACTATAGTGGAAAGACTAAAGTGGAAAGAATAAAGTGGACAGACTATAGTGGAAAGACTATAGTGGAAAGACTGTAGTGGACAGAATAAAGTGGAGGCTATAGTGGAAAGAATAAAGTGGACAGAGAATAGTGGAAAGACTAGAGTGGACAGACTATAGTGGAAAGACTGTAGTGGACAGAATAAATTGGAGACTATAGTGGAAAGACTAAAGTGGACAGACTATAGTGGAAAGACTATAGTGGAAAGACTGTAGTGGACAAAATAAAGTGGAGACTATAGTGGAAAGACTAAAGTGGAAAGACTAAAGTGGAAAGACTAAAGTGGACAGACTATAGTGGAAAGACTGTAGTGGACAGAATAAAGTGGGGAGTATAGTGGAAAGAATAAAGTGGACAGGGAATAGTAGAAATACTAAAGTTGACAGACTATAGTGGAAAGACTGCAGTGGAGAGACTTTAGTGGACAGAATAAAGTGGAGACTATAGTGGAAAGTATAAAGTGGAAAGACTAAAGTGGACAGAGAATAGTGGAAAGACTAAAGTGGAAAGACTGTAGTGGACAGAATAAAGTGGAGACTATAGTGGAAAGACTAAAGTGGAAAGACTAAAGTGGACAGACTATAGTGGAAAGACTATAGTGGAAAGACTGTAGTGGACAAAATAAAGTGGAGAATATAGTGGAAAGACTAAAGTGGACAGAGGATAGTGGAAAGACTAAAGTGGACAGACTATAGTGGAAAGACTATAGTGGAAAGACTGTAGTGGACAGAATAAAGTGGAAAGACTGAAGTGGAAAGACTAAGTGGACAGACTAAAGCGGAAAGACTAAAGTGGAAAGACTAAAGTGGACATACTATAGTGGAAAGACTAAAGTGGACAGACTAAAGTGGAAAGACTAAAGTGGAAAGACTAAAGTGGACAGACTATAGTGGAAAGACTATAGTGGAAAGACTGTAGTGGACAGAATAAAGTGGAGACTATAGTGGAAAGACTAAAGTGGACAGGCTATAGTGGAAAGACTAAAGTGGACAGACTAAAGTGGAAAGACTAAAGTGGAAAGACTAAAGTGGACAGACGATAGTGGAAATGACTAAAGAGGAAAGACTAAAGTGGACAGACTAAAGTGGACAGACTAAAGTGGAAAGACTAAAGTGGACAGACTCTAGTGGAAAGACTGAAGTGGAAAGACTAAAGTGGAAAGACTAAAGTGGACAGAGAATAGTGGAAAGACTAAACTGGACAGACTATAGTGGAAAGACTAAAGTGGACAGACTAAAGTGGAAAGACTAAAGTGGAAAGACTAAAGTGGACAGACTATAGTGGAAAGAGGTATAGTGGAGTGGACAGTCTCTAGTGGAAAGACTGAACTGGAAAGACTAAGTGGACAGACTAAAGCGGAAAGACTAAAGTGGAAAGACTAAAGTGGACAGACTATAGTGGAAAGACTGTAGTGGACAGAATAAATTGGAGAGTATAGTGGAAAGAATAAAGTGGACAGAGAATAGTGGAAAGTCTAAAGTGGACAGACTATAGTGGAAAGACTATAGTGGAGAGATTGTAGTGGACAGAATAAAGTGGAGACTATAGTGGAAAGTCTAAAGTGGAAAGACTAAAGTGGACAGAGAATAGTGGAAAGACTAAAGTGTAGTGGACAGAATAAAGTGGAGACTATAGTGGAAAGACTAAAGTGGAAAGACTAAAGTGGACAGACTATAGTGGAAAGACTACAGTGGAAAGACTGTAGTGGACAGAATAAAGTGGAGACTATAGTGGAAAGACTAAAGTGGACAGAGAATAGTGGAAAGACTAAAGTGGACAGACTATAGTGGAAAGACTGTAGTGGACAAAATAAAGTGAAGACTATACTGGAAAGACTAAAGTGGAAAGACTATAGTGGAAAGACTATAGTGGAGTGGAAAGTCTCTAGTGGAAAGACTGAACTGGAAAGACTAAGTGGACAGACTAAAGTGGAAAGACTAAAGTGGACAGACTAAATTGGAAAGACAAAAGTGGAAAGACTAAAGTGGACAGACTATAGTGGAAAGACTGTAGTGGACAGAATAAAGTGGAGAGTATAGTGGAAAGAATAAAGTGGACAGAGAATAGTGGAAAGTCTAAAGTGGACAGACTATAGTGGAAAGACTAGAGTGGAGAGATTGTAGTGGACAGAATAAAGTGGAGACTATAGTGGAAAGTCTAAAGTGGAAAGACTAAAGTGGACAGAGAATAGTGGAAAGACTAAAGTGTAGTGGACAGAATAAAGTGGAGACTATAGTGGAAAGACTAAAGTGGAAAGACTAAAGTGGACAGACTATAGTGGAAAGACTATAGTGGAAAGACTGTAGTGGACAGAATAAAGTGGAGACTATAGTGGAAAGACTAAAGTGGAAAGACTAAAGTAGAAAGACTAAAGTGGACAGACTATAGTGGAAAGACTAGAGTGGAAAGAATGTAGTGGACAGAATACAGTGGAGACTATAGTGGAAAGACTAAAGTGGAAAGACTAAAGTGGGCAGAGATTCGTGGAAAGACTAAAGTGGACAGACTATAGTGGAAAGACTAAAGTGGACAGACTAAAGTGGAAAGACAAAAGTGGAAAGACTAAAGTGGACAGACTATAGTGGAAAGACTGTAGTGGACAGAATAAAGTGGAGAGTATAGTGGAAAGAATAAAGTGGACAGAGAATAGTGGAAAGTCTAAAGTGGACAGACTATAGTGGAAAGACTATAGTGGAGAGATTGTAGTGGACAGAATAAAGTGGAGACTATAGTGGAAAGTCTAAAGTGGAAAGACTAAAGTGGACAGAGAATAGTGGAAAGACTAAAGTGTAGTGGACAGAATAAAGTGGAGACTATAGTGGAAAGACTAAAGTGGAAAGACTATAGTGGAAAGAATGTAGTGGACAGAATAAAGTGGAGACTATAGTGGAAAGACTAAAGTGGAAAGACTAAAGTGGGCAGAGATTAGTGGAAAGACTAAAGTGGACAGACTATAGTGGAAAGACTAAAGTGGACAGACTAAATTGGAAAGACAAAAGTGGAAAGACTAAAGTGGACAGACTATAGTGGAAAGACTGTAGTGGACAGAATAAAGTGGAGAGTATAGTGGAAAGAATAAAGTGGACAGAGAATAGTGGAAAGTCTAAAGTGGACAGACTATAGTGGAAAGACTATAGTGGAGAGATTGTAGTGGACAGAATAAAGTGGAGACTATAGTGGAAAGTCTAAAGTGGAAAGACTAAAGTGGACAGAGAATAGTGGAAAGACTAAAGTGTAGTGGACAGAATAAAGTGGAGACTATAGTGGAAAGACTAAAGTGGAAAGACTAAAGTGGACAGACTATAGTGGAAAGACTGAAGTGGAAAGACTGTAGTGGACAGAATAAAGTGGAGACTATAGTGGAAAGACTAAAGTGGAAAGACTAAAGTAGAAAGACTAAAGTGGACAGACTATAGTGGAAAGACTAGAGTGGAAAGAATGTAGTGGACAGAATACAGTGGAGACTATAATGGAAAGACTAAAGTGGAAAGACTAAAGTGGGCAGAGATTAGTGGAAAGAATAAAGTGGACAGACTATAGTGGAAAGACTAAAGTGGACAGACTAAAGTGGAAAGACAAAAGTGGAAAGACTAAAGTGGACAGACTATAGTGGAAAGACTGTAGTGGACAGAATAAAGTGGAGAGTATAGTGGAAAGAATAAAGTGGACAGAGAATAGTGGAAAGTCTAAAGTGGACAGACTATAGTGGAAAGACTATAGTGGAGAGATTGTAGTGGACAGAATAAAGTGGAGACTATAGTGGAAAGTCTAAAGTGGAAAGACTAAAGTGGACAGAGAATAGTGGAAAGACTAAAGTGTAGTGGACAGAATAAAGTGGAGACTATAGTGGAAAGACTAAAGTGGAAAGACTAAAGTGGACAGACTATAGTGGAAAGACTATAGTGGAAAGACTGTAGTGGACAGAATAAAGTGGAGACTATAGTGGAAAGACTAAAGTGGACAGAGAATAGTGGAAAGACTAAAGTGGACAGACTATAGTGGAAAGACTATAGTGGAAAGACTGTAGTGGACAAAATAAAGTGAAGACTATAGTGGAAAGACTAAAGTGGAAAGACTATAGTGGACAGACTATAGTGGAAAGACTGAAGTGGGCAGACTAAAGTGGAAAAACTAAAGTGGAAAGACTAAAGTGGAAAGACAAAAGTGGAAAGACTAAAGTGGACAGACTATAGTGGAAAGACTGTAGTGGACAGAATAAAGTGGAGAGTATAGTGGAAAGAATAAAGTGGACAGAGAATAGTGGAAAATCTAAAGTGGACAGACTATAGTGGAAAGACTATAGTGGAGAGATTGTAGTGGACAGAATAAAGTGGAGACTATAGTGGAAAGTCTAAAGTGGAAAGACTAAAGTGGACAGAGAATAGTGGAAAGTCTAAAGTGGACAGACTATAGTGGAAAGACTATAGTGGAGAGATTGTAGTGGACAGAATAAAGTGGAGACTATAGTGGAAAGTCTAAAGTGGAAAGACTATAGTGGACAGAGAATAGTGGAAAGACTAAAGTGTAGTGGACAGAATAAAGTGGAGACTATAGTGGAAAGACTAAAGTGGAAAGACTAAAGTGGACAGACTATAGTGGACAGAATAAAGTGGAGACTATAGTGGAAAGACTAAAGTGGACAGAGAATAGTGGAAAGACTAAAGTGGACAGACTATAGTGGAAAGACTATAGTGGAAAGACTGTAGTGGACAAAATAAAGTGAAGACTATAGTGGAAAGACTAAAGTGGAAAGACTATAGTGGACAGACTATAGTGGAAAGACTGAAGTGGGCAGACTAAAGTGGAAAAACTAAAGTGGAAAGACTAAAGTGGACAGACTATAGTGGAAAGACTATAGCGAAAAGACTGTAGTGGACTGAATAAAGTGTAGACTATAGTGGAAAGACTAAAGTGGGCAGAGAATAGTGGAAAGACTAAAGTGGAAAGACTAAAGTGGACAGACTATAGTGGAAAGACTATAGTGGAAAGACTGTAGTGGACAGAATAAAGTGGAGACTATAGTGGACAGACTAAAGTGGACAGAGAATAGTGGAAAGACTAAAGTGGAAAGACTGTAGTGGACAGAATAAAGTGGATACTATAGTGGAAAGACTAAAGTGGAAAGACTAAAGTGGACAGACTATAGTGGAAAGACTGAAGTGGAAAGACTAAGTGGACAGACTAAAGTGGAAAGACTATAGTGGAAAGACTAAAGTGGACAGACTATAGTGGAAAGACTAAAGTGGACAGACTGAAGTGGAAAGACTATAGTGGAAAGACTAAAGTGGAAAGACTATAGTGGACAGACTACAGTGGAAAGACTGAAGTGGAAAGACTCAGTGGACAAACTAAAGTCTACACACTGAAGTGGAGAGAATAAAGTGGAAAGACTAAAGTGGAAAGACTATAGTGGAAAGACTAAAGTGGGCAGACTATAGTGGAAAGACTAAAGTGGACAGACTAAAGTGGAAAGATTAAAGTGGAAAGACTAAAGTGGACAGACTATAGTGGAAAGACTAAAGTGGACAGACTATAGTGGAAAGACTAAAGTGGACAGACTAAAGTGGAAAGACTAAAGTGGACAGACGATAGTGGAAATGAATAAAGTGGAAAGACTGTAGTGGACAGAATAAAGTGGAGAGTATAGTGGACAGACTAAAGTGGAAAAACTAAAGTGGAAAGACTAAAGTGGACAGACTATAGTGGAAAGACTATAGTGGAAAGACTGTAGTGGACAGAATAAAGTGTAGACTATAGTGGAAAGACTAAAGTGGGCAGAGAATAGTGGAAAGACTAAAGTGGACAGACTATAGTGGAAAGACTATAGTGGAAAGACTGTAGTGGACAGAATAAAGTGGAGACTATAGTGGAAAGACTAAATTGGACAGAGAATAGTGGAAAGACTAAAGTGGAAAGACTGTAGTGGACAGAATAAAGTGGAGACTATAGTGGAAAGACTAAAGTGGAAAGACTAAAGTGGACAGTCTATAGTGGAAAGACTGAAGTGGAAAGACTAAGTGGACAGACTAAAGTGGAAAGACTATAGTGGTAAGACTAAAGTGGACAGACTACAGTGGAAAGACTAAAGTGGACAGACTGAAGTGGAAAGACTATAGTGGAAAGACTAAAGTGGAAAGACTAAAGTGGACAGACGATAGTGGAAATGAATAAAGTGGAAAGACTGTAGTGGACAGAATAAAGTGGAGAGTATAGTGGACAGACTAAAGTGGAAAAACTAAAGTGGAAAGACTAAAGTGGACAGACTATAGTGGAAAGACTATAGTGGAAAGACTGTAGTGGACAGAATAAAGTGTAGACTATAGTGGAAAGACTAAAGTGGGCAGAGAATAGTGGAAAGACTAAAGTGGACAGACTATAGTGGAAAGACTATAGTGGAAAGACTGTAGTGGACAGAATAAAGTGGAGACTATAGTGGAAAGACTAAATTGGACAGAGAATAGTGGAAAGACTAAAGTGGAAAGACTGTAGTGGACAGAATAAAGTGGAGACTATAGTGGAAAGACTAAAGTGGAAAGACTAAAGTGGACAGTCTATAGTGGAAAGACTGAAGTGGAAAGACTAAGTGGACAGACTAAAGTGGAAAGACTATAGTGGTAAGACTAAAGTGGACAGACTACAGTGGAAAGACTAAAGTGGACAGACTGAAGTGGAAAGACTATAGTGGAAAGACTAAAGTGGAAAGACTAAAGTGGACAGACTAAAGTGGACAGTCTATAGTGGAAAGACTAAAGTGGACAGACTATAGTGGAAAGACTAAAGTGGACAGAGAATAGTGGAAAGACTAAAGTGGAAAGACTGTAGTGGACAGAATAAAGTGGAGACTATAGTGGAAAGACTAAAGTGGAAAGACTAAAGTGGACAGTCTATAGTGGAAAGACTGAAGTGGAAAGACTAAGTGGACAGACTAAAGTGGAAAGACTATAGTGGAAAGACTAAAGTGGACAGACTAAAGTGGAAAGACTAAAGTGGACAGTCTATAGTGGAAAGACTGAAGTGGAAAGACTAAGTGGACAGACTAAAGTGGAAAGACTATAGTGGAAAGACTAAAGTGGACAGACTATAGTGGAAAGACTAAAGTGGACAGACTGAAGTGGAAAGACTATAGTGGAAAGACTAAAGTGGAAAGACTAAAGTGGACAGACTACAGTGGAAAGACTGAAGTGGAAAGACTAAAGTGGACAGACTATAGTGGAAAGACTAAAGTGGACAGACTAAAGTGGACAGTCTATAGTGGAAAGACTGAATTGGAAAGACTAAGTAGACAGACTAAAGTGGAAAGACTATAGTGGAAAGACTAAAGTGGACAGACTATAGTGGAAAGACTAAAGTGGACAGACTGAAGTGGAAAGACTATAGTGGAAAGACTAAAGTGGAAAGACTAAAGTGGACAGACTACAGTGGAAAGACTGAAGTGGAAAGACTAAAGTGGACAGACTATAGTGGAAAGACTAAAGTGGACAGACTAAAGTGGAAAGACTAAAGTGGAAAGACTAAAGTGGACAGACTATAGTGGAAAGACTAAAGTGGACTGACGATAGTGGAAATGACTAAAGTGGAAAGACTAAAGTGGACAGACTAAAGTGGACAGACTAAAGTGGACAGACTTAAGTGGAAAGACTAAAGTGGACAGACTATAGTGGAAAGACTAAAGTGGACAGACTAAAGTGGAAAGACTAAAGTGGAAAGACTAAAGTGGACAGACTATAGTGGAGAGACTAAAGTGGACAGACTATAGTGGTGAGACTAAAGTGGACAGACTATAGTGGAAAGACTAAAGTGGACAGACTAAAGTGGACAGACTTAAGTGGAAAGACTAAAGTGGACAGACTATAGTGGAAAGACTAAAGTGGACAGACTAAAGTGGAAAGACTAAAGTGGAAAGACTAAAGTGGACAGACTATAGTGGAGAGACTAAAGTGGACAGACTATAGTGGAAAGACTAAAGTGGACAGACTAAAGTGGAAAGACTAAAGTGGAAAGACTAAAGTGGACAGACGATAGTGGAAATGACTAAAGTGGAAAGAATAAAGTGGACAGACTAAAGTGGACAGACTAAAGTGGACAGACTAAAGTGGAAAGACTAAAGTGGAAAGACTAAAGTGGACAGACTATAGTGGAAAGACTATAGTGGAAAGACTGTAGTGGACAGAATAAAGTGGAGACTACAGTGGAAAGACTAAAGTGGAAAGACTAAAATGGAAAGACTAAAGTTGACAGACTATAGTGGAGAGACTAAAGTGGACAGACTATAGTGGAAAGACTAAAGTGGACAGACTAAAGTGGAAAGACTAAAGTGGACAGACGATAGTGGAAATGGCTAAAGTGGAAAGTCTAAAGTGGACAGACTAAAATGGAAAGACTAAAGTGGACAGACGATAGTGGAAATGACTAAAGTGGAAAGACTGTAGTGGACAGAATAAAGTGGAGAGTATAGTGGACAGACTAAAGTGGAAAAACTAAAGTGGAAAGACTAAAGTGGACAGACTATAGTGGAAAGACTATAGTGGAAAGACTGTAGTGGACAGAATAAAGTGTAGATTATAGTAGAAAGACTAAAGTGGGCAGAGAATAGTGGAAAGACTAAAGTGGACAGACTATAGTGGAAAGACTATAGTGGAAAGACTTTAGTGGACAGAATAAAGTGGAGACTATAGTGGAAAGACTAAAGTGGACAGAGAATAGTGGAAAGACTAAAGTGGAAAGACTGTAGTGGACAGAATAAAGAGGAGACTATAGTGGAAAGACTAAAGTGGAAAGACTAAAGTGGACAGTCTATAGTGTAAAGACTGAAGTGGAAAGACTAAGTGGACAGACTAAAGTGGAAAGACTATAGTGGAAAGACTAAAGTGGACAGACTATAGTGGAAAGACTAAAGTGGACAGACTGAAATGGAAAGACTATAGTGGAAAGACTAAAGTGGAAAGACTAAAGTGGACAGACTACAGTGGAAAGACTGAAGTGGAAAGGCTAAAGTGGACAGACTATAGTGGAAAGACTAAAGTGGACCGACTAAAGTGGACAGACTATAGTGGAAAGACTAAAGTGGACAGACTAAAGTGGAAAGACTAAAGTGGAAAGACTAAAGTGGACAGACAATAGTGGAAATGACTAAAGTGGAAAGGCTAAAGTGGACAGACTAAAGTGGACAGACTAAAGTGGAAAGACTAAAGTGGACAGACTCTAGTGGAAAGACTGAAGTGGAAAGACTAAGTGGACAGACTAAAGCGGAAAGACTAAAGTGGAAAGACTAAAGTGGACAGACTATAGTGGAAAGACTAAAGTGGACAGACTATAGTGGAAAGACTATAATGGAAAGACTGTAGTGGAAAGACTATAGTGGAAAGACTGTAGTGGACAGAATAAAGTGTAGACTATAGTGGAAAGACTAAAGTGGAAAGACTAAAGTGGAAAGACTAAAGTGGACAGACTATAGTGGAAAGACTGTAGTGGACAGAATAAAGTGGGGAGTATAGTGGAAAGAATAAAGTGGACAGAGAATAGTGGAAAGACTAGAGTGGACAGACTATAGTGGAAAGACTGTAGTGGACAGAATAAATTGGAGACTATAGTAGAAAGACTAAAGTGGACAGACTATAGTGGAAAGACTGTAGTGGACAAAATAAAGTGGAGACTATAGTGGAAAGACTAAAGTGGAAAGACTAAAGTGGAAAGACTAAAGTGGACAGACTATAGTGGAAAGACTGTAGTGGAAAGAATAAAGTGGGGAGTATAGTGGAAAGAATAAAGTGGACAGAGAATAGTAGAAATACTAAAGTTGACAGACTATAGTGGAAAGACTGCAGTGGAGAGACTGTAGTGGACAGAATAAAGTGGAGACTATAGTGGAAAGTCTAAAGTGGAAAGACTAAAGTGGACAGAGAATAGTGGAAAGACTAAAGTGGAAAGACTGTAGGTGACAGAATAAAGTGGAGAATATATTGGAAAGACTAAAGTGGAAAGACTATAGTGGACAGACTATAGTGGAAAGACTATAGCGAAAAGACTGTAGTGGACTGAAGAAAGTGTAGACTATAGTGGAAAGACTAAAGTAGGCAGAGAATAGTGGAAAGACTAAAGTGGACAGACTATAGTGGAAAGACTATAGTGGAAAGACTGTATTGGACAGAATAAAGTGGAGACTATAGTGGACAGACTAAAGTGGACAGAGAATAGTGGAAAGACTAAAGTGGAAAGACTGTAGTGGACAGAATAAAGTGGATACTATAGTGGAAAGACTAAAGTGGAAAGACTAAAGTGGACAGTCTACAGTGGAAAGACTGAAGTGGAAAGACTAAGTGGACAGACTAAAGTGGAAAGACTATAGTGGAAAGACTAAAGTGGACAGACTATAGTGGAAAGACTAAAGTGGACAGACTGAAGTGGAAAGACTATAGTTTATAGACTAAAGTGGAAAGACTATAGTGGACAGACTACAGTGGAAAGACTGAAGCGGAAAGACTCAGTGGACAAACTAAAGTGTACACACTGAAGTGGAGAGAATAAAGTGGAAAGACTAAAGTGGAAAGACTATAGTGGAAAGACTAAAGTGGACAGACTATAGTGGAAAGACTAAAGTGGACAGACTAAAGTGGAAAGATTGGAAAGACTAAAGTGGACAGACTATAGTGGAAAGACTAAAGTGGACAGACTAATTGAAAGACTAAAATGGACAGACTAAAGTGGAAAGACTAAAGTGGACAGACGATAGTGGAAATGAATAAAGTGGAAAGACTGTAGTGGACAGAATAAAGTGGAGAGTATAGTGGACAGACTAAAGTGGAAAAACTAAAGTGGAAAGACTAAAGTGGACAGACTATAGTGGAAAGACTATAGTGGAAAGACTGTAGTGGACAGAATAAAGTGTAGACTATAGTGGAAAGACTAAAGTGGGCAGAGAATAGTGGAAAGACTAAAGTGGACAGACTATAGTGGAAAGACTATAGTGGAAAGACTGTAGTGGACAGAATAAAGTGGAGACTATAGTGGAAAGACTAAAGTGGACAGAGAATAGTGGAAAGACTAAAGTGGAAAGACTGTAGTGGACAGAATAAAGTGGAGACTATAGTGGAAAGACTAAAGTGGACAGTCTATAGTGGAAAGACTGAAGTGGAAAGACTAAGTGGACAGACTAAAGTGGAAAGACTATAGTGGAAAGACTAAAGTGGACAGACTATAGTGAAAAGACTAAAGTGGACAGACTGAAGTGGAAAGACTATAGTGGAAAGACTAAAGTGGAAAGACTAAAGTGGACAGACTAAAGTGGACAGTCTATAGTGGAAAGACTAAAGTGGACAGACTATAGTGGAAAGACTGTAGTGGACAGAATAAAGTGGAGACTATAGTGGAAAGACTAAAGTGGACAGAGAATAGTGGAAAGACTAAAGTGGAAAGACTGTAGTGGACAGAATAAAGTGGAGACTATAGTGGAAAGACTAAAGTGGAAAGACTAAAGTGGACAGTCTATAGTGGAAAGACTGAAGTGGAAAGACTAAGTGGACAGACTAAAGTGGAAAGACTATAGTGGAAAGACTAAAGTGGACAGACTAAAGTGGAAAGACTAAAGTGGACAGTCTATAGTGGAAAGACTGAAGTGGAAAGACTAAGTGGACAGACTAAAGTGGAAAGACTATAGTGGAAAGACTAAAGTGGACAGACTATAGTGGAAAGACTAAAGTGGACAGACTGAAGTGGAAAGACTATAGTGGAAAGACTAAAGTGGAAAGACTAAAGTGGACAGACTACAGTGGAAAGACTGAAGTGGAAAGACTAAAGTGGACAGACTATAGTGGAAAGACTAAAGTGGACAGACTAAAGTGGAAAGACTAAAGTGGAAAGACTAAAGTGGACAGACTATAGTGGAAAGACTAAAGTGGACTGACGATAGTGGAAATGACTAAAGTGGAAAGACTAAAGTGGACAGACTAAAGTGGACAGACTAAAGTGGACAGACTTAAGTGGAAAGACTAAAGTGGACAGACTATAGTGGAAAGACTAAAGTGGACAGACTAAAGTGGAAAGACTAAAGTGGAAAGACTAAAGTGGACAGACTATAGTGGAGAGACTAAAGTGGACAGACTATAGTGGAAAGGCTAAAGTGGACAGACTAAAGTGGAAAGACTAAAGTGGAAAGACTAAAGTGGACAGACGATAGTGGAAATGACTAAAGTGGAAAGAATAAAGTGGACAGACTAAAGTGGACAGACTAAAGTGGACAGACTAAAGTGGAAAGACTAAAGTGGAAAGACTAAAGTGGACAGACTATAGTGCAAAGACTATAGTGGAAAGACTGTAGTGGACAGAATAAAGTGGAGACTACAGTGGAAAGACTAAAGTGGAAAGACTAAAATGGAAAGACTAAAGTTGACAGACTATAGTGGAGAGACTAAAGTGGACAGACTATAGTGGAAAGACTAAAGTGGACAGACTAAAGTGGAAAGACTAAAGTGGAAAGACTAAAGTGGACAGACGATAGTGGAAATGACTAAAGTGGAAAGACTAAAGTGGACAGACTAAAATGGAAAGACTAAAGTGGACAGACGATAGTGGAAATGACTAAAGTGGAAAGACTGTAGTGGACAGAATAAAGTGGAGAGTATAGTGGACAGACTAAAGTGGAAAAACTAAAGTGGAAAGACTAAAGTGGACAGACTATAGTGGAAAGACTATAGTGGAAAGACTGTAGTGGACAGAATAAAGTGTAGATTATAGTGGAAAGACTAAAGTGGGCAGAGAATAGTGGAAAGACTAAAGTGGACAGACTATAGTGGAAAGACTGTAGTGGACAGAATAAAGTGGAGACTATAGTGGAAAGACTAAAGTGGACAGAGAATAGTGGAAAGACTAAAGTGGAAAGACTGTAGTGGACAGAATAAAGAGGAGACTATATTGGAAAGACTAAAGTGGAAAGACTAAAGTGGACAGTCTATAGTGGAAAGACTAAAGTGGACAGACTAAAGTGGAAAGACTAAAGTGGAAAGACTAAAGTGGACAGACGATAGTGGAAATGACTAAAGTGGAAAGACTAAAGTGGACAGACTAAAGTGGACAGACTAAAGTGGAAAGACTAAAGTGGACAGACTCTAGTGGAAAGACTGAAGTGGAAAGACTAAGTGGACAGACTAAAGCGGAAAGACTAAAGTGGAAAGACTAAAGTGGACAGACTATAGTGGAAAGACTAAAGTGGACGGACTAAAGTGGAAAGACTAAAGTGGACCGACTAAAGTGGACAGACTATAGTGGAAAGACTAAAGTGGACCGACTAAAGTGGACAGACTATAGTGGAAAGACTAAAGTGGACAGACTAAAGTGGAAATACTAAAGTGGAAAGACTAAAGTGGACAGACTAAAGTGGACAGACTAAAGTGGAAAGACTAAAGTGGACAGACTCTAGTGGAAAGACTGAAGTGGAAAGACTAAGTGGACAGACTAAAGCGGAAAGACTAAAGTGGAAAGACTAAAGTGGACAGACTATAGTGGAAAGACTAAAGTGGACAGACTAAAGTGGAAAGACTAAAGTGGAAAGACTAAAGTGGACAGACTATAGTGGAAAGACTAAAGTGGACGGACTAAAGTGGAAAGACTAAAGTGGACCGACTAAAGTGGACAGACTATAGTGGACCGACTAAAGTGGACAGACTATAGTGGAAAGACTAAAGTGGACAGACGATAGTGGAAATGACTAAAGTGGAAAGGCTAAAGTGGACAGACTAAAGTGGACAGACTAAAGTGGAAAGACTAAAGTGGACAGACTCTAGTGGAAAGACTGAAGTGGAAAGACTAAGTGGACAGACTAAAGCGGAAAGACTAAAGTGGAAAGACTAAAGTGGACAGACTATAGTGGAAAGACTAAAGTGGACAGACTAAAGTGGAAAGACTAAAGTGGAAAGACTAAAGTGGACAGACTATAGTGGAAAGACTATAGTGGAAAGACTGTAATGGAAAGACTATAGTGGAAAGACTGTAGTGGACAGAATAAAGTGGAGACTATAGTGGAAAGACTAAAGTGGAAAGACTAAAGTGGACAGACTATAGTGGAAAGACTATAGTGGAAAGACTGTAGTGGACAGAATAAAGAGGAGACTATAGTGGAAAGAACAAAGTGGACAGAGAATAGTGGAAAGACTAGAGTGGACATAATAAATTGGAGACTATAGTGGAAAGACTAAAGTGGACAGACTATAGTGGAGACTATAGTGGAAAGACTGTAGTGGACAGAGAATAGTGGAAAGACTAAAGTGGACAGACTATAGTGGAAAGACTAAAGTGGACAGACTAAAGTGGAAAGACTAAAGTGGAAAGACTAAAGTGGACAGACTATAGTGGAAAGACTATAGTGGAAAGACTGTAGTGGACAGAATAAAGTGGAGACTATAGTGGAAAGACTAAAGTGGAAAGACTAAAGTGGACGGACTATAGTGGAAAGACTAAAGTGGACAGACTAAAGTGGAATGACTAAAGTGGAAAGACTAAAGTGGACAGACGATAGTGAAAATGACTAAAGTGGAAAGACTAAAGTGGACAGACTAAAGGGGACAGACTAAAGTGGAAAGACTAAAGTGGACAGTCTCTATTGGAAAGACTGAACTGGAAAGACTAAGTGAACAGACTAAAGTGGAAAGACTAAAGTGTACAGACTAAAGTGGAAAGACTAAAGTGGAAAGACTAAAGTGGACAGACTATAGTGGAAAGACTATAGTGGAAAGAATGTAGTGGACAGAATAAAGTGGAGACTATAGTGGAAAGACTAAAGTGGAAAGACTAAAGTGGGCAGAGATTAGTGGAAAGACTAAAGTGGACAGACTATAGTGGAAAGACTAAAGTGGACAGACTAAAGTGGAAAGACAAAAGTGGAAAGACTAAAGTGGACAGACTATAGTGGAAAGACTGTAGTGGAGAGAATAAAGTGGAGACTATAGTGGAAAGACTAAAGTGGAAAGACTAAAGTGGGCAGAGATTAGTGGAAAGACTAAAGTGGACAGACTATAGTGGAAAGACTAAAGTGGACAGACTAAACTAAAGTGGAAAGACAAAAGTGGAAAGACTAAAGTGGACAGACTATAGTGGAAAGACTGTAGTGGACAGAATAAAGTGGAGAGTATAGTGGAAAGAATAAAGTGGACAGAGAATAGTGGAAAGTCTAAAGTGGACAGACTATAGTGGAAAGACTATAGTGGAGAGATTGTAGTGGACAGAATAAAGTGGAGACTATAGTGGAAAGTCTAAAGTGGAAAGACTAAAGTGGACAGAGAATAGTGGAAAGACTAAAGTGTAGTGGACAGAATAAATAATAATAATAATAATTTATTTATCACCCACTTTACAGAACAGAGGTTAAGTGGAGTAAATACAAAAAGAAAAACAACAAGAGAAAACAAGAAACAAAGTTAATCACATACAGAAAAAAGTGGAAAGACTAAGTGGACAGACTAAAGTGGAAAGACTATAGTGGAAAGACTAAAGTGGACAGACTATAGTGGAAAGACTAAAGTGGACAGACTGAAGTGGAAAGACTATAGTGGAAAGACTAAAGTGGAAAGACTATAGTGGACAGACTACAGTGGAAAGACTGAAGTGGAAAGACTCAGTGGACAAACTAAAGTGTACACACTGAAGTGGAGAGAATAAAGTGGAAAGACTAAAGTGGAAAGACTGAAGTGGAAAGACTAAGCGGACAGACTAAAGCGGAAAGACTAAAGTGGAAAGACTAAAGTGGACAGACTCTAGTGGAAAGACTGAAGTGGAAAGACTAAGTGGACAGACTAAAGCGGAAAGACTAAAGTGGAAAGACTAAAGTGGACAGACTATAGTGGAAAGACTAAAGTGGACAGAGACTAAAGTGGAAAGACTAAAGTGGAAAGACTAAAGTGGACAGACTATAGTGGAAAGACTATAGTGGAAAGACTGTAGTGAACAGAATAAAGTGGAGACTATAGTGGAAAGACTAAAGTGGAAAGACTAATGTGGACAGAGAATAGTGGAAAGACTAAAGTGGGTAGACTATAGTGGAAAGACTAAAGTGGACAGACTAAAGTGAAAAGACTAAAGTGGAAAGACTAAAGTGGACAGACTACAGTGGAAAGACTATAGTGGAGAGACTGTAGTGGACAGAATAAAGTGGAGACTATAGTGGAAAGACTAAAGTGGAAAGACTAAAGTGGAAAGACTAAAGTGAACAAATAATAGTGGAAAGACTAAAGTGGAAAGACTATAGTGGAAAGACGATAATAGAAAGACTAAAGTGGACGGACTAAAGTGGAAAGACTAAAGTGGAAAAACTAAAGTGGACAGACTATAGTGGAAAGACTATAGTGGAAAGACTGTAGTTGACAGAATAAAGTGGAGACTATAGTGGAAAGACTAAAGCGGAAAGACTAAAGTGGAAAGACTAAAGTGGACAGACTATAGTGGAAAGACTAAAGTGGACAGACTATAGTGGAAAGACTAAAGTGGACAGACTAAAGTGGAAAGACTAAAGGGGACAGACTATAGTGGAAAGACTATAGTGGAGAGACTGTAGTGGACAGAATAAAGTGGAGACTATAGTGGAAAGACTAAAGTGGACAGAGAATAGTGGAAAGACTAAAGTGGAAAGACTATAGTGGAAAGACAATAATGGAAAGACTAAAGTGGAAGGACTAAAGTGGAAAGACTAAAGTGGAAAAACTAAAGTGGACAGAGAATAGTGGAAAGACTAAAGTGGAAAGACTATAGTGGAAAGACAATAATAGAAAGACTAAAGTGGAAGGACTAAAGTGGAAAGACTAAAGTGGAAAAACTAAAGAGGACAGACTATAGTGGAAAGACTATAGTGGAAAGATTGTAGTGGACAGAATAAAGTGGAGACTATAGTGGAAAGACTAAAGTGGAAAGACTAAAGTGGAAAGACTAAAGTGGAAAGACTAAAGTGGAGAGACTATAGTGGAAAGACTAAAGTGGACAGACTATAGTGGAAAGACTAAAGTGGACAGACTAAAGGGGAAAGACTAAAGTGGAAAGACTAAAGTGGACAGACGATAGTGGAAATGACTAAAGTGGAAAGGATAAAGTGGTCAGACTAAAGTGGACAGACTAAAGTGGAAAGACTAAAGAAGACAGACTCTAGTGGAAAGACTGAAGTGGAAAGACTAAGTGGACAGACAAAAGCGGAAAGACTAAAGTGGAAAGACTAAAGTGGACAGACTATAGTGGAAAGACTAAAGTGGACAGACTAAAGTGGAAAGACTAAAGTGGAAAGACTAAAGTGGACAGACTATAGTGGAAAGACTATAGTGGAAAGACTGTAGTGGAAAGACTACAGTGGAAAGACTGTAGTGGACAGAATAAAGTGGAGACTATAGTGGAAAGACTAAAGTGGAAAGACTAAAGTGGACATACTATAGTGGAAAGACTATAGTGGAAAGACTGTAGTGGACAGAATAAAGTGGAGACTATAGTGGAAAGACTAAAGTGGACAGAGAATAGTGGAAAGACTAGAGTGGACAGACTATAGTGGAAAGACTAAAGTGGACAGACTAAAGTGGAAAGACTAAAGTGGAAAGACTAAAGTGGACAGATTATAGTGGAAAGACTATAGTGGAAAGACTGTAGTGGACAGAATAAAGTGGAGACTATAGTGGAAAGACTAAAGTGGAAAGACTAAAGTGGAAAGACTAAAGTTGACAGACTATAATGGAAAGACTAAAGTAGACAGACTAAAGTGGAAAGACTAAAGTGGACAGACGATAGTGGAAATGACTAAAGTGGAAAGACTAAAGTGGACAGACTAAAGTTGACAGACTAAAGTGGAAAGACCAAAGTGGACAGACTCTAGTCGAAAGACTGAAGTGGAAAGACTAAGTGGACAGACTAAAGCGGAAAGACTAAAGTGGAAAGACTAAAGTGGACAGACTATAGTGGAAAGACTAAAGTGGACAGACTAAAGTGGAAAGACTAAAGTGGAAAGACTAAAGTGGACAGACTATAGTGGAAAGACTAAAGTGGACAGACTATAGTGGAAAGACTAAAGTGGACAGACTAACGTGGAAAGACTAAAGTGGAAAGACTAAAGTGGACAGACGATAGTGGAAATGACTAAAGTGGAAAGACTAAAGTGGACAGACTATAGTGGAAAGACTAAAGTGGACAGACTAAAGTGGAAAGACTAAAGTGGAAAGACTAAAGTGGACAGACTATAGTGGAAAGACTAAAGTGGACAGACTAAAGTGGAAAGACTAAAGTGGACAGACTAAAGTGGAAAGACTAAAGTGGAAAGACTAAAGTGGACAGACTATAGTGGAAAGACTATAGTGGAAAGACTGTAGTGGAAAGACTACAGTGGAAAGACTGTAGTGGACAGAATAAAGTGGAGACTATAGTGGAAAGACTAAAGTGGAAAGACTAAAGTGGACAGACTATAGTGGAAAGACTATAGTGGAAAGACTGTAGCGGACAGAATAAAGTGGAGACTATAGTGAAAAGACTAAAGTGGACAGAGAATAGTGGAAAGACTAGAGTGGACAGACTATAGTGGAAAGACTAAAGTGGACAGACTAAAGTGGAAAGACTAAAGTGGAAAGACTAAAGTGGACAGATTATAGTGGAAAGACTATAGTGGAAAGACTGTAGTGGACAGAATAAAGTGGAGACTATAGTGGAAAGACTAAAGTGGAAAGACTAAAGTGGAAAGACTAAAGTTGACAGACTATAGTGGAAAGACTAAAGTAGACAGACTAAAGTGGAAAGACTAAAGTGGACAGACGATAGTGGAAATGACTAAAGTGGAAAGACTAAAGTGGACAGACTAAAGTTGACAGACTAAAGTGGAAAGACTAAAGTGGACAGACTCTAGTCGAAAGACTGAAGTGGAAAGACTAAGTGGACAGACTAAAGCGGAAAGACTAAAGTGGAAAGACTAAAGTGGACAGACTATAGTGGAAAGACTAAAGTGGACAGACTAAAGTGGAAAGACTAAAGTGGAAAGACTAAAGTGGACAGACTATAGTGGAAAGACTAAAGTGGACAGACTATAGTGGAAAGACTAAAGTGGACAGACTAACGTGGAAAGACTAAAGTGGAAAGACTAAAGTGGACAGACGATAGTGGAAATGACTAAAGTGGAAAGACTAAAGTGGACAGACTATAGTGGAAAGACTAAAGTGGACAGACTAAAGTGGAAAGACTAAAGTGGAAAGACTAAAGTGGACAGACTATAGTGGAAAGACTAAAGTGGACAGACTATAGTGGAAAGACTAAAGTGGACAGACTAACGTGGAAAGACTAAAGTGGAAAGACTAAAGTGGACAGACGATAGTGGAAATGACTAAAGTGGAAAGACTAAAGTGGACAGACTATAGTGGAAAGACTAAAGTGGACAGACTAAAGTGGAAAGACTAAAGTGGAAAGACTAAAGTGGACAGACTATAGTGGAAAGACTAAAGTGGACAGACTATAGTGGAAAGACTAAAGTGGACAGACTAACGTGGAAAGACTAATGTGGAAAGACTAAAGTGGACAGACGATAGTGGAAATGACTAAAGTGGACAGACTAAAGTGGACAGACTATAGTGGAAAGACTAAAGTGGACAGACTATAGTGGAAAGACTAAAGTGGACAGACTAACGTGGAAAGACTATAGTGGAAAGACTAAAGTGGACGGACTAAAGTGGAAAGACTAAAGTGGAAAGACTAAATTGGACAGACTATAGTGGAAAGACTATAGTGGAAAGACTGTAGTGGACAGAATAAAGTGGAGACTATAGTGGAAAGACTAAAGTGGAAAGACTAAAGTGGACAGAGATTAGTGGAAACACTAAAGTGGACAGACTATAGTGGAAAGACTAAAGTGGACAGACTAAAGTGGAAAGACTAAAGTGGAAAGACTAAAGTGGACAGACTATAGTGGAAAGACTAAAGTGGACAGACTAAAGTGGAAAGACTAAAGTGGAAAGACTAAAGTGGACAGACTATAGTGGAAAGACTGTAGTGGACAGAATAAAGTGGGGAGTATAGTGGAAAGAATAAAGTGGACAGAGAATAGTGGAAATACTAAAGTTGACAGACTATAGTGGAAAGACTGCAGTGGAGAGACTGTAGTGGACAGAATAAAGTGGAGACTATAGTGGAAAGTCTAAAGTGGAAAGACTAAAGTGGACAGAGAATAGTGGAAAGACTAAAGTGGAAAGACTGTAGTGGACAGAATAAAGTGGACAGACTATAGTGGAAAGACTAAAGTGGACCGATTAACGTGGAAAGACTAAAGTGAAAAGACTAAAGTGGACAGACGATAGTGGAAATGACTAAAGTGGAAAGACTAAAGTGGACAGACTAAAGTGGACAGACTATAGTGGAAAGACTAAAGTGGACAGACTAACGTGGAAAGACTATAGTGGAAAGACTAAAGTGGACGGACTAAAGTGGAAAGACTAAAGTGGACAGAGAATAGTGGAAAGACTAAAGTGGAAAGACTGTAGTGGACAGAATAAAGTGGAGACTATAGTGGAAAGACTAAAGTGGAAAGACTAAAGTGGACAGACTATAGTGGAAAGACTATAGTGGAAAGACTGTAGTGGACAAAATAAAGTGGAGACTATAGTGAAAAGACTAAAGTGGACAGAGGATAGTGGAAAGACTAAAGTGGACAGACTATAGTGGAAAGACTATAATGGAAAGACTGTAGTGGACAGAATAAAGTGGAAAGACTGAAGTGGAAAGACTAAGTGGACAGACTAAAGCGGAAAGACTAAAGTGGAAAGACTAAAGTGGACATACTATAGTGGAAAGACTAAAGTGGACAGACTAAAGTGGAAAGACTAAAGTGGAAAGACTAAAGTGGACAGACTATAGTGGAAAGACTATAGTGGAAAGACTGTAGTGGACAGAATAAAGTGGAGACTATAGTGGAAAGACTAAAGTGGACAGACGATAGTGGAAATGACTACAGTGGAAAGACTAAAGTGGACAGACTAAAGTGGACAGACTAAAGTGGAAAGACTAAAGTGGACAGACTCTAGTGGAAAGGCTGAAGTGGAAAGACTAAAGTGGAAAGACTAAAGTGGACAGAGAATAGTGGAAAGACTAAAGTGGACAGACTATAGTGGAAAGACTAAAGTGGAAAGACTAAAGTGAACAGACTATAGTGGAAAGACTGTAGTGGAAAGACTGTAGTGGACAGAATAAAGTGGAGACTATAGTGGAAAGACTAAAGTGGAAAGACTAAAGTGGACAGACTATAGTGGAAAGACTAAAGTGGACAGACTATAGTGGAAAGACTAAAGTGGACAAACTAAAGTGGAATGACTAAAGTGGAAAGACTAAAGTGGACAGACGATAGTCGAAATGACTAAAGTGGAAAGACTAAAGTGGACAGACTAAAGGGGACAGACTAAAGTGGAAAGACTAAAGTGGACAGTCTCTAGTGGAAAGACTGAACTGGAAAGACTAAGTGGACAGACTAAAGCGGAAAGACTAAAGTGGAAAGACTAAAGTGGACAGACTATAGTGGAAAGACTAAAGTGGACAGACTAAAGTGGAAAGACTAAAGTGGAAAGACTAAAGTGGACAGACTATAATGGAAAGACTATAGTGGAAAGAATGTAGTGGACAGAATAAAGTGGAGACTATAGTGGAAAGACTAAAGTGGAAAGACTAAAGTGGGCAGAGATTAGTGGAAAGACTAAAGTGGACAGACTATAGTGGAAAGACTAAAGTGGACAGACTAAAGTGGAAAGACAAAAGTGGAAAGACTAAAGTGGACAGACTAAAGTGGAAAGACTGTATTGGACAGAATAAAGTGGAGAGTATAGTGGAAAGAATAAAGTGGACAGAGAATAGTGGAAAGTCTAAAGTGGACAGACTATAGTGGAAAGACTATAGTGGAGAGACTGTAGTGGACAGAATAAAGTGGAGACTATAGTGGAAAGTCTAAAGTGGAAAGACTAAAGTGGACAGAGAATAGTGGAAAGACTAAAGTGGAAAGACTCTAGTGGACAGAATAAAGTGGAGACTATAGTGGAAAGACTAAAGTGGAAAGACTATAGTGGAGAGACTGTAGTGGACAGAACGTGGACAGAGAATAGTGGAAAGTCTAAAGTGGACAAACTATAGTGGAAAGACTATAGTGGAGAGACTGTAGTGGACAGAATAAAGTGGAGACTATAGTGGAAAGTCTAAAGTGGAAACACTATAGTGGAAAGACTGTAGTGGATAGAATAAAGTGGAGACTACAGTGGAAAGACTAAAGTGGACAGAGAATAGTGGAAAGACTAAAGTGGACAGACTATAGTGGAAAGACTAAAGTGGACAGACTCTAGTCGAAAGACTGAAGTGGAAAGACTAAGTGGACAGACTAAAGCGGAAAGACTAAAGTGGAAAGACTAAAGTGGACAGACTATAGTGGAAAGACTAAAGTGGACAGACTAAAGTGGAAAGACTAAAGTGGAAAGACTAAAGTGGACAGACTATAGTGGAAAGACTAAAGTGGACAGACTATAGTGGGAAGACTAAAGTGGACAGACTAACGTGGAAAGACTAAAGTGGAAAGACTAAGGTGGACAGACGATAGTGGAAATGACTAAAGTGGAAAGACTAAAGTGGACAGACTATAGTGGAAAGACTAAAGTGGACAGACTAAAGTGGAAAGACTAAAGTGGAAAGACTAAAGTGGACAGACTATAGTGGAAGGACTAAAGTGGACAGACTATAGTGGAAAGACTAAAGTGGACCGATTAACGTGGAAAGAATAAAGTGGACAGAGAATAGTGGAAAGTCTAAAGTGGACAGACTATAGTGGAAAGACTATAGTGGAGAGACTGTAGTGGACAGAATAAAGTGGAGACTATAGTGGAAAGTCTAAAGTGGAAAGACTAAAGTGGACAGAGAATAGTGGAAAGACTAAAGTGGAAAGACTCTAGTGGACAGAATAAAGTGGAGACTATAGTGGAAAGACTAAAGTGGAAAGACTATAGTGGAGAGACTGTAGTGGACAGAACGTGGACAGAGAATAGTGGAAAGTCTAAAGTGGACAAACTATAGTGGAAAGACTATAGTGGAGAGACTGTAGTGGACAGAATAAAGTGGAGACTATAGTGGAAAGTCTAAAGTGGAAAGACTAAAGTGGACAGAGAATAGTGGAAACACTATAGTGGAAAGACTGTAGTGGATAGAATAAAGTGGAGACTACAGTGGAAAGACTAAAGTGGACAGACTCTAGTCGAAAGACTGAAGTGGAAAGACTAAGTGGACAGACTAAAGCGGAAAGACTAAAGTGGAAAGACTAAAGTGGACAGACTATAGTGGAAAGACTAAAGTGGACAGACTAAAGTGGACTAAAGTGGAAAGACTAAAGTGGACAGACTATAGTGGAAAGACTAAAGTGGACAGACTATAGTGGGAAGACTAAAGTGGACAGACTAACGTGGAAAGACTAAAGTGGAAAGACTAAAGACAGACGATAGTGGAAATGACTAAAGTGGAAAGACTAAAGTGGACAGACTATAGTGGAAAGACTAAAGTGGACAGACTAAAGTGGAAAGACTAAAGTGGAAAGACAAAAGTGGAAAGACTAAAGTGGACAGACTAAAGTGGAAAGACTGTATTGGACAGAATAAAGTGGAGAGTATAGTGGAAAGAATAAAGTGGACAGAGAATAGTGGAAAGTCTAAAGTGGACAGACTATAGTGGAGAGACTGTAGTGGACAGAATAAAGTGGAGACTATAGTGGAAAGTCTAAAGTGGAAAGACTAAAGTGGACAGAGAATAGTAGAAAGACTAAAGTGGAAAGACTCTAGTGGACAGAATAAAGTGGAGACTATAGTGGAAAGACTAAAGTGGAAAGACTATAGTGGAGAGACTGTAGTGGACAGAACGTGGACAGAGAATAGTGGAAAGTCTAAAGTGGACAAACTATAGTGGAAAGACTATAGTGGAGAGACTGTAGTGGACAGAATAAAGTGGAGACTATAGTGGAAAGTCTAAAGTGGAAAGACTAAAGTGGACAGAGAATAGTGGAAACACTATAGTGGAAAGACTGTAGTGGATAGAATAAAGTGGAGACTACAGTGGAAAGACTAAAGTGGACAGAGAATAGTGGAAAGACTAAAGTGGACAGACTATAGTGGAAAGACTAAAGTGGACAGACTCTAGTCGAAAGACTGAAGTGGAAAGGCTAAGTGGACAGACTAAAGCGGAAAGACTAAAGTGGAAAGACTAAAGTGGACAGACTATAGTGGAAAGACTAAAGTGGACAGACTAAAGTGGAAAGACTAAAGTGGAAAGACTAAAGTGGACAGACTATAGTGGAAAGACTAAAGTGGACAGACTATAGTGGGAAGACTAAAGTGGACAGACTAACGTGGAAAGACTAAAGTGGAAAGACTAAGGTGGACAGACGATAGTGGAAATGACTAAAGTGGAAAGACTAAAGTGGACAGACTATAGTGGAAAGACTAAAGTGGACAGACTAAAGTGGAAAGACTAAAGTGGAAAGACTAAAGTGGACAGACTATAGTGGAAGGACTAAAGTGGACAGACTATAGTGGAAAGACTAAAGTGGACCGATTAACGTGGAAAGACAAAAGTGAAAAGACTAAAGTGGACAGACGATAGTGGAAATGACTAAAGTGGAAAGACTAAAGTGGACAGACTAAAGTGGACAGACTATAGTGGAAAGACTAAAGTGGACAGACTAACGTGGAAAGACTATAGTGGAAAGACTAAAGTGGACGGACTAAAGTGGAAAGACTATAGTGGAAAGACTAAATTTGATAGACTATAGTGGAAAGACTGTAGTGGACAGTGTAAAGTGGAGACTATAGTGGAAAGACTAAAGTGGAAAGACTAAAGTGGAGAAAGATTGGTGGAAAGACTAAAGTGGACAGACTATAGTGGAAAGACTAAAGTGGACAGACTATAGTGGAAAGACTAAAGTGGACAGACTAAATTTGACAGACTATAGTGGAAAGACTATAGTGGAAAGACTGTAGTGGACAGAATAAAGTGGAGACTATAGTGGAAAGACTAAAGTGGAAAGACTAAAGTGAAAAGACTAAAATGGACAGACGATAGTGGAAATGACTAAAGTGGAAAGACTAAAGTGGACAGACTAAAGTGGACAGACTATAGTGGAAAGACTAAAGTGGACAGACTAACGTGGAAAGACTATAGTGGAAAGACTAAAGTGGACGGACTAAAGTGGAAAGACTAAAGTGGAAAGACTAAATTTGACAGACTATAGTGGAAAGACTATAGTGGAAAGACTGTAGTGGACAGAATAAAGTGGAGACTATAGTGGAAAGACTAAAGTGGAAAGACTAAAGTGGATAGAGATTAGTGGAAAGACTAAAGTGGACAGACTATAGTGGAAAGACTAAAGTGGACAGACTAAAGTGGAAAGACTAAAGTGGAAAGACTAAAGTGGACAGACTATAGTGGAAAGACTGTAGTGGACAGAATAAAGTGGGGAGTATAGTGGAAAGAATAAAGTGGACAGATAATAGTGGAAATACTAAAGTTGACGGACTATAGTGGAAAGACTGCAGTGGAGAGACTGTAGTGGACAGAATAAAGTGGAGACCATAGTGGAAAGTCTAAAGTGGAAAGACTAAAGTGGACAGAGAATAGTGGAAAGACTAAAGTGGAAAGACTGTAGTGGACAGAATAAAGTGGAGACTATAGTGGAAAGACTAAAGTGGAAAGACTAAAGTGGACAGACTATAGTGGAAAGACTATAGTGGAAAGACTGTAGTGGACAAAATAAAGTGGAGACTATAGTGGAAAGTCTAAAGTGGAAAGACTAAAGTGGACAGAGAATAGTGGAAACACTATAGTGGAAAGACTGTAGTGGACAGAATAAAGTTGAAAGACTGAAGTGGAAAGACTAAGTTGACAGACTAAAGCGGAAAGACTATAGTGGAAAGACTAAAGTGGACGGACTAAAGTGGAAAGACTAAAGTGGAAAGACTAAATTTGACAGACTATAGTGGAAAGACTATAGTGGAAAGACTGTAGTGGACAGAATAAAGTGGAGACTATAGTGGAAAGACTAAAGTGGAAAGACTAAAGTGGATAGAGATTAGTGGAAAGACTAAAGTGGACAGACTATAGTGGAAAGACTAAAGTGGACAGACTAAAGTGGAAAGACTAAAGTGGAAAGACTAAAGTGGACAGACTATAGTGGAAAGACTGTAGTGGACAGAATAAAGTGGGGAGTATAGTGGAAAGAATAAAGTGGACAGATAATAGTGGAAATACTAAAGTTGACGGACTATAGTGGAAAGACTGCAGTGGAGAGACTGTAGTGGACAGAATAAAGTGGAGACCATAGTGGAAAGTCTAAAGTGGAAAGACTAAAGTGGACAGAGAATAGTGGAAAGACTAAAGTGGAAAGACTGTAGTGGACAGAATAAAGTGGAGACTATAGTGGAAAGACTAAAGTGGAAAGACTAAAGTGGACAGACTATAGTGGAAAGACTATAGTGGAAAGACTGTAGTGGACAAAATAAAGTGGAGACTATAGTGGAAAGACTAAAGTGGACAGAGGATAGTGGAAAGACTACAGTGGACAGGCTATAGTGGAAAGACTATAGTGGAAAGACTGTAGTGGACAGAATAAAGTTGAAAGACTGAAGTGGAAAGACTAAGTTGACAGACTAAAGCGGAAAGACTAAAGTGGAAAGACTAAAGTGGACAGACTAAAGTGGAAAGACTAAAGTGGACAGACTATAGTGGAAAGACTATAGTGGAAAGACTGTAGTGGACAGAATAAAGTGGAGACTATAGTGGAAAGACTAATGTGGACAGGCTATAGTGGAAAGACTAAAGTGGACAGACTAAAGTGGAAAGACTAAAGTGGAAAGACTAAAGTGGACAGACGATAGTGGAAATGACTAAAGTGGAAAGACTAAAGTGGACAGACTAAAGTGGACAGACTAAAGTGGAAAGACTAAAGTGGACAGACTCTAGTGGAAAGACTGAAGTGGAAAGACTAAAGTTGAAAGACTAAAGTGGACAGAGAATAGTGGAAAGACTAAAGTGGACAGACTATAGTGGAAAGACTAAAGTGGACAGACTAAAGTGGAAAGACTAAAGTGGAAAGACTAAAGTGGACAGACTATAGTGGAAAGACTGTAGTGGAAAGACTGCAGTGGACAGAATAAAGTGGAGACTATAGTGGAAAGACTAAAGTGGAAAGACTAAAGTGGACAGACTATAGTGGAAAGACTAAAGTGGACAGACTAAAGTGGAATGACTAAAGTGGAAAGACTAAAGTGGACGACGATAGTGGAAATGACTAAAGTGGAAAGACTAAAGTGGACAGACTAAAGGGGACAGACTAAAGTGGAAAGACTAAAGTGGACAGTCTCTAGTGGAAAGACTGAACTGGAAAGACTTATTGGACAGACTAAAGCGGAAAGACTAAAGTGGAAAGACTAAAGTGGACAGACTATAGTGGAAAGACTAAAGTGGACAGACTAAAGTGGAAAGACTAAAGTGGAAAGACTAAAGTGGACAGACTATAGTGGAAAGACTATAGTGGAAAGACTATAGTGGAAAGACTAAAGTGGACGGACTAAAGTGGAAAGACTAAAGTGGAAAGACTAAAGTGGACAGACTATAGTGGAAAGACTATAGTGGAAAGAATGTAGTGGACCGAATAAAGTGGAGACTATAGTGGAAAGACTACAGTGGAAAGAGATTAGTGGAAAGATTAAAGTGGACAGACTATAGTGGAAAGACTAAAGTGGACAGACTAAAGTGGAAAGACAAAAGTGGAAAGACTAAAGTGGACAGACTAAAGTGGAAAGATTGTATTGGACAGAATAAAGTGGAGAGTATAGTGGAAAGAATAAAGTGGACAGAGAATAGTGGAAAGTCTAAAGTGGACAGACTATTGTGGAAAGACTATAGTGGAGAGACTGTAGTGGACAGAATAAAGTGGAGACTATAGTGGAAAGTCTAAAGTGGAAAGACTAAAGTGGACAGAGAATAGTGGAAAGACTAAAGTGGAAAGACTGTAGTGGACAGAATAAAGTGGAGACTATAGTGGAAAGACTAAAGTGGAAAGACTGAAGTGGACAGACTATAGTGGAAAGACTATAGTGGAAAGACTGTAGTGGATAGAATAAAGTGGAGACTATAGTGGAAAGACTAAAGTGGACAGAGAATAGTGGAAAGACTAAAGTGGACAGACTATAGTGGAAAGACTAAAGTGGACAGACTATAGTGGAAAGACTAAAGTGGACAGACTATAGTGGAAAGACTAAAGTGGACAGACTAACGTGGAAAGACTAAAGTGGAAAGACTAAAGTGGACAGACGATAGTGGAAATGACTAAAGTGGAAAGACTAAAGTGGACAGACTATAGTGGAAAGACTAAAGTGGACAGACTAAAGTGGAAAGACTAAAGTGGAAAGACTAAAGTGGACAGACTATAGTGGAAAGACTAAAGTGGACAGACTATAGTGGAAAGACTAAAGTGGACCGACTAACGTGGAAAGACTAAAGTGAAAAGACTAAAGTGGACAGACGATAGTGGAAATGACTAAAGTGGAAAGACTAAAGTGGACAGACTAAAGTGGACAGACTATAGTGGAAAGACTAAAGTGGACAGTCTAACGTGGAAAGACTATAGTGGAAAGACTAAAGTGGACGGACTAAAGTGGAAAGACTAAAGTGGAAAGACTAAATTGGACAGACTATAGTGGAAAGACTATAGTGGAAAGACTGTAGTGGACAGAATAAAGTGGAGACTATAGTGGAAAGACTAAAGTGAGAAGACTAAAGTGGATAGAGATTAGTGGAAAGACTAAAGTGGACAGACTATAGTGGAAAGACTAAAGTGGACAGACTAAAGTGGAAAGACTAAAGTGGAAAGACTAAAGTGGACAGACTATAGTGGAAAGACTGTAGTGGACAGAATAAAGTGGGGAGTATAGTGGAAAGAATAAAGTGGACAGAGAATAGTGGAAATACTAAAGTTGACAGACTATAGTGGAAAGACTGCAGTGGAGAGACTGTAGTGGACAGAATAAAGTGGAGACTATAGTGGAAAGTCTAAAGTGGAAAGACTAAAGTGGACAGAGAATAGTGGAAAGACTAAAGTGGAAAGACTGTAGTGGACAGAATAAAGTGGAGACTATAGTGGAAAGACTAAAGTGGAAAGACTAAAGTGGACAGACTATAGTGGAAAGACTATAGTGGAAAGACTGTAGTGGACAAAATAAAGTGGAGACTATAGTGGAAAGAATAAAGTGGACAGAGGATAGTGGAAAGACTAAAGTGGACAGACTATAGTGGAAAGACTATAGTGGAAAGACTGTAGTGGACAGAATAAAGTGGAAAGACTGAAGTGGAAAGACTAAGTGGACAGACTAAAGCGGAAAGACTAAAGTGGAAAGACTAAAGTGGACATACTATAGTGGAAAGACTAAAGTGGACAGACTAAAGTGGAAAGACTAAAGTGGAAAGACTAAAGTGGACAGACTATAGTGGAAAGACTATAGTGGAAAGACTGTAGTGGACAGAATAAAGTGGAGACTATAGTGGAAAGACTAAAGTGGACAGGCTATAGTGGAAAGACTAAAGTGGACCGACTAAAGTGGAAAGACTAAAGTGGACAGACGATAGTGGAAATGACTAAAGTGGAAAGACTAAAGTGGACAAACTAAAGTGGACAGACTAAAGTGGACAGACTAAAGTGGAAAGACTAAAGTGGACAGACTCTAGTGGAAAGACTGAAGTGGAAAGACTAAAGTGGTTAGACTAAAGTGGACAGAGAATAGTGGAAAGACTAAAGTGGACAGACTATAGTGGAAAGACTAAAGTGGACAGACTAAAGTAGAAAGACTAAAGTGGAAAGACTAAAGTAGACAGACTATAGTGGAAAGACTGTAGTGGAAAGACTGTAGTGGACAGAATAAAGTGGAGACTATAGTGGAAAGACTAAAGTAGAAAGACTAAAGTGGACAGACTATAGTGGAAAGACTAAAGTGGACAGACTAAAGTGGACAGTCTCTAGTGGAAAGACTGAACTGGAAAGACTAAGTGGACAGACTAAAGCGGAAAGACTAAAGTGGAAAGACTAAAGTGGACAGACTATAGTGGAAAGACTAAAGTTTACAGACTAAAGTGGAAAGACTAAAGTGGAAAGACTAAAGTGGACAGACTATAGTGGAAAGACTATAGTGGAAAGAATGTAGTGGACAGAATAAAGTGGAGACTATAGTGGAAATGACTAAAGTTGAAAGACTAAAGTGGACAGACAAAAGGGGACAGACTAAAGTGGAAAGACTAAAGTGGACAGTCTCTAGTGGAAAGACTGAACTGGAAAGACTAAGTGGACAGACTAAAGCGGAAAGACTAAAGTGGAAAGACTAAAGTGGACAGACTATAGTGGAAAGACTAAAGTTTACAGACTAAAGTGGAAAGACTAAAGTGGACAGACTATAGTGGAAAGACTATAGTGGAAAGAATGTAGTGGACAGAATAAAGTGGAGACTATAGTGGAAAGACTAAAGTGGAATGACTAAAGTGGGCAGAGATTAGTGGAAAGACTAAAGTGGACAGGCTATAGTGGAAAGACTAAAGTGGACAGACTAAAGTGGAAAGACTATAGTGGAAAGACTGTAGTGGACAAAATAAAGTGGAGACTATAGTGGAAAGAATAAAGTGGACAGAGGATAGTGGAAAGACTAAAGTGGACAGACTATAGTGGAAAGACTATAGTGGAAAGACTGTAGTGGACAGAATAAAGTGGAAAGACTGAAGTGGAAAGACTAAGTGGACAGACTAAAGCGGAAAGACTAAAGTGGAAAGACTAAAGTGGACATACTATAGTGGAAAGACTAAAGTGGACAGACTAAAGTGGAAAGACTAAAGTGGAAAGACTAAAGTGGACAGACTATAGTGGAAAGACTATAGTGGAAAGACTGTAGTGGACAGAATAAAGTGGAGACTATAGTGGAAAGACTAAAGTGGACAGGCTATAGTGGAAAGACTAAAGTGGACCGACTAAAGTGGAAAGACTAAAGTGGACAGACGATAGTGGAAATGACTAAAGTGGAAAGACTAAAGTGGACAAACTAAAGTGGACAGACTAAAGTGGACAGACTAAAGTGGAAAGACTAAAATGGACAGACTCTAGTGGAAAGACTGAAGTGGAAAGACTAAAGTGGTTAGACTAAAGTGGACAGAGAATAGTGGAAAGACTAAAGTGGACAGACTATAGTGGAAAGACTAAAGTGGACAGACTAAAGTAGAAAGACTAAAGTGGAAAGACTAAAGTAGACAGACTATAGTGGAAAGACTGTAGTGGAAAGACTGTAGTGGACAGAATAAAGTGGAGACTATAGTGGAAAGACTAAAGTAGAAAGACTAAAGTGGACAGACTATAGTGGAAAGACTAAAGTGGACAGACTAAAGTGGACAGTCTCTAGTGGAAAGACTGAACTGGAAAGACTAAGTGGACAGACTAAAGCGGAAAGACTAAAGTGGAAAGACTAAAGTGGACAGACTATAGTGGAAAGACTAAAGTTTACAGACTAAAGTGGAAAGACTAAAGTGGAAAGACTAAAGTGGACAGACTATATTGGAAAGACTATAGTGGAAAGAATGTAGTGGACAGAATAAAGTGGAGACTATAGTGGAAATGACTAAAGTTGAAAGACTAAAGTGGACAGACAAAAGGGGACAGACTAAAGTGGAAAGACTAAAGTGGACAGTCTCTAGTGGAAAGACTGAACTGGAAAGACTAAGTGGACAGACTAAAGCGGAAAGACTAAAGTGGAAAGACTAAAGTGGACAGACTATAGTGGAAAGACTAAAGTTTACAGACTAAAGTGGAAAGACTAAAGTGGACAGACTATAGTGGAAAGACTATAGTGGAAAGAATGTAGTGGACAGAATAAAGTGGAGACTATAGTGGAAAGACTAAAGTGGAATGACTAAAGTGGGCAGAGATTAGTGGAAAGACTAAAGTGGACAGGCTATAGTGGAAAGACTAAAGTGGACAGACTAAAGTGGAAAGACAAAAGTGGAAAGACTAAAGTGGACAGACTATAGTGGAAAGACTGTATTGGACAGAATAAAGTGGAGACTATAGTGGAAAGACTAAAGTGGAAAGACTGAAGTGGACAGACTATAGTGGAAAGACTATAGTGGAAAGAATGTAGTGGATAGAATAAAGTGGAGACTATAGTGGAAAGACTAAAGTGGAAAGACTGAAGTGGACAGACTACAGTGGAAAGACTATAGTGGAAAGAATGTAGTGGATAGAATAAAGTGGAGAATATAGTGGAAAGACTAAAGTGGACAGAGAATAGTGGAAAGACTAAAGTGGACAGACTATAGTGGAAAGACTATAGTGGAAAGACTGTAGTGGACAGAATAAAGTGGAGACTATAGTGGAAAGACTAAAGTGGACAGACTATAGTGGACAGACTATAGTGGAAAGACTGAAGTGGACGGACTAAAGTGGAAAACTAAAGTGGAAAGACTAAAGTGGACAGACTATAGTGGAAAGACAATAGCGAAAAGACTGTAGTGGACAGAATAAAGTGTAGACTATAGTGGAAAGACTAAAGTGGGCAGAGAATAGTGGAAAGACTAAAGTGGACAGACTATAGTGGAAAGACTATAGTGGAAAGACTGTAGTGGACAGAATAAAGTGGAGACTATAGTGGAAAGACTAAAGTGGACAGAGAATAGTGGAAAGACTAAAGTGGAAAGACTGTAGTGGACAGAATAAAGTGGATACTATAGTGGAAAGACTAAAGTGGAAAGACTAAAGTGGAGAGACTATAGTGGAAAGACTGAAGTGGAAAGACTAAGTGGACAGACTAAAGTGGAAAGACTATAGTGGAAAGACTAAAGTGGACAGACTATAGTGGAAAGACTAAAGTGGACAGACTGAAGTGGAAAGACTATAGTGGAAAGACTAAAGTGGAAAGACTATAGTGGACAGACTATAGTGGAAAGACTGAAGTGGAAAGACTCAGTGGACAAACTAAAGTGTACACACTGAAGTGGAGAGAATAAAGTGGAAAGACTAAAGTGGAATGACTATAGTGGAAAGACTAAAGTGGACAGACTATAGTGGAAAGACTAAAGTGGACAGACTAAAGTTGAAAGACTAAAGTGGACAGACTAAAGTGGAAAGAATAAAGTGGACAGACGATAGTGGAAATGACTAAAGTGGAAAGACTGTAGTGGACAGAATAAAGTGGAGACTATAGTGGAAAGACTAAAGTGGACAGAGAATAGTGAAAGACTAAAGTGGACAGACTATAGTGGAAAGACTATAGTGGAAAGACTGTAGTGGACAGAATAAAGTGGAGACGATAGTGGAAATGACTAAAGTGGAAAGACTAAAGTGGACAGACTATAGTGGAAAGACTAAAGTGGACAGACTAAAGTGGAAAGACTAAAGTGGAAAGACTAAAGTGGACAGACTATAGTGGAAAGACTAAAGTGGACAGACTATAGTGGAAAGACTAAAGTGGACTGACTAACGTGGAAAGACTAAAGTGAAAAGACTAAAGTGGACAGACGATAGTGGAAATGACTAAAGTGGAAAGACTAAAGTGGACAGACTAAAGTGGACAGACTATAGTGGAAAGACTAAAGTGGACAGTCTAACGTGGAAAGACTATAGTGGAAAGACTAAAGTGGACGGACTAAAGTGGAAAGACTAAAGTGGAAAGACTAAATTGGACAGACTATAGTGGAAAGACTATAGTGGAAAGACTGTAGTGGACAGAATAAAGTGGAGACTATAGTGGAAAGACTAAAGTGAGAAGACTAAAGTGGATAGAGATTAGTGGAAAGACTAAAGTGGACAGACTATAGTGGAAAGACTAAAGTGGACAGACTAAAGTGGAAAGACTAAAGTGGAAAGACTAAAGTGGACAGACTATAGTGGAAAGACTGTAGTGGACAGAATAAAGTGGGGAGTATAGTGGAAAGAATAAAGTGGACAGAGAATAGTGGAAATACTAAAGTTGACAGACTATAGTGGAAAGACTGCAGTGGAGAGACTGTAGTGGACAGAATAAAGTGGAGACTATAGTGGAAAGTCTAAAGTGGAAAGACTAAAGTGGACAGAGAATAGTGGAAAGACTAAAGTGGAAAGACTGTAGTGGACAGAATAAAGTGGAGACTATAGTGGAAAGACTAAAGTGGAAAGACTAAAGCGGACAGACTATAGTGGAAAGACTATAGTGGAAAGACTAAAGTGGACAGACTATAGTGGAAAGACTAAAGTGGAAAGACTGTAGTGGACAAAATAAAGTGGAGACTATAGTGGAAAGAATAAAGTGGACAGAGGATAGTGGAAAGACTAAAGTGGACAGACTATAGTGGAAAGACTATAGTGGAAAGACTGTAGTGGACAGAATAAAGTGGAAAGACTGAAGTGGAAAGACTAAGTGGACAGACTAAAGCGGAAAGACTAAAGTGGAAAGACTAAAGTGGACATACTATAGTGGAAAGACTAAAGTGGACAGACTAAAGTGGAAAGACTAAAGTGGAAAGACTAAAGTGGACAGACTATAGTGGAAAGACTATAGTGGAAAGACTGTAGTGGACAGAATAAAGTGGAGACTATAGTGGAAAGACTAAAGTGGACAGGCTATAGTGGAAAGACTAAAGTGGACAGACTAAAGTGGAAAGACTAAAGTGGACAGACGATAGTGGAAATGACTAAAGTGGAAAGACTAAAGTGGACAGACAAAAGGGGACAGACTAAAGTGGAAAGACTAAAGTGGACAGTCTCTAGTGGAAAGACTGAACTGGAAAGACTAAGTGGACAGACTAAAGCGGAAAGACTAAAGTGGAAAGACTAAAGTGGACAGACTATAGTGGAAAGACTAAAGTTTACAGACTAAAGTGGAAAGACTAAAGTGGACAGACTATAGTGGAAAGACTATAGTGGAAAGAATGTAGTGGACAGAATAAAGTGGAGACTATAGTGGAAAGACTAAAGTGGAATGACTAAAGTGGGCAGAGATTAGTGGAAAGACTAAAGTGGACAGGCTATAGTGGAAAGACTAAAGTGGACAGACTAAAGTGGAAAGACAAAAGTGGAAAGACTAAAGTGGACAGACTATAGTGGAAAGACTGTATTGGACAGAATAAAGTGGAGACTATAGTGGAAAGACTAAAGTGGAAAGACTGAAGTGGACAGACTATAGTGGAAAGACTATAGTGGAAAGAATGTAGTGGATAGAATAAAGTGGAGACTATAGTGGAAAGACTAAAGTGGAAAGACTGAAGTGGACAGACTACAGTGGAAAGACTATAGTGGAAAGAATGTAGTGGATAGAATAAAGTGGAGAATATAGTGGAAAGACTAAAGTGGACAGAGAATAGTGGAAAGACTAAAGTGGACAGACTATAGTGGAAAGACTATAGTGGAAAGACTGTAGTGGACAGAATAAAGTGGAGACTATAGTGGAAAGACTAAAGTGGACAGACTATAGTGGACAGACTATAGTGGAAAGACTGAAGTGGACGGACTAAAGTGGAAAACTAAAGTGGAAAGACTAAAGTGGACAGACTATAGTGGAAAGACAATAGCGAAAAGACTGTAGTGGACAGAATAAAGTGTAGACTATAGTGGAAAGACTAAAGTGGGCAGAGAATAGTGGAAAGACTAAAGTGGACAGACTATAGTGGAAAGACTATAGTGGAAAGACTGTAGTGGACAGAATAAAGTGGAGACTATAGTGGAAAGACTAAAGTGGACAGAGAATAGTGGAAAGACTAAAGTGGAAAGACTGTAGTGGACAGAATAAAGTGGATACTATAGTGGAAAGACTAAAGTGGAAAGACTAAAGTGGAGAGACTATAGTGGAAAGACTGAAGTGGAAAGACTAAGTGGACAGACTAAAGTGGAAAGACTATAGTGGAAAGACTAAAGTGGACAGACTATAGTGGAAAGACTAAAGTGGACAGACTGAAGTGGAAAGACTATAGTGGAAAGACTAAAGTGGAAAGACTATAGTGGACAGACTATAGTGGAAAGACTGAAGTGGAAAGACTCAGTGGACAAACTAAAGTGTACACACTGAAGTGGAGAGAATAAAGTGGAAAGACTAAAGTGGAATGACTATAGTGGAAAGACTAAAGTGGACAGACTATAGTGGAAAGACTAAAGTGGACAGACTAAAGTTGAAAGACTAAAGTGGACAGACTAAAGTGGAAAGAATAAAGTGGACAGACGATAGTGGAGATGACTAAAGTGGAAAGACTGTAGTGGACAGAATAAAGTGGAGACTATAGTGGAAAGACTAAAGTGGACAGAGAATAGTGAAAGACTAAAGTGGACAGACTATAGTGGAAAGACTATAGTGGAAAGACTGTAGTGGACAGAATAAAGTGGAGACGATAGTGGAAATGACTAAAGTGGAAAGACTAAAGTGGACAGACTATAGTGGAAAGACTAAAGTGGACAGACTAAAGTGGAAAGACTAAAGTGGAAAGACTAAAGTGGACAGACTATAGTGGAAAGACTAAAGTGGACAGACTATAGTGGAAAGACTAAAGTGGACCGACTAACGTGGAAAGACTAAAGTGAAAAGACTAAAGTGGACAGACGATAGTGGAAATGACTAAAGTGGAAAGACTAAAGTGGACAGACTAAAGTGGACAGACTATAGTGGAAAGACTAAAGTGGACAGTCTAACGTGGAAAGACTATAGTGGAAAGACTAAAGTGGACGGACTAAAGTGGAAAGACTAAAGTGGAAAGACTAAATTGGACAGACTATAGTGGAAAGACTATAGTGGAAAGACTGTAGTGGACAGAGTAAAGTGGAGACTATAGTGGAAAGACTAAAGTGAGAAGACTAAAGTGGATAGAGATTAGTGGAAAGACTAAAGTGGACAGACTATAGTGGAAAGACTAAAGTGGACAGACTAAAGTGGAAAGACTAAAGTGGAAAGACTAAAGTGGACAGACTATAGTGGAAAGACTGTAGTGGACAGAATAAAGTGGGGAGTATAGTGGAAAGAATAAAGTGGACAGAGAATAGTGGAAATACTAAAGTTGAAAGACTATAGTGGAAAGACTGCAGTGGAGAGACTGTAGTGGACAGAATAAAGTGGAGACTATAGTGGAAAGTCTAAAGTGGAAAGACTAAAGTGGACAGAGAATAGTGGAAAGACTAAAGTGGAAAGACTGTAGTGGACAGAATAAAGTGGAGACTATAGTGGAAAGACTAAAGTGGAAAGACTAAAGTGGACAGACTATAGTGGAAAGACTATAGTGGAAAGACTAAAGTGGACAGACTATAGTGGAAAGACTATAGTGGAAAGACTGTAGTGGACAAAATAAAGTGGAGACTATAGTGGAAAGAATAAAGTGGACAGAGGATAGTGGAAAGACTAAAGTGGACAGACTATAGTGGAAAGACTATAGTGGAAAGACTGTAGTGGACAGAATAAAGTGGAAAGACTGAAGTGGAAAGACTAAGTGGACAGACTAAAGCGGAAAGACTAAAGTGGAAAGACTAAAGTGGACATACTATAGTGGAAAGACTAAAGTGGACAGACTAAAGTGGAAAGACTAAAGTGGAAAGACTAAAGTGGACAGACTATAGTGGAAAGACTATAGTGGAAAGACTGTAGTGGACAGAATAAAGTGGAGACTATAGTGGAAAGACTAAAGTGGACAGGCTATAGTGGAAAGACTAAAGTGGACAGACTAAAGTGGAAAGACTAAAGTGGACAGACGATAGTGGAAATGACTAAAGTGGAAAGACTAAAGTGGACAAACTAAAGTGGACAGACTAAAGTGGACGGACTAAAGTGGAAAGACTAAAGTGGACAGACTCTAGTGGAAAGACTGAAGTGGAAAGACTAAAGTGGAAAGACTAAAGTGGACAGAGAATAGTGGAAAGACTAAAGTGGACAGACTATAGTGGAAAGACTAAAGTGGACAGACTAAAGTAGAAAGACTAAAGTGGAAAGACTAAAGTAGACAGACTATAGTGGAAAGACTGTAGTGGAAAGACTGTAGTGGACAGAATAAAGTGGAGACTATAGTGGAAAGACTAAAGTAGAAAGACTAAAGTGGACAGACTATAGTGGAAAGACTAAAGTGGACAGACTAAAGTGGACAGTCTCTAGTGGAAAGACTGAACTGGAAAGACTAAGTGGACAGACTAAAGCGGAAAGACTAAAGTGGAAAGACTAAAGTGGACAGACTATAGTGGAAAGACTAAAGTTTACAGAATAAAGTGGAAAGACTAAAGTGGAAAGACTAAAGTGGACAGACTATAGTGGAAAGACTATAGTGGAAAGAATGTAGTGGACAGAATAAAGTGGAGACTATAGTGGAAATGACTAAAGTTGAAAGACTAAAGTGGACAGACAAAAGGGGACAGACTAAAGTGGAAAGACTAAAGTGGACAGTCTCTAGTGGAAAGACTGAACTGGAAAGACTAAGTGGACAGACTAAAGCGGAAAGACTAAAGTGGAAAGACTAAAGTGGACAGACTATAGTGGAAAGACTAAAGTTTACAGACTAAAGTGGAAAGACTAAAGTGGACAGACTATAGTGGAAAGACTATAGTGGAAAGAATGTAGTGGACAGAATAAAGTGGAGACTATAGTGGAAAGACTAAAGTGGAATGACTAAAGTGGGCAGAGATTAGTGGAAAGACTAAAGTGGACAGGCTATAGTGGAAAGACTAAAGTGGACAGACTAAAGTGGAAAGACAAAAGTGGAAAGACTAAAGTGGACAGACTATAGTGGAAAGACTGTATTGGACAGAATAAAGTGGAGACTATAGTGGAAAGACTAAAGTGGAAAGACTGAAGTGGACAGACTATAGTGGAGAGACTATAGTGGAAAGAATGTAGTGGATAGAATAAAGTGGAGACTATAGTGGAAAGACTAAAGTGGAAAGACTGAAGTGGACAGACTATAGTGGAAAGACTATAGTGGAAAGAATGTAGTGGATAGAATAAAGTGGAGACTATAGTGGAAAGACTAAAGTGGACAGAGAATAGTGGAAAGACTAAAGTGGACAGACTATAGTGGAAAGACTATAGTGGAAAGACTGTAGTGGACAGAATAAAGTGGAGACTATAGTGGAAAGACTAAAGTGGAAAGACTATAGTGGACAGACTATAGTGGAAAGACTGAAGTGGACGGACTAAAGTGGAAAACTAAAGTGGAAAGACTAAAGTGGACAGACTATAGTGGAAAGACAATAGCGAAAAGACTGTAGTGGATAGAATAAAGTGTAGACTATAGTGGAAAGACTAAAGTGGGCAGAGAATAGTGGAAAGACTAAAGTGGACAGACTATAGTGGAAAGACTATAGTGGAAAGACTGTAGTGGACAGAATAAAGTGGAGACTATAGTGGAAAGACTAAAGTGGACAGAGAATAGTGGAAAGACTAAAGTGGAAAGACTGTAGTGGACAGAATAAAGTGGATACTATAGTGGAAAGACCAAAGTGGAAAGACTAAAGTGGAGAGACTATAGTGGAAAGACTGAAGTGGAAAGACTAAGTGGACAGACTAAAGTGGAAAGACTATAGTGGAAAGACTAAAGTGGACAGACTATAGTGGAAAGACTAAAGTGGACAGACTGAAGTGGAAAGACTATAGTGGAAAGACTAAAGTGGAAAGACTATAGTGGACAGACTATAGTGGAAAGACTGAAGTGGAAAGACTCAGTGGACAAACTAAAGTGTACACACTGAAGTGGAGAGAATAAAGTGGAAAGACTAAAGTGGAATGACTATAGTGGAAAGACTAAAGTGGACAGACTATAGTGGAAAGACTAAAGTGGACAGACTAAAGTGGAAAGACTAAAGTGGACAGACTAAAGTGGAAAGAATAAAGTGGACAGACGATAGTGGAAATGACTAAAGTGGAAAGACTGTAGTGGACAGAATAAAGTGGAGACTATAGTGGAAAGACTAAAGTGGACAGAGAATAGTGAAAGACTAAAGTGGAAAGACTGTGGTGGACAGAATAAAGTGGAGACTATAGTGGAAAGACTAAAGTGGAAAGACTAAAGTGGACAGACTATAGTGGAAAAACTATAGTGGAAAGACTAAAGTGGACAGACTATAGTGGAAAGACTAAAGTGGACAGACTGAAGTGGAAAGACTATAGTGGAAAGAATAAAGTGGAAAGACTATAGTGGACAGACTATAGTGGAAAGACTGAAGTGGAAAGACTCAGTGGACAAACTAAAGTGTACACACTGAAGTGGAGAGAATAAAGTGGAAAGACTGTAGTGGACAGAATAAAGTGGAGACTATAGTGGAAAGACTAAAGTGGACAGAGAATAGTGGAAAGACTAAAGTGGAAAGACTGTAGTGGACAGAATAAAGTGGAGACTATAGTGGAAAGACTAAAGTGGAAAGACTAAAGTGGACAGACTATAGTGGAAAGACTGAAGTGGAAAGACTAAGTGGACGGACTAAAGTGGAAAGACTATAGTGGAAAGACTAAAGTGGACAGACTATAGTGGAAAGACTAAAGTGGACAGACTGAAGTGGAAAGACTATAGTGGAAAGACTAAAGTGGAAAGACTAAAGTGGACAGACTATAGTGGAAAGACTGAAGTGGAAAGACTAAAGTGGACAGACTAAAGTGGACAGACTATAGTGGAAAGACTGAAGTGGAAAGACTAAGTGGACGGACTAAAGTGGAAAGACTATAGTGGAAAGACTAAAGTGGACAGACTATAGTGGAAAGACTAAAGTGGACAGACTGAAGTGGAAAGACTATAGTGGAAAGACTAAAGTGGAAAGTCTAAAGTAGACAGACTATAGTGGAAAGACTAAAGTGGACAGACTAAAGTGGAAAGACTAAAGTGAACAGACGATAGTGGAAATGACTAAAGTGGAAAGACTAAAGTGGACAGACTCAAGTGGACAGACTAAAGTGGATAGACTAAAGTGGAAAGACTAAAGTGGACGGACTCCAGTGGAAAGACTGAAGTTGAAAGACTAAGTGGACAGACTAAAGCGGAAAGACTAAAGGGGAAAGACTAAAGTGGACAAACTACAGTGGAAAGACTAAAGTGGACAAACTAAAGTGGAAAGACTAAAGTGGACAGACTATAGTTGAAAGACTGAAGTGGAAAGACTCAGTGGACAGATAAATGTGTACACACTGCAGTGGACAGAATAAAGTGGAAAGACTAAAGTGGAAAGACTAAAGTGGACAGACTATAGTGGAAAGACTAAAGTGGACAGACTGAAGTGGAAAGACTAAAGTGGAAAGACTAAAGTGGACAGACTAAAGTGGAAAGACTATATTGGAAAGACTGTAGTGGACAGAATAAAGTGGAGACTACAGTGGAAAGACTAAAGTGGAAAGACTAAAGTGGACAGACTATAGTGGAGAGACTAAAGTGGACAGACTATAGTGAAAAGACTAAAGTGGACAGACTAAAGTGGAAAGACTAAAGTTGAAAGACAAAAGTGGACAGACGATAGTGGAAATGACTAAAGTGGAAAGACTAAAGTGGAAAGACTAAAGTGGACAGACTCTAGTGGAAAGACTGAAGTGGAAAGACTAAGTGGACAGACTAAAGCGGAAAGACTAAAGTGGAAAGACTAAAGTGGACAGACTACAGTGGAAAGACTAAAGTGGACAGACTATAGTGAAAAGACTATAGTGGAAAGACTGGGACAGAATAAAGTGGAGAGTATAGTGGGAAGACTAAAGTGGAAAGACTAAAGTGGACAGACTATAGTGGAGAGACTAAAGTGGACAGACTATAGTGGAAAGACTAAAGTGGACAGAGGATAGTGGAAAGACTAAAGTGGACAGACTATAGTGGAAAGACTAAAGTGGAAAGACTGTAGTGGACAGAATAAAGTGGAAAGACTAAAGTTGACAGAGAATAGTGGAAAGACTAAAGTGGACAGACTATGGTGGAAAGACTAAAGTGGACAGACTAAAGTGGAAAGACTAAAGTGGACAGACTATAGTGGAAAGACTATAGTGGAAAGACTGGGACAGAATAAAGTGGAGAGTATAGTGGGAAGACTAAAGTGGACAGACTATAGTGGAAAGACTATAGTGGAAAGACTGTAGTGGGCAGAATAAAGTGGAGACTACAGTGGAAAGACTAAAGTGGAAAGACTAAAGTGGACAGACTATAGTGGAGAGACTAAAGTGGACAGACTATAGTGGAAAGACTAAAGTGGACAGAGGATAGTGGAAAGACTAAAGTGGACAGACTATAGTGGAAAGACTAAAGTGGAAAGACTGTAGTGGACAGAATAAAGTGGAAAGACTGAAGTGGAGAGACTAAGTGGACAGACTAAAGCGGAAAGACTAAAGTGGAAAGACTAAAGTGGACATACTATTGTGGAAAGACTAAAGCGGACAGACTAGAGTGGAAAGACTAAAGTGGAAAGACTAAAGTGGACAGACTATAGTGGAAAGACTATAGTGGAAAGACTGTAGTGGAGAGAATAAAGTGGAGACTATAGTGGAAAGACTAAAGTGGACAGGCTATAGTGGAAAGACTAAAGTGGACAGACTAAAGTGGGAAGACTAAAGTGGAAAGACTAAAGTGGACAGACGATAGTGGAAATGACAAAAATGGAAAGACTAAAGTGGACGGACTAAAGTGGACAGACTAAAATGGAAAGACTAAAGTGGACAGACTCTAGTGGAAAGACTGAAGTGGAAAGACTAAAGTGGAAAGACTAAAGTGGACAGAGAATAGTGGAAAGACTAAAGTGGACAGACTATAGTGGAAAGACTAAAGTGGACAGACTAAAGTGGAAAGACTAAAGTGGACAGACTATAGTGGAAAGACTATAGTGGAAAGACTGTAGTGGACAGAATAAAGTGGAGACTACAGTGGAAAGACTAAAGTGGAAAGACTAAAGTGGACAGACTAAAGTGGAAAGACTAAAGTGGACAGACTATAGTGGAAAGAATAAAGTGGAGACTATAGTGGAAAGATGAAAGTGGAAAGACTAAAGTGGACAGAGAATAGTGGAAAGACTATAGTGGAAAGACTTTAGTGGACAGAATAAAGTGGAGACTATAGTGGAAAGATTAAAGTGGCAAGACTAAAGTGGACAGAGAATAGTGGAAAGACTAAAGTGGACAGACTATAGTGGAAAGACTAAAGTGGAGAGACTAAAAACGAAAGACTAAAGTGGAAAGACTAAAGTGGACAGACTATAGTGGAAAGACTATAGTGGAAAGACTGTAGTGGACAGAATAAAGTGGAGAGTTTAGTGGAAAGACTAAAGTGGACAGAGTGGAATAGTGCAAAGACTATAGTGGAGAGACTGTAGTGGACAGAATAAAGTGGAGACTATAGTTGAAAGACTAAAGTGGAAAGACTAAAGTGGACAGAGAATAGTGGAAAGACTAAAGTGGAAAGATTATAGTGGAAAGACTAAAGTGGACAGACTAAAGTGAAAAGACTAAAGTGGAAAGACAAAAGTAGAAAGACTATAGTGGAAAGACTATAGTGGAAAGACTGTAGTGGACAGAATAAAGTGGAGACTATAGTGGAAAGACTAAAGTGGAAAGACTAAAGTGGACAGAGATTAGTGGAAAGACTAAAGTGGACAGACTATAGCGGAAAGACTAAAGTGGACAGACTAAAGTGGACAGACTAAAGTGAAAAGACTAAAGTTGAAAGACTAAAGTGGACAGACGATAGTGGAAATGACTAAAGTGGAAAGACTAAAGTGGACAGACTAAAGTGGAAAGACTAAAGTGGACAGACTGTAGTGGACAGAATAAAGTGGAGACTATAGTGGAAAGACTAAAGTGGAAAGACTAAAGTGGACAGAGATTAGTGGAAAGACTAAAGTGGACAGACTATAGCGGAAATACTAAAGTGGAAAGACTAAAGTGGACAGACTAAAGTGAAAAGACTAAAGTGGAAAGACTAAAGTGGACAGACGGTAGTGGAAATGACCAAAGTGGAAAGACTAAAGTGGACAGACTAAAGTTGAAAGACTAAAGTGGACAGACTCTAGTGGAAAGACTGAAATGGAAAGACTAAATGGACAGACTAAAGCGGAAAGACTAAAGTGGAAAGACGAAAGTGGACAGACTATAGTGGAAAGACTAAAGTGGACAGACTAAAGTGGAAAGACTAAAGTGGAAAGACTAAAGTGGAAAGACTATAGTGGAAAGACTGTAGTGGACAGAATAAAGTGGAGACTATAGTCGAAAGACTAAAGTGGACAGACTAAAGTGGACAGAGATTAGTGGAAAGATTAAAAAGGACAGACTATAGCGGAAAGACTAAAGTGGACAGACTAAAGTGGAAAGACTAAAGTGGACAGACTAAAGTGGAAAGACTAAAGTGGAAAAACTATAGTGGAAAGACTAAAGTGGACAGACTAAAGTGGAAAGACTAAAGTGGAAAGACTAAAGTGGACAGACTATAGTGGAAAGACTGTAGTGGACAGAATAAAGTTTAGACTACAGTGGAAAGACTAAAGTGGAAAGACAAAAGTGGACAGACTATAGTGGAGAGACTAAAGTGGACAGACTATAATGGAAAGACTAAAGTGGACAGACTAAAGTGGAAAGACTAGAGTGGAAAGACTAAAGTGGACAGACGATAGTGGAAATGACTAAAGTGGAAAGACTAAAGTGGACAGACTAAAGTGGAAAGACTAAAGTGGAAAGACTAAAGTGGACAGACTCTAGTGGAAAGACTGAAGTGGAAAGACTAAGTGGACAGACTAAAGCGGAAAGACTAAAGGGGAAAGACTAAAGTGGACAGACTACAGTGGAAAGACTAAAGTGGACAGACTAAAGTGGAAAGACTAAAGTGGAAAGACTAAAGTGGACAGACTATAGTGGAAAGACTGAAGTGGAAAGACTCCGTGGACAGATAAATGTGTACACACTTCAGTGGACAGAATAAAGTGGAAAGACTAAAGTGGAAAGACTAAAGTGGACAGACTATAGTGGAAAGACTAAAGTGGACAGACTAAAGTGGAAAGACTAAAGTGGAAAGACTAAAGTGGACAGACTAAAGTGGAAAGACTATAGTGGAAAGACTGTAGTGGACAGAATAAAGTGGAGACTACAGTGGAAAGACTAAAGTGGAAAGACTAAAGTGGACAGACTATAGTGAAAAGACTAAAGTGGACAGACTAAAGTAGAAAGACTAAAGTTGAAAGACTAAAGTGGACAGACGATAGTGGAAATGACTAAAGTGGAAAGACTAAAGTGGACAGACTAAAGTGGACAGACTAAAGTGGAAAGACTAAAGTGGAAAGACTAAAGTGGACAGACTTTAGTGAAAAGACTGAAGTGGAAAGACTAAGTGGACAGACTAAAGCGGAAAGACTAAAGCGGAAAGACTAAAGTGGAAAGACTACAGTGGAAAGACTAAAGTGGACAGACTAAAGTGGAAAGACTAAAGTGGAAAGACTAAAGTGGACAGACTATAGTGGAAAGACTGTAGTGGACAGAATAAAGTGGAGACTATACTGTAAAGACTAAAGTGGAAAGACTAAAGTGGACAGAGAATAGTGGAAAGACTAAAGTGGACAGACTATGGTGGAAAGACTAAAGTGGACAGACTATAGTGGAAAGACTGAAGTGGAAAGACTCAGTGGACAGATAAATGTGTACACACTTCAGTGGACAGAATAAAGTGGAAAGACTAAAGTGGAAAGACTAAAGTGGACAGACTCTAGTGGAAAGACTGAAGTGGAAAGACTAAGTGGACAGACTAAAGCGGAAAGACTAAAGTGGAAAGACTAAAGTGGAAAGACTAAAGTGGAAAGACTAAAGTGGACAGACTAAAGTGGGAAGACTAAAGTGGACAGACTATAGTGGAAAGACTATAGTGGAAAGACTGTAGTTGACAGAATAAAGTGGAGACTAAAGTGGAAAGACTAAAGTGGAAAGACTAAAGTGGACAGACTATAGTGGAAAGACTAAAGTGGACAGACTATAGTGGAAAGAATAAAGTGGAGACTATAGTGGAAAGATTAAAGTGGAAAGACTAAAGTGGACAGAGAATAGTGGAAAGACTATAGTGGAAAGACTGTAGTGGACAGAATAAAGTGGAGACTATAGTGGAAAGAATAAAGTGGAAAGACTAAAGTGGACAGAGAATAGTGGAAAGACTAAAGTGGACAGACTATAGTGGAAAGACTAAAGTGGACAGACTAAAGTCGAAAGACTAAAGTGGAAAGACTAAAGTTGACAGACTATAGTGGAAAGACTATAGTGGAAAGACTGTAGTGGACAGAATAAAGTGGAGAGTATAGTGGAAAGACTAAAGTGGACAGAGTGGAATAGTGGAAAGACTATAGTGGAGAGACTGTAGTGGACAGAATAAAGTGGAGACTATAGTGGAAAGACTAAAGTGGAAAGACTAAAGTGGACAGAGAATAGTGGAAATACTAAAGTGGAAAGATTATAGTGGAAAGACTAAAGTGGACAGACTAAAGTGAAAAGACTAAAGTGGAAAGACAAAAGTAGAAAGACTATAGTGGAAAGACTATAGTGGAAAGACTGTAGTGGACAGAATAAAGTGGAGACTATAGTGGAAAGACTAAAGTGGACAGACTATAGTGGAAAGACTAAAGTGGACAGACTATAGTGGAAAGACTAAAGTGGACAGACTAAAGTGAAAAGACTAAAGTGGAAAGACTAAAGTGGACAGACGATAGTGGACATGACTAAAGTGGAAAGACTAAAGTGGACAGACTAAAGTGGAAAGACTAAAGTGGACAGACTCTATTGGAAAGACTGAAGTGGAAAGACTAAATGGACAGACTAAAGCGGAAAGACTAAAGTGGAAAGACTAAAGTGGACAGACTCTATTGGAAAGACTGAAGTGGAAAGACTAAATGGACAGACCAAAGTGGAAAGACTAAAGTGGAAAGACTAAAGTGGACAGACTATAGTGGAAAGACTATAGTGGAAAGACTGTAGTGGACAGAATAAAGTGGAGACTACAGTGGAAAGACTAAAGTGGAAAGACAAAAGTGGACAGACTATAGTGGAGAGACTAGAGTGGACAGACTATAGTGGAAAGACTAAGTGGACAGACTAAAGCGGGAAGACTAAAGTGGAAAGACTAAAGTGGACAGACGATAGTGGAAAGACTGTAGTGGAAAGACTAAGTGGACAGACTAAAGCGGAAAGACTAAAGGGGAAAGACTAAAGTGGACAGACTACAGTGGAAAGACTAAAGTGGACAGACTAAAGTGGAAAGAATAAAGTGGAAAGACTAAAGTGGACAGACTATAGTGGAAAGACTGAAGTGGAAAGACTCAGTGGACAGATAAATGTGTACACACTTCAGTGGACAGAATAAAGTGGAAAGACTAAAGTGGAAAGACTAAAGTGGACAGACTATAGTGGAAAGACTAAAGTGGACAGACTAAAGTGGAAAGACTAAAGTTGAAAGACTAAAGTGGACAGACTAAAGTGGAAAGACTATAGTGGAAAGACTGTAGTGGACAGAATAAAGTGGAGACTATAGTGGAAAGACTATAGTGGAAAGACTAAAGTGGACAGAGAATAGTGGAAAGACTAAAGTGGACAGAATAAAGTGGACAGAGATTAGTGGAAAGACTAAAGTGGACAGACTATAGCGGAAAGACTAAAGTGGACAGACTAAAGTGGACAGACTAAAGTGAAAAGACTAAAGTTGAAAGACTAAAGTGGACAGACGATAGTGGAAATGACTAAAGTGGAAAGACTAAAGTGGACAGACTATAGTGGAAAGACTGTAGTGGACAGAATAAAGTTTAGACTACAGTGGAAAGACTAAAGTGGAAAGACAAAAGTGGACAGACTATAGTGGAGAGACTAAAGTGGACAGACTATAGTGGAAAGACTAAAGTGGACAGACTAAAGTGGAAAGACTAGAGTGGAAAGACTAAAGTGGACAGACGATAGTGGAAAGACTAAAGTGGACAGACTAAAGTGGAAAGACTATAGTGGAAAGACTGTAGTGGACAGAATAAAGTGGAGACTACAGTGGAAAGACTAAAGTGGAAAGACTAAAGTGGACAGACTATAGTGAAAAGACTAAAGTGGACAGACTAAAGTAGAAAGACTAAAGTTGAAAGACTAAAGTGGACAGACGATAGTGGAAATGACTAAAGTGGAAAGACTAAAGTGGACAGACTAAAGTGGACAGACTAAAGTGGAAAGACTAAAGTGGAAAGACTAAAGTGGACAGACTTTAGTGAAAAGACTGAAGTGGAAAGACTAAGTGGACAGACTAAAGCGGAAAGACTAAAGCGGAAAGACTAAAGTGGAAAGACTACAGTGGAAAGACTAAAGTGGACAGACTAAAGTGGAAAGACTAAAGTGGAAAGACTAAAGTGGACAGACTATAGTGAAAAGACTATAGTGGAAAGACTGTAGTGGACAGAATAAAGTGGAGACTATACTGTAAAGACTAAAGTGGAAAGACTAAAGTGGACAGAGAATAGTGGAAAGACTAAAGTGGACAGACTATGGTGGAAAGACTAAAGTGGACAGACTATAGTGGAAAGACTGAAGTGGAAAGACTCAGTGGACAGATAAATGTGTACACACTTCAGTGGACAGAATAAAGTGGAAAGACTAAAGTGGAAAGACTAAAGTGGACAGACTCTAGTGGAAAGACTGAAGTGGAAAGACTAAGTGGACAGACTAAAGCGGAAAGACTAAAGTGGAAAGACTAAAGTGGAAAGACTAAAGTGGACAGACTAAAGTGGGAAGACTAAAGTGGACAGACTATAGTGGAAAGACTATAGTGGAAAGACTGTAGTTGACAGAATAAAGTGGAGACTAAAGTGGAAAGACTAAAGTGGAAAGACTAAAGTGGACAGACTATAGTGGAAAGACTAAAGTGGACAGACTATAGTGGAAAGAATAAAGTGGAGACTATAGTGGAAAGATTAAAGTGGACAGAGAATAGTGGAAAGACTATAGTGGAAAGACTGTAGTGGACAGAATAAAGTGGAGACTATAGTGGAAAGATTAAAGTGGAAAGACTAAAGTGGACAGAGAATAGTGGAAAGACTAAAGTGGACAGACTATAGTGGAAAGACTAAAGTGGACAGACTAAAGTCGAAAGACTAAAGTGGAAAGACTAAAGTTGACAGACTATAGTGGAAAGACTATAGTGGAAAGACTGTAGTTGACAGAATAAAGTGGAGAGTATAGTGGAAAGACTAAAGTGGACAGAGTGGAATAGTGGAAAGACTATAGTGGAGAGACTGTAGTGGACAGAATAAAGTGGAGACTATAGTGGAAAGACTAAAGTGGACAGAGAATAGTGGAAATACTAAATTGGAAAGATTATAGTGGAAAGACTAAAGTGGACAGACTAAAGTGAAAAGACTAAAGTGGAAAGACAAAAGTAGAAAGACTATAGTGGAAAGACTATAGTGGAAAGACTATAGTGGACAGAATAAAGTGGAGACTATAGTGGAAAGACTAAAGTGGACAGACTATAGTGGAAAGACTAAAGTGGACAGACTATAGTGGAAAGACTAAAGTGGACAGACTAAAGTGAAAAGACTAAAGTGGAAAGACTAAAGTGGACAGACGATAGTGGACATGACTAAAGTGGAAAGACTAAAGTGGACAGACTAAAGTGGAAAGACTAAAGTGGACAGACTCTATTGGAAAGACTGAAGTGGAAAGACTAAATGGACAGACTAAAGCGGAAAGACTAAAGTGGAAAGACTAAAGTGGACAGACTCTATTGGAAAGACTGAAGTGGAAAGACTAAATGGACAGACCAAAGTGGAAAGACTAAAGTGGAAAGACTAAAGTGGACAGACTATAGTGGAAAGACTATAGTGGAAAGACTGTAGTGGACAGAATAAAGTGGAGACTACAGTGGAAAGACTAAAGTGGAAAGACAAAAGTGGACAGACTATAGTGGAGAGACTAGAGTGGACAGACTATAGTGGAAAGACTAAGTGGACAGACTAAAGCGGGAAGACTAAAGTGGAAAGACTAAAGTGGACAGACGATAGTGGAAAGACTGTAGTGGAAAGACTAAGTGGACAGACTAAAGCGGAAAGACTAAAGGGGAAAGACTAAAGTGGACAGACTACAGTGGAAAGACTAAAGTGGACAGACTAAAGTGGAAAGACTAAAGTGGACAGACTATAGTGGAAAGACTGAAGTGGAAAGACTCAGTGGACAGATAAATGTGTACACACTTCAGTGGACAGAATAAAGTGGAAAGACTAAAGTGGAAAGACTAAAGTGGACAGACTATAGTGGAAAGACTAAAGTGGACAGACTAAAGTGGAAAGACTAAAGTTGAAAGACTAAAGTGGACAGACTAAAGTGGAAAGACTATAGTGGAAAGACTGTAGTGGACAGAATAAAGTGGAGACTATAGTGGAAAGACTATAGTGGAAAGACTAAAGTGGACAGAGAATAGTGGAAAGACTAAAGTGGACAGAATAAAGTGGACAGAGATTAGTGGAAAGACTAAAGTGGACAGACTATAGCGGAAAGACTAAAGTGGACAGACTAAAGTGGACAGACTAAAGTGAAAAGACTAAAGTTGAAAGACTAAAGTGGACAGACGATAGTGGAAATGACTAAAGTGGAAAGACTAAAGTGGACAGACTATAGTGGAAAGACTGTAGTGGACAGAATAAAGTTTAGACTACAGTGGAAAGACTAAAGTGGAAAGACAAAAGTGGACAGACTATAGTGGAGAGACTAAAGTGGACAGACTATAGTGGAAAGACTAAAGTGGACAGACTAAAGTGGAAAGACTAGAGTGGAAAGACTAAAGTGGACAGACGATAGTGGAAATGACTAAAGTGGAAAGACTAAAGTGGACAGACTAAATTGGAAAGACTAAAGTGGAAAGACTAAAGTGGACAGACTCTAGTGGAAAGACTGAAGTGGAAAGACTAAGTGGACAGACTATATTGGAAAGACTGTAGTGGACAGAATAAAGTGGAGACTACAGTGGAAAGACTAAAGTGGAAAGACTAAAGTGGACAGACTATAGTGGAGAGACTAAAGTGGACAGACTATGGTGAAAAGACTAAAGTGGACAGACTAAAGTGGAAAGACTAAAGTTGAAAGACAAAAGTGGACAGACGATAGTGGAAATGACTAAAGTGGAAAGACTAAAGTGGAAAGACTAAAGTGGAAAGACTAAAGTGGACAGACTCTAGTGGAAAGACTGAAGTGGAAAGACTAAGTGGACAGACTAAAGCGGAAAGACTAAAGTGGAAAGACTAAAGTGGATAGACTACAGTGGAAAGACTAAAGTGGACAGACTATAGTGAAAAGACTATAGTGGAAAGACTATAGTGGAAAGACTAAAGTGGACAGAGGATAGTGGAAAGACTAAAGTGGACAGACTATAGTGGAAAGACTAAAGTGGAAAGACTGTAGTGGACAGAATAAAGTGGAAAGACTAAAGTTGACAGAGAATAGTGGAAAGACTAAAGTGGACAGACTATGGTGGAAAGACTAAAGTGGACAGACTAAAGTGGAAAGACTAAAGTGGACAGACTATAGTGGAAAGACTATAGTGGAAAGACTGGGACAGAATAAAGTGGAGAGTATAGTGGGAAGACTAAAGTGGACAGACTATAGTGGAAAGACTATAGTGGAAAGACTGTAGTGGACAGAATAAAGTGGAGACTACAGTGGAAAGACTAAAGTGGAAAGACTAAAGTGGACAGACTATAGTGGAGAGACTAAAGTGGACAGACTATAGTGGAAAGACTAAAGTGGACAGAGGATAGTGGAAAGACTAAAGTGGACAGACTATAGTGGAAAGACTAAAGTGGAAAGACTGTAGTGGACAGAATAAAGTGGAAAGACTGAAGTGGAGAGACTAAGTGGACAGACTAAAGCGGAAAGACTAAAGTGGAAAGACTAAAGTGGACATACTATAGTGGAAAGACTAAAGCGGACAGACTAGAGTGGAAAGACTAAAGTGGAAAGACTAAAGTGGACAGACTATAGTGGAAAGACTATAGTGGAAAGACTGTAGTGGAGAGAATAAAGTGGACAGACTATAGTGGAAAGACTAAAGTGGACAGACTAAAGTGGAAAGACTAGAGTGGAAAGACTAAAGTGGACAGACGATAGTGGAAATGACTAAAGTGGAAAGACTAAAGTGGACAGACAAAAGGGGACAGACTAAAGTGGAAAGACTAAAGTGGACAGTCTCTAGTGGAAAGACTGAACTGGAAAGACTAAGTGGACAGACTAAAGCGGAAAGACTAAAGTGGAAAGACTAAAGTGGACAGACTATAGTGGAAAGACTAAAGTTTACAGACTAAAGTGGAAAGACTAAAGTGGACAGACTATAGTGGAAAGACTATAGTGGAAAGAATGTAGTGGACAGAATAAAGTGGAGACTATAGTGGAAAGACTAAAGTGGAATGACTAAAGTGGGCAGAGATTAGTGGAAAGACTAAAGTGGACAGGCTATAGTGGAAAGACTAAAGTAGACAGACTAAAGTGGAAAGACAAAAGTGGAAAGACTAAAGTGGACAGACTATAGTGGAAAGACTGTATTGGACAGAATAAAGTGGAGACTATAGTGGAAAGACTAAAGTGGAAAGACTGAAGTGGACAGACTATAGTGGAAAGACTATAGTGGAAAGAATGTAGTGGATAGAATAAAGTGGAGACTATAGTGGAAAGACTAAAGTGGAAAGACTGAAGTGGACAGACTATAGTGGAAAGACTATAGTGGAAAGAATGTAGTGGATAGAATAAAGTGGAGACTATAGTGGAAAGACTAAAGTGGACAGAGAATAGTGGAAAGACTAAAGTGGACAGACTATAGTGGAAAGACTATAGTGGAAAGACTGTAGTGGACAGAATAAAGTGGAGACTATAGTGGAAAGACTAAAGTGGAAAGACTATAGTGGACAGACTATAGTGGAAAGACTGAAGTGGACGGACTAAAGTGGAAAACTAAAGTGGAAAGACTAAAGTGGACAGACTATAGTGGAAAGACAATAGCGAAAAGACTGTAGTGGACAGAATAAAGTGTAGACTATAGTGGAAAGACTAAAGTGGGCAGAGAATAGTGGAAAGACTAAAGTGGACAGACTATAGTGGAAAGACTATAGTGGAAAGACTGTAGTGGACAGAATAAAGTGGATACTATAGTGGAAAGACCAAAGTGGAAAGACTAAAGTGGAGAGACTATAGTGGAAAGACTGAAGTGGAAAGACTAAGTGGACAGACTAAAGTGGAAAGACTATAGTGGAAAGACTAAAGTGGACAGACTATAGTGGAAAGACTAAAGTGGACAGACTGAAGTGGAAAGACTATAGTGGAAAGACTAAAGTGGAAAGACTATAGTGGACAGACTATAGTGGAAAGACTGAAGTGGAAAGACTCAGTGGACAAACTAAAGTGTACACACTGAAGTGGAGAGAATAAAGTGGAAAGACTAAAGTGGAATGACTATAGTGGAAAGACTAAAGTGGACAGACTATAGTGGAAAGACTAAAGTGGACAGACTAAAGTGGAAAGACTAAAGTGGACAGACTAAAGTGGAAAGAATAAAGTGGACAGACGATAGTGGAAATGACTAAAGTGGAAAGACTGTAGTGGACAGAATAAAGTGGAGACTATAGTGGAAAGACTAAAGTGGACAGAGAATAGTGAAAGACTAAAGTGGAAAGACTGTGGTGGACAGAATAAAGTGTAGACTATAGTGGAAAGACTAAAGTGGGCAGAGAATAGTGGAAAGACTAAAGTGGACAGACTATAGTGGAAAGACTATAGTGGAAAGACTGTAGTGGACAGAATAAAGTGGAGACTATAGTGGAAAGACAATAGCGAAAAGACTGTAGTGGACAGAATAAAGTGTAGACTATAGTGGAAAGACTAAAGTGGGCAGAGAATAGTGGAAAGACTAAAGTGGACAGACTATAGTGGAAAGACTATAGTGGAAAGACTGTAGTGGACAGAATAAAGTGGAGACTATAGTGGAAAGACTAAAGTGGACAGAGAATAGTGGAAAGACTAAAGTGGAAAGACTGAAGTGGAAAGACTAAGTGGACAGACTAAAGTGGAAAGACTATAGTGGAAAGACTAAAGTGGACAGACTATAGTGGAAAGACTAAAGTGGACAGACTGAAGTGGAAAGACTATAGTGGAAAGACTAAAGTGGAAAGACTATAGTGGACAGACTATAGTGGAAAGACTGAAGTGGAAAGACTCAGTGGACAAACTAAAGTGTACACACTGAAGTGGAGAGAATAAAGTGGAAAGACTAAAGTGGAATGACTATAGTGGAAAGACTAAAGTGGACAGACTATAGTGGAAAGACTAAAGTGGACAGACTAAAGTGGAAAGACTAAAGTGGACAGACTAAAGTGGAAAGAATAAAGTGGACAGACGATAGTGGAAATGACTAAAGTGGAAAGACTGTAGTGGACAGAATAAAGTGGAGACTATAGTGGAAAGACTAAAGTGGACAGAGAATAGTGAAAGACTAAAGTGGAAAGACTGTGGTGGACAGAATAAAGTGGAGACTATAGTGGAAAGACTAAATTGGAAAGACTAAAGTGGACAGACTATAGTGGAAAAACTATAGTGGAAAGACTAAAGTGGACAGACTATAGTGGAAAGACTAAAGTGGACAGACTGAAGTGGAAAGACTATAGTGGAAAGAATAAAGTGGAAAGACTATAGTGGACAGACTATAGTGGAAAGACTGAAGTGGAAAGACTCAGTGGACAAACTAAAGTGTACACACTGAAGTGGAGAGAATAAAGTGGAAAGACTGTAGTGGACAGAATAAAGTGGAGACTATAGTGGAAAGACTAAAGTGGACAGAGAATAGTGGAAAGACTAAAGTGGAAAGACTGTAGTGGACAGAATAAAGTGGAGACTATAGTGGAAAGACTAAAGTGGAAAGACTAAAGTGGACAGACTATAGTGGAAAGACTGAAGTGGAAAGACTAAGTGGACGGACTAAAGTGGAAAGACTATAGTGGAAAGACTAAAGTGGACAGACTATAGTGGAAAGACTAAAGTGGACAGACTGAAGTGGAAAGACTATAGTGGAAAGACTAAAGTGGAAAGACTAAAGTGGACAGACTATAGTGGAAAGACTGAAGTGGAAAGACTAAAGTGGACAGACTAAAGTGGACAGACTATAGTGGAAAGACTGAAGTGGAAAGACTAAGTGGACGGACTAAAGTGGAAAGACTATAGTGGAAAGACTAAAGTGGACAGACTATAGTGGAAAGACTAAAGTGGACAGACTGAAGTGGAAAGACTATAGTGGAAAGACTAAAGTGGAAAGTCTAAAGTAGACAGACTATAGTGGAAAGACTAAAGTGGACAGACTAAAGTGGAAAGACTAAAGTGAACAGACGATAGTGGAAATGACTAAAGTGGAAAGACTAAAGTGGACAGACTCAAGTGGACAGACTAAAGTGGAAAGACTAAAGTGGAAAGACTAAAGTGGACGGACTCCAGTGGAAAGACTGAAGTTGAAAGACTAAGTGGACAGACTAAAGCGGAAAGACTAAAGGGGAAAGACTAAAGTGGACAGACTACAGTGGAAAGACTAAAGTGGACAAACTAAAGTGGAAAGACTAAAGTGGACAGACTATAGTTGAAAGACTGAAGTGGAAAGACTCAGTGGACAGATAAATGTGTACACACTGCAGTGGACAGAATAAAGTGGAAAGACTAAAGTGGAAAGACTAAAGTGGACAGACTATAGTGGAAAGACTAAAGTGGACAGACTGAAGTGGAAAGACTAAAGTGGAAAGACTAAAGTGGACAGACTAAAGTGGAAAGACTATATTGGAAAGACTGTAGTGGACAGAATAAAGTGGAGACTACAGTGGAAAGACTAAAGTGGAAAGACTAAAGTGGACAGACTATAGTGGAGAGACTAAAGTGGACAGACTATAGTGAAAAGACTAAAGTGGACAGACTAAAGTGGAAAGACTAAAGTTGAAAGACAAAAGTGGACAGACGATAGTGGAAATGACTAAAGTGGAAAGACTAAAGTGGAAAGACTAAAGTGGACAGACTCTAGTGGAAAGACTGAAGTGGAAAGACTAAGTGGACAGACTAAAGCGGAAAGACTAAAGTGGAAAGACTAAAGTGGACAGACTACAGTTGAAAGACTAAAGTGGACAGACTATAGTGAAAAGACTATAGTGGAAAGACTGGGACAGAATAAAGTGGAGAGTATAGTGGGAAGACTAAAGTGGAAAGACTAAAGTGGACAGACTATAGTGGAGAGACTAAAGTGGACAGACTATAGTGGAAAGACTAAAGTGGACAGAGGATAGTGGAAAGACTAAAGTGGACAGACTATAGTGGAAAGACTAAAGTGGAAAGACTGTAGTGGACAGAATAAAGTGGAAAGACTAAAGTTGACAGAGAATAGTGGAAAGACTAAAGTGGACAGACTATGGTGGAAAGACTAAAGTGGACAGACTAAAGTGGAAAGACTAAAGTGGACAGACTATAGTGGAAAGACTATAGTGGAAAGACTGGGACAGAATAAAGTGGAGAGTATAGTGGGAAGACTAAAGTGGACAGACTATAGTGGAAAGACTATAGTGGAAAGACTGTAGTGGACAGAATAAAGTGGAGACTACAGTGGAAAGACTAAAGTGGAAAGACTAAAGTGGACAGACTATAGTGGAGAGACTAAAGTGGACAGACTATAGTGGAAAGACTAAAGTGGACAGAGGATAGTGGAAAGACTAAAGTGGACAGACTATAGTGGAAAGACTAAAGTGGAAAGACTGTAGTGGACAGAATAAAGTGGAAAGACTGAAGTGGAGAGACTAAGTGGACAGACTAAAGCGGAAAGACTAAAGTGGAAAGACTAAAGTGGACATACTATTGTGGAAAGACTAAAGCGGACAGACTAGAGTGGAAAGACTAAAGTGGAAAGACTAAAGTGGACAGACTATAGTGGAAAGACTATAGTGGAAAGACTGTAGTGGAGAGAATAAAGTGGAGACTATAGTGGAAAGACTAAAGTGGACAGGCTATAGTGGAAAGACTAAAGTGGACAGACTAAAGTGGGAAGACTAAAGTGGAAAGACTAAAGTGGACAGACGATAGTGGAAATGACAAAAATGGAAAGACTAAAGTGGACGGACTAAAGTGGACAGACTAAAATGGAAAGACTAAAGTGGACAGACTCTAGTGGAAAGACTGAAGTGGAAAGACTAAAGTGGAAAGACTAAAGTGGACAGAGAATAGTGGAAAGACTAAAGTGGACAGACTATAGTGGAAAGACTAAAGTGGACAGACTAAAGTGGAAAGACTAAAGTGGACAGACTATAGTGGAAAGACTATAGTGGAAAGACTGTAGTGGACAGAATAAAGTGGAGACTACAGTGGAAAGACTAAAGTGGAAAGACTAAAGTGGACAGACTAAAGTGGAAAGACTAAAGTGGACAGACTATAGTGGAAAGAATAAAGTGGAGACTATAGTGGAAAGATGAAAGTGGAAAGACTAAAGTGGACAGAGAATAGTGGAAAGACCATAGTGGACAGACTGTAGTGGACAGAATAAAGTGGAGACTATAGTGGAAAGATTAAAGTGGCAAGACTAAAGTGGACAGAGAATAGTGGAAAGACTAAAGTGGACAGACTATAGTGGAAAGACTAAAGCGGAGAGACTAAAAACGAAAGACTAAAGTGGAAAGACTAAAGTGGACAGACTATAGTGGAAAGACTATAGTGGAAAGACTGTAGTGGACAGAATAAAGTGGAGAGTTTAGTGGAAAGACTAAAGTGGACAGAGTGGAATAGTGCAAAGACTATAGTGGAGAGACTGTAGTGGACAGAATAAAGTGGAGACTATAGTTGAAAGACTAAAGTGGAAAGACTAAAGTGGACAGAGAATAGTGGAAAGACTAAAGTGGAAAGATTATAGTGGAAAGACTAAAGTGGACAGACTAAAGTGAAAAGACTAAAGTGGAAAGACAAAAGTAGAAAGACTATAGTGGAAAGACTATAGTGGAAAGACTGTAGTGGACAGAATAAAGTGGAGACTATAGTGGAAAGACTAAAGTGGAAAGACTAAAGTGGACAGAGATTAGTGGAAAGACTAAAGTGGACAGACTATAGCGGAAAGACTAAAGTGGACAGACTAAAGTGGACAGACTAAAGTGAAAAGACTAAAGTTGAAAGACTAAAGTGGACAGACGATAGTGGAAATGACTAAAGTGGAAAGACTAAAGTGGACAGACTAAAGTGGAAAGACTAAAGTGGACAGACTGTAGTGGACAGAATAAAGTGGAGACTATAGTGGAAAGACTAAAGTGGAAAGACTAAAGTGGACAGAGATTAGTGGAAAGACTAAAGTGGACAGACTATAGCGGAAATACTAAAGTGGAAAGACTAAAGTGGACAGACTAAAGTGAAAAGACTAAAGTGGAAAGACTAAAGTGGACAGACGGTAGTGGAAATGACTAAAGTGGAAAGACTAAAGTGGACAGACTAAAGTTGAAAGACTAAAGTGGACAGACTCTAGTGGAAAGACTGAAATGGAAAGACTAAATGGACAGACTAAAGCGGAAAGACTAAAGTGGAAAGACGAAAGTGGACAGACTATAGTGGAAAGACTAAAGTGGACAGACTAAAGTGGAAAGACTAAAGTGGAAAGACTAAAGTGGACAGACTATAGTGGAAAGACTATAGTGGAAAGACTGTAGTGGACAGAATAAAGTGGAGACTATAGTCGAAAGACTAAAGTGGACAGACTAAAGTGGACAGAGATTAGTGGAAAGATTAAAAAGGACAGACTATAGCGGAAAGACTAAAGTGGACAGACTAAAGTGGAAAGACTAAAGTGGACAGACTAAAGTGGAAAGACTAAAGTGGAAAAACTATAGTGGAAAGACTAAAGTGGACAGACTAAAGTGGAAAGACTAAAGTGGAAAGACTAAAGTGGACAGACTATAGTGGAAAGACTGTAGTGGACAGAATAAAGTTTAGACTACAGTGGACAGACGATAGTGGAAATGACTAAAGTGGAAAGACTAAAGTGGACAGACTAAAGTGGAAAGACTAAAGTGGAAAGACTAAAGTGGACAGACTCTAGTGGAAAGACTGAAGTGGAAAGACTAAGTGGACAGACTAAAGCGGAAAGACTAAAGGGGAAAGACTAAAGTGGACAGACTACAGTGGAAAGACTAAAGTGGACAGACTAAAGTGGAAAGACTAAAGTGGAAAGACTAAAGTGGACAGACTAAAGTGGAAAGACTAGAGTGGAAAGACTAAAGTGGACAGACGATAGTGGAAATGACTAAAGTGGAAAGACTAAAGTGGACAGACTAAAGTGGAAAGACTAAAGTGGAAAGACTAAAGTGGACAGACTCTAGTGGAAAGACTGAAGTGGAAAGACTAAAGTGGACAGACGGTAGTGGAAATGACTAAAGTGGAAAGACTAAAGTGGACAGACTAAAGTTGAAAGACTAAAGTGGACAGACTCTAGTGGAAAGACTGAAATGGAAAGACTAAATGGACAGACTAAAGCGGAAAGACTAAAGTGGAAAGACGAAAGTGGACAGACTATAGTGGAAAGACTAAAGTGGACAGACTAAAGTGGAAAGACTAAAGTGGAAAGACTAAAGTGGACAGACTATAGTGGAAAGACTATAGTGGAAAGACTGTAGTGGACAGAATAAAGTGGAGACTATAGTCGAAAGACTAAAGTGGACAGACTAAAGTGGACAGAGATTAGTGGAAAGATTAAAAAGGACAGACTATAGCGGAAAGACTAAAGTGGACAGACTAAAGTGGAAAGACTAAAGTGGACAGACTAAAGTGGAAAGACTAAAGTGGAAAAACTATAGTGGAAAGACTAAAGTGGACAGACTAAAGTGGAAAGACTAAAGTGGAAAGACTAAAGTGGACAGACTATAGTGGAAAGACTGTAGTGGACAGAATAAAGTTTAGACTACAGTGGACAGACGATAGTGGAAATGACTAAAGTGGAAAGACTAAAGTGGACAGACTAAAGTGGAAAGACTAAAGTGGAAAGACTAAAGTGGACAGACTCTAGTGGAAAGACTGAAGTGGAAAGACTAAGTGGACAGACTAAAGCGGAAAGACTAAAGGGGAAAGACTAAAGTGGACAGACTACAGTGGAAAGACTAAAGTGGACAGACTAAAGTGGAAAGACTAAAGTGGAAAGACTAAAGTGGACAGACTAAAGTGGAAAGACTAGAGTGGAAAGACTAAAGTGGACAGACGATAGTGGAAATGACTAAAGTGGAAAGACTAAAGTGGACAGACTAAAGTGGAAAGACTAAAGTGGAAAGACTAAAGTGGACAGACTCTAGTGGAAAGACTGAAGTGGAAAGACTAAGTGGACAGACTAAAGCGGAAAGACTAAAGGGGAAAGACTAAAGTGGACAGACTACAGTGGAAAGACTAAAGTGGACAGACTAAAGTGGAAAGACTAAAGTGGAAAGACTAAAGTGGACAGACTATAGTGGAAAGACTGAAGTGGAAAGACTCCGTGGACAGATAAATGTGTACACACTTCAGTGGACAGAATAAAGTGGAAAGACTAAAGTGGAAAGACTAAAGTGGACAGACTATAGTGGAAAGACTAAAGTGGACAGACTAAAGTGGAAAGACTAAAGTGGAAAGACTAAAGTGGACAGACTAAAGTGGAAAGACTATAGTGGAAAGACTGTAGTGGACAGAATAAAGTGGAGACTACAGTGGAAAGACTAAAGTGGAAAGACTAAAGTGGACAGACTATAGTGAAAAGACTAAAGTGGACAGACTAAAGTAGAAAGACTAAAGTTGAAAGACTAAAGTGGACAGACGATAGTGGAAATGACTAAAGTGGAAAGACTAAAGTGGACAGACTAAAGTGGACAGACTAAAGTGGAAAGACTAAAGTGGAAAGACTAAAGTGGACAGACTTTAGTGAAAAGACTGAAGTGGAAAAACTAAGTGGACAGACTAAGGCGGAAAGACTAAAGCGGAAAGACTAAAGTGGAAAGACTACAGTGGAAAGACTAAAGTGGACAGACTAAAGTGGAAAGACTAAAGTGGAAAGACTAAAGTGGACAGACTAAAGTGGACAGACTATAGTGAAAAGACTATAGTGGAAAGACTGTAGTGGACAGAATAAAGTGGAGACTATACTGTAAAGACTAAAGTGGAAAGACTAAAGTGGACAGAGAATAGTGGAAAGACTAAAGTGGACAGACTATGGTGGAAAGACTAAAGTGGACAGACTATAGTGGAAAGACTGAAGTGGAAAGACTCAGTGGACAGATAAATGTGTACACACTTCAGTGGACAGAATAAAGTGGAAAGACTAAAGTGGAAAGACTAAAGTGGACAGACTCTAGTGGAAAGACTGAAGTGGAAAGACTAAGTGGACAGACTAAAGCGGAAAGACTAAAGTGGAAAGACTAAAGTGGAAAGACTAAAGTGGAAAGACTAAAGTGGACAGACTAAAGTGGGAAGACTAAAGTGGACAGACTATAGTGGAAAGACTATAGTGGAAAGACTGTAGTTGACAGAATAAAGTGGAGACTAAAGTGGAAAGACTAAAGTGGAAAGACTAAAGTGGACAGACTATAGTGGAAAGACTAAAGTGGACAGACTATAGTGGAAAGAATAAAGTGGAGACTATAGTGGAAAGATTAAAGTGGAAAGACTAAAGTGGACAGAGAATAGTGGAAAGACTATAGTGGAAAGACTGTAGTGGTCAGAATAAAGTGGAGACTATAGTGGAAAGATTAAAGTGGAAAGACTAAAGTGGACAGAGAATAGTGGAAAGACTAAAGTGGACAGACTATAGTGGAAAGACTAAAGTGGACAGACTAAAGTCGAAAGACTAAAGTGGAAAGACTAAAGTTGACAGACTATAGTGGAAAGACTATAGTGGAAAGACTGTAGTGGACAGAATAAAGTGGAGAGTATAGTGGAAAGACTAAAGTGGACAGAGTGGAATAGTGGAAAGACTATAGTGGAGAGACTGTAGTGGACAGAATAAAGTGGAGACTATAGTGGAAAGACTAAAGTGGAAAGACTAAAGTGGACAGAGAATAGTGGAAATACTAAAGTGGAAAGATTATAGTGGAAAGACTAAAGTGGACAGACTAAAGTGAAAAGACTAAAGTGGAAAGACAAAACTAGAAAGACTATAGTGGAAAGACTATAGTGGAAAGACTGTAGTGGACAGAATAAAGTGGAGACTATAGTGGAAAGACTAAAGTGGACAGACTATAGTGGAAAGACTAAAGTGGACAGACTATAGTGGAAAGACTAAAGTGGACAGACTAAAGTGAAAAGACTAAAGTGGAAAGACTAAAGTGGACAGACGATAGTGGACATGACTAAAGTGGAAAGACTAAAGTGGACAGACTAAAGTGGAAAGACTAAAGTGGACAGACTCTATTGGAAAGACTGAAGTGGAAAGACTAAATGGACAGACTAAAGCGGAAAGACTAAAGTGGAAAGACTAAAGTGGACAGACTCTATTGGAAAGACTGAAGTGGAAAGACTAAATGGACAGACCAAAGTGGAAAGACTAAAGTGGAAAGACTAAAGTGGACAGACTATAGTGGAAAGACTATAGTGGAAAGACTGTAGTGGACAGAATAAAGTGGAGACTACAGTGGAAAGACTAAAGTGGAAAGACAAAAGTGGACAGACTATAGTGGAGAGACTAGAGTGGACAGACTATAGTGGAAAGACTAAGTGGACAGACTAAAGCGGGAAGACTAAAGTGGAAAGACTAAAGTGGAAAGACTAAAGTGGACAGACGATAGTGGAAAGACTGTAGTGGAAAGACTAAGTGGACAGACTAAAGCGGAAAGACTAAAGGGGAAAGACTAAAGTGGACAGACTACAGTGGAAAGACTAAAGTGGACAGACTAAAGTGGAAATAATAAAGTGGAAAGACTAAAGTGGACAGACTATAGTGGAAAGACTGAAGTGGAAAGACTCAGTGGACAGATAAATGTGTACACACTTCAGTGGACAGAATAAAGTGGAAAGACTAAAGTGGAAAGACTAAAGTGGACAGACTATAGTGGAAAGACTAAAGTGGACAGACTAAAGTGGAAAGACTAAAGTTGAAAGACTAAAGTGGACAGACTAAAGTGGGAAGACTATAGTGGAAAGACTGTAGTGGACAGAATAAAGTGGAGACTATAGTGAAAAGACTATAGTGGAAAGACTAAAGTGGACAGAGAATAGTGGAAAGACTAAAGTGGACAGAATAAAGTGGACAGAGATTAGTGGAAAGACTAAAGTGGACAGACTATAGCGGAAAGACTAAAGTGGACAGACTAAAGTGGACAGACTAAAGTGAAAAGACTAAAGTTGAAAGACTAAAGTGGACAGACGATAGTGGAAATGACTAAAGTGGAAAGACTAAAGTGGACAGACTATAGTGGAAAGACTGTAGTGGACAGAATAAAGTTTAGACTACAGTGGAAAGACTAAAGTGGAAAGACAAAAGTGGACAGACTATAGTGGAGAGACTAAAGTGGACAGACTATAGTGGAAAGACTAAAGTGGACAGACTAAAGTGGAAAGACTAGAGTGGAAAGACTAAAGTGGACAGACGATAGTGGAAATGACTAAAGTGGAAAGACTAAAGTGGACAGACTAAATTGGAAAGACTAAAGTGGAAAGACTAAAGTGGACAGACTCTAGTGGAAAGACTGAAGTGGAAAGACTAAGTGGACAGACTATATTGGAAAGACTGTAGTGGACAGAATAAAGTGGAGACTACAGTGGAAAGACTAAAGTGGAAAGACTAAAGTGGACAGACTATAGTGGAGAGACTAAAGTGGACAGACTATAGTGAAAAGACTAAAGTGGACAGACTAAAGTGGAAAGACTAAAGTTGAAAGACAAAAGTGGACAGACGATAGTGGAAATGACTAAAGTGGAAAGACTAAAGTGGAAAGACTAAAGTGGACAGACTCTAGTGGAAAGACTGAAGTGGAAAGACTAAGTGGACAGACTAAAGCGGAAAGACTAAAGTGGAAAGACTAAAGTGGACAGACTACAGTGGAAAGACTAAAGTGGACAGACTATAGTGAAAAGACTATAGTGGAAAGACTGGGACAGAATAAAGTGGAGAGTATAGTGGGAAGACTAAAGTGGAAAGACTAAAGTGGACAGACTATAGTGGAGAGACTAAAGTGGACAGACTATAGTGGAAAGACTAAAGTGGACAGAGGATAGTGGAAAGACTAAAGTGGACAGACTATAGTGGAAAGACTAAAGTGGAAAGACTGTAGTGGACAGAATAAAGTGGAAAGACTAAAGTTGACAGAGAATAGTGGAAAGACTAAAGTGGACAGACTATGGTGGAAAGACTAAAGTGGACAGACTAAAGTGGAAAGACTAAAGTGGACAGACTATAGTGGAAAGACTATAGTGGAAAGACTGGGACAGAATAAAGTGGAGAGTATAGTGGGAAGACTAAAGTGGACAGACTATAGTGGAAAGACTATAGTGGAAAGACTGTAGTTGACAGAATAAAGTGGAGACTACAGTGGAAAGACTAAAGTGGACAGACTAAAGTGGACAGACTATAGTGGAGAGACTAAAGTGGACAGACTATAGTGGAAAGACTAAAGTGGACAGAGGATAGTGGAAAGACTAAAGTGGACAGACTATAGTGGAAAGACTAAAGTGGAAAGACTGTAGTGGACAGAATAAAGTGGAAAGACTGAAGTGGAGAGACTAAGTGGACAGACTAAAGCGGAAAGACTAAAGTGGAAAGACTAAAGTGGACATACTATAGTGGAAAGACTAAAGCGGACAGACTAGAGTGGAAAGACTAAAGTGGAAAGACTAAAGTGGACAGACTATAGTGGAAAGACTATAGTGGAAAGACTGTAGTGGAGAGAATAAAGTGGACAGACTATAGTGGAAAGACTAAAGTGGACAGACTAAAGTGGAAAGACTAGAGTGGAAAGACTAAAGTGGACAGACGATAGTGGAAATGACTAAAGTGGAAAGACTAAAGTGGACAGACTAAAGTGGAAAGACTAAAGTGGAAAGACTAAAGTGGACAGACTCTAGTGGAAAGACTGAAGTGGAAAGACTAAGTGGACAGACTAAAGCGGAAAGACTAAAGGGGAAAGACTAAAGTGGACAGACTACAGTGGAAAGACTAAAGTGGACAGACTAAAGTGGAAAGACTAAAGTGGAAAGACTAAAGTGGACAGACTATAGTGGAAAGACTGAAGTGGAAAGACTCCGTGGACAGATAAATGTGTACACACTTCAGTGGACAGAATAAAGTGGAAAGACTAAAGTGGAAAGACTAAAGTGGAAAGACTAAAGTGGACAGACTATAGTGGAAAGACTAAAGTGGACAGACTAAAGTGGAAAGACTAAAGTGGAAAGACTAAAGTGGACAGACTAAAGTGGAAAGACTATAGTGGAAAGACTGTAGTGGACAGAATAAAGTGGAGACTACAGTGGAAAGACTAAAGTGGAAAGACTAAAGTGGACAGACTATAGTGAAAAGACTAAAGTGGACAGACTAAAGTAGAAAGACTAAAGTTGAAAGACTAAAGTGGACAGACGATAGTGGAAATGACTAAAGTGGAAAGACTAAAGTGGACAGACTAAAGTGGACAGACTAAAGTGGAAAGACTAAAGTGGAAAGACTAAAGTGGACAGACTTTAGTGAAAAGACTATAGTGGAAAGACTGTAGTGGACAGAATAAAGTGGAGACTATACTGTAAAGACTAAAGTGGAAAGACTAAAGTGGACAGAGAATAGTGGAAAGACTAAAGTGGACAGACTATGGTGGAAAGACTAAAGTGGACAGACTATAGTGGAAAGACTGAAGTGGAAAGACTCAGTGGACAGATAAATGTGTACACACTTCAGTGGACAGAATAAAGTGGAAAGACTAAAGTGGAAAGACTAAAGTGGACAGACTCTAGTGGAAAGACTGAAGTGGAAAGACTAAGTGGACAGACTAAAGCGGAAAGACTAAAGTGGAAAGACTAAAGTGGAAAGACTAAAGTGGACAGACGATAGTGGAAATGACTAAAGTGGAAAGACTAAAGTGGATAGAATAAAGTGGACAGACTAAAGTGGAAAGACTAAAGTGGACAGACTCTAGTGGAAAGACTGAAGTGGAAAGACTAAAGTGGAAAGACTAAAGTGGACAGAGAATAGTGGAAAGACTAAAGTGGACAGACTATAGTGGAAAGACTAAAGTGGACAGACTAAAGTGGGAAGACTAAATTGGACAGACTATAGTGGAAAGACTATAGTGGAAAGACTGTAGTGGACAGAATAAAGTGGAGACTAAAGTGGAAAGACTAAAGTGGAAAGACTAAAGTGGACAGACTATAGTGGAAAGACTAAAGTGGATAGACTATAGTGGAAAGAATAAAGTGGAGACTATAGTGGAAAGATTAAAGTGGAAAGACTAAAGTGGACAGAGAATAGTGGAAAGACTATAGTGGAAAGACTGTAGTGGACAGAATAAAGTGGAGACTATAGTGGAAAGATTAAAGTGGAAAGACTAAAGTGGACAGAGAATAGTGGAAAGACTAAAGTGGACAGACTATAGTGGAAAGACTAAAGTGGACAGACTAAAGTCGAAAGACTAAAGTGGAAAGACTAAAGTTGACCGACTATAGTGGAAAGACTATAGTGGAAAGACTGTAGTGGACAGAATAAAGTGGAGAGTATAGTGGAAAGACTAAAGTGGACAGAGTGGAATCGTGGAAAGACTATAGTGGAGAGACTGTAGTGGACAGAATAAAGTGGAGACTATAGTGGAAAGACTAAAGTGGAAAGACTAAAGTGGACAGAGAATAGTGGAAATACTAAAGTGGAAAGATTATAGTGGAAAGACTAAAGTGGACAGACTAAAGTGAAAAGACTAAAGTGGAAAGACAAAAGTAGAAAGACTATAGTGGAAAGACTATAGTGGAAAGACTGTAGTGGACAGAATAAAGTGGAGACTATAGTGGAAAGACTAAAGTGGACAGACTATAGTGGAAAGACTAAAGTGGACAGACTATAGTGGAAAGACTAAAGTGGACAGACTAAAGTGAAAAGACTAAAGTGGAAAGACTAAAGTGGACAGACGATAGTGGAAATGACTAAAGTGGAAAGACTAAAGTGGACAGACTAAAGTGGAAAGACTAAAGTGGACAGACTCTATTGGAAAGACTGAAGTGGAAAGACTAAATGGACAGACTAAAGCGGAAAGACTAAAGTGGAAAGACTAAAGTGGACAGACTCTATTGGAAAGACTGAAGTGGAAAGACTAAATGGACAGACTAAAGTGGAAAGACTAAAGTGGAAAGACTAAAGTGGACAGACTATAGTGGAAAGACTATAGTGGAAAGACTGTAGTGGACAGAATAAAGTGGAGACTACAGTGGAAAGACTAAAGTGGAAAGACAAAAGTGGACAGACTATAGTGGAGAGACTAGAGTGGACAGACTATAGTGGAAAGACTAAGTGGACAGACTAAAGCGGGAAGACTAAAGTGGAAAGACTAAAGTGGACAGACGATAGTGGAAAGACTGTAGTGGAAAGAATAAGTGGACAGACTAAAGCGGAAAGACTAAAGGGGAAAGACTAAAGTGGACAGACTACAGTGGAAAGACTAAAGTGGACAGACTAAAGTGGAAAGACTAAAGTGGAAAGACTAAAGTGGACAGACTATAGTGGAAAGACTGAAGTGGAAAGACTCAGTGGACAGATAAATGTGTACACACTTCAGTGGACAGAATAAAGTGGAAAGACTAAAGTGGAAAGACTAAAGTGGACAGACTATAGTGGAAAGACTAAAGTGGACAGACTAAAGTGGAAAGACTAGAGTGGAAAGACTAAAGTTGACAGACGATAGTGGAAATGACTAAAGTGGAAAGACTAAAGTGGACAGACTAAAGTGGAAAGACTAAAGTGGAAAGACTAAAGTGGACAGACTCTAGTGGAAAGACTGAAGTGGAAAGACTAAGTGGACAGACTAAAGCGGAAAGACTAAAGGGGAAAGACTAAAGTGGACAGACTACAGTGGAAAGACTAAAGTGGACAGACTAAAGTGGAAAGACTAAAGTGGAAAGACTAAAGTGGACAGACTATAGTGGAAAGACTGAAGTGGAAAGACTCCGTGGACAGATAAATGTGTACACACTTCAGTGGACAGAATAAAGTGGAAAGACTAAAGTGGAAAGACTAAAGTGGAAAGACTAAAGTGGACAGACTATAGTGGAAAGACTAAAGTGGACAGACTAAAGTGGAAAGACTAAAGTGGAAAGACTAAAGTGGACAGACTAAAGTGGAAAGACTATAGTGGAAAGACTGTAGTGGACAGAATAAAGTGGAGACTACAGTGGAAAGACTAAAGTGGAAAGACTAAAGTGGACAGACTATAGTGAAAAGACTAAAGTGGACAGACTAAAGTAGAAAGACTAAAGTTGAAAGACTAAAGTGGACAGACGATAGTGGAAATGACTAAAGTGGAAAGACTAAAGTGGACAGACTAAAGTGGACAGACTAAAGTGGAAAGACTAAAGTGGAAAGACTAAAGTGGACAGACTTTAGTGAAAAGACTGAAGTGGAAAGACTAAGTGGACAGACTAAAGCGGAAAGACTAAAGCGGAAAGACTAAAGTGGAAAGACTACAGTGGAAAGACTAAAGTGGACAGACTAAAGTGGAAAGACTAAAGTGGAAAGACTAAAGTGGACATACTATAGTGAAAAGACTATAGTGGAAAGACTGTAGTGGACAGAATAAAGTGGAGACTATACTGTAAAGACTAAAGTGGAAAGACTAAAGTGGACAGAGAATAGTGGAAAGACTAAAGTGGACAGACTATGGTGGAAAGACTAAAGTGGACAGACTATAGTGGAAAGACTGAAGTGGAAAGACTCAGTGGACAGATAAATGTGTACACACTTCAGTGGACAGAATAAAGTGGAAAGACTAAAGTGGAAAGACTAAAGTGGACAGACTCTAGTGGAAAGACTGAAGTGGAAAGACTAAGTGGACAGACTAAAGCGGAAAGACTAAAGTGGAAAGACTAAAGTGGAAAGACTAAAGTGGACAGACGATAGTGGAAATGACTAAAGTGGAAAGACTAAAGTGGATAGAATAAAGTGGACAGACTAAAGTGGAAAGACTAAAGTGGACAGACTCTAGTGGAAAGACTGAAGTGGAAAGACTAAAGTGGAAAGACTAAAGTGGACAGAGAATAGTGGAAAGACTAAAGTGGACAGACTATAGTGGAAAGACTAAAGTGGACAGACTAAAGTGGGAAGACTAAATTGGACAGACTATAGTGGAAAGACTATAGTGGAAAGACTGTAGTGGACAGAATAAAGTGGAGACTAAAGTGGAAAGACTAAAGTGGAAAGACTAAAGTGGACAGACGATAGTGGAAAGACTAAAGTGGATAGACTATAGTGGAAAGAATAAAGTGGAGACTATAGTGGAAAGATTAAAGTGGAAAGACTAAAGTGGACAGAGAATAGTGGAAAGACTATAGTGGAAAGACTGTAGTGGACAGAATAAAGTGGAGACTATAGTGGAAAGATTAAAGTGGAAAGACTAAAGTGGACAGAGAATAGTGGAAAGACTAAAGTGGACAGACTATAGTGGAAAGACTAAAGTGGACAGACTAAAGTCGAAAGACTAAAGTGGAAAGACTAAAGTTGACCGACTATAGTGGAAAGACTATAGTGGAAAGACTGTAGTGGACAGAATAAAGTGGAGAGTATAGTGGAAAGACTAAAGTGGACAGAGTGGAATCGTGGAAAGACTATAGTGGAGAGACTGTAGTGGACAGAATAAAGTGGAGACTATAGTGGAAAGACTAAAGTGGAAAGACTAAAGTGGACAGAGAATAGTGGAAATACTAAAGTGGAAAGATTATAGTGGAAAGACTAAAGTGGACAGACTAAAGTGAAAAGACTAAAGTGGAAAGACAAAAGTAGAAAGACTATAGTGGAAAGACTATAGTGGAAAGACTGTAGTGGACAGAATAAAGTGGAGACTATAGTGGAAAGACTAAAGTGGACAGACTATAGTGGAAAGACTAAAGTGGACAGACTATAGTGGAAAGACTAAAGTGGACAGACTAAAGTGAAAAGACTAAAGTGGAAAGACTAAAGTGGACAGACGATAGTGGAAATGACTAAAGTGGAAAGACTAAAGTGGACAGACTAAAGTGGAAAGACTAAAGTGGACAGACTCTATTGGAAAGACTGAAGTGGAAAGACTAAATGGACAGACTAAAGCGGAAAGACTAAAGTGGAAAGACTAAAGTGGACAGACTCTATTGGAAAGACTGAAGTGGAAAGACTAAATGGACAGACTAAAGTGGAAAGACTAAAGTGGAAAGACTAAAGTGGACAGACTATAGTGGAAAGACTATAGTGGAAAGACTGTAGTGGACAGAATAAAGTGGAGACTACAGTGGAAAGACTAAAGTGGAAAGACAAAAGTGGACAGACTATAGTGGAGAGACTAGAGTGGACAGACTATAGTGGAAAGACTAAGTGGACAGACTAAAGCGGGAAGACTAAAGTGGAAAGACTAAAGTGGACAGACGATAGTGGAAAGACTGTAGTGGAAAGAATAAGTGGACAGACTAAAGCGGAAAGACTAAAGGGGAAAGACTAAAGTGGACAGACTACAGTGGAAAGACTAAAGTGGACAGACTAAAGTGGAAAGACTAAAGTGGAAAGACTAAAGTGGACAGACTATAGTGGAAAGACTGAAGTGGAAAGACTCAGTGGACAGATAAATGTGTACACACTTCAGTGGACAGAATAAAGTGGAAAGACTAAAGTGGAAAGACTAAAGTGGACAGACTATAGTGGAAAGACTAAAGTGGACAGACTAAAGTGGAAAGACTAAAGTGGAAAGACTAAAGTGGACAGACTAAAGTGGAAAGACTATAGTGGAAAGACTGTAGTGGACAGAATAAAGTGGAGACTATAGTGGAAAGACTATAGTGGAAAGACTAAAGTGGACAGAGAATAGTGGAAAGACTAAAGTGGACAGACTAAAGTGGACAGAGATTAGTGGAAAGACTAAAGTGGACAGACTATAGCGGAAAGACTAAAGTGGACAGACTAAAGTGGACAGACTAAAGTGAAAAGACTAAAGTTGAAAGACTAAAGTGGACAGACGATAGTGGAAAAGACTAAAGTGGAAAGACTAAAGTGGACAGACTATAGTGGAAAGACTGTAGTGGACAGAATAAAGTTTAGACTACAGTGGAAAGACTAAAGTGGAAAGACAAAAGTGGACAGACTATAGTGGAGAGACTAAAGTGGACAGACTATAGTGGAAAGACTAAAGTGGACAGACTAAAGTGGAAAGACTAGAGTGGAAAGACTAAAGTGGACAGACGATAGTGGAAATGACTAAAGTGGAAAGACTAAAGTGGACAGACTAAATTGGAAAGACTAAAGTGGAAAGACTAAAGTGTACAGACTCTAGTGGAAAGACTGAAGTGGAAAGACTAAGTGGACAGACTAAAGCGGAAAGACTAAAGGGGAAAGACTAAAGTGGACAGACTACAGTGGAAAGACTAAAGTGGACAGACTAAAGTGGAAAGACTAAAGTGGAAAGACTAAAGTGGACAGACTATAGTGGAAAGACTGAAGTGGAAAGACTCCGTGGACAGATAAATGTGTACACACTTCAGTGGACAGAATAAAGTGGAAAGACTAAAGTGGAAAGACTAAAGTGGACAGACTATAGTGGAAAGACTAAAGTGGACAGACTAAAGTGGAAAGACTAAAGTGGAAAGGCTAAAGTGGACAGACTAAAGTGGAAAGACTATAGTGGAAAGACTGTAGTGGACAGAATAAAGTGGAGACTACAGTGGAAAGACTAAAGTGGAAAGACTAAAGTGGACAGACTATAGTGAAAAGACTAAAGTGGACAGACTAAAGTAGAAAGACTAAAGTTGAAAGACTAAAGTGGACAGACGATAGTGGAAATGACTAAAGTGGAAAGACTAAAGTGGACAGACTAAAGTGGACAGACTAAAGTGGAAAGACTAAAGTGGAAAGACTAAAGTGGACAGACTTTAGTGAAAAGACTGAAGTGGAAAGACTAAGTGGACAGACTAAAGCGGAAAGACTAAAGCGGAAAGACTAAAGTGGAAAGACTACAGTGGAAAGACTAAAGTGGACAGACTAAAGTGGAAAGACTAAAGTGGAAAGACTAAAGTGGACAGACTATAGTGAAAAGACTATAGTGGAAAGACTGTAGTGGACAGAATAAAGTGGAGACTATACTGTAAAGACTAAAGTGGAAAGACTAAAGTGGACAGAGAATAGTGGAAAGACTAAAGTGGACAGACTATGGTGGAAAGACTAAAGTGGACAGACTATAGTGGAAAGACTGAAGTGGAAAGACTCAGTGGACAGATAATTGTGTACACACTTCAGTGGACAGAATAAAGTGGAAAGACTAAAGTGGAAAGACTAAAGTGGACAGACTCTAGTGGAAAGACTGAAGTGGAAAGACTAAGTGGACAGACTAAAGCGGAAAGACTAAAGTGGAAAGACTAAAGTGGAAAGACTAAAGTGGACAGACGATAGTGGAAATGACTAAAGTGGAAAGACTAAAGTGGATAGAATAAAGTGGACAGACTAAAGTGGAAAGACTAAAGTGGACAGACTCTAGTGGAAAGACTGAAGTGGAAAGACTAAAGTGGAAAGACTAAAGTGGACAGAGAATAGTGGAAAGACTAAAGTGGACAGACTATAGTGGAAAGACTAAAGTGGACAGACTAAAGAGGGAAGACTAAAGTGGACAGACTATAGTGGAAAGACTATAGTGGAAAGACTGTAGTGGACAGAATAAAGTGGAGACTAAAGTGGAAAGACTAAACTGGAAAGACTAAAGTGGACAGACTATAGTGGAAAGACTAAAGTGGACAGACTATAGTGGAAAGAATAAAGTGGAGACTATAGTGGAAAGATTAAAGTGGAAAGACTAAAGTGGACAGAGAATAGTGGAAAGACTATAGTGGAAAGACTGTAGTGGACAGAATAAAGTGGAGACTATAGTGGAAAGATTAAAGTGGAAAGACTAAAGTGGACAGGGAATAGTGGAAAGACTAAAGTGGACAGACTATAGTGGAAAGACTAAAGTGGACAGACTAAAGTCGAAAGACTAAAGTGGAAAGACTAAAGTTGACAGACTATAGTGGAAAGACTATAGTGGAAAGACTGTAGTGGACAGAATAAAGTGGAGAGTATAGTGGAAAGACTAAAGTGGACAGAGTGGAATAGTGGAAAGACTATAGTGGAGAGACTGTAGTGGACAGAATAAAGTGGAGACTATAGTGGAAAGACTAAAGTGGAAAGACTAAAGTGGACAGAGAATAGTGGAAATACTAAAGTGGAAAGATTATAGTGGAAAGACTAAAGTGGACAGACTAAAGTGAAAAGACTAAAGTGGAAAGACAAAAGTAGAAAGACTATAGTGGAAAGACTATAGTGGAAAGACTATAGTGGACAGAATAAAGTGGAGACTATAGTGGAAAGACTAAAGTGGACAGACTATAGTGGAAAGACTAAAGTGGACAGACTATAGTGGAAACACTAAAGTGGACAGACTAAAGTGAAAAGACTAAAGTGGAAAGACTAAAGTGGACAGACGATAGTGGAAATGACTAAAGTGGAAAGACTAAAGTGGACAGACTAAAGTGGAAAGACTAAAGTGGACAGACGATAGTGGAAAGACTGTAGTGGAAAGACTAAGTGGACAGACTAAAGCGGAAAGACTAAAGGGGAAAGACTAAAGTGGACAGACTACAGTGGAAAGACTAAAGTGGACAGACTAAAGTGGAAAGACTAAAGTGGAAAGACTAAAGTGGACAGACTATAGTGGAAAGACTGAAGTGGAAAGACTCAGTGGACAGATAAATGTGTACACACTTCAGTGGACAGAATAAAGTGGAAAGACTAAAGTGGAAAGACTAAAGTGGACAGACTATAGTGGAAAGACTAAAGTGGACAGACTAAAGTGGAAAGACTAAAGTGGAAAGACTAAAGTGGACAGACTAAAGTGGAAAGACTATAGTGGAAAGACTGTAGTGGACAGAATAAAGTGGAGACTATAGTGGAAAGACTAAAGTGGAAAGACTAAAGTGGACAGAAAATAGTGGAAAGACTAAAGTGGACAGACTAAAGTGGACAGAGATTAGTGGAAAGACTAAAGTGGACAGACTATAGCGGAAAGACTAAAGTGGACAGACTAAAGTGGACAGACTAAAGGTAAAAGACTAAAGTTGAAAGACTAAAGTGGACAGACGATAGTGGAAATGACTAAAGTGGAAAGACTAAAGTGGACAGAATAAAGTGGAGACTACAGTGGAAAGACTAAAGTGGAAAGACAAAAGTGGACAGACTATAGTGGAGAGACTAAAGTGGACAGACTATAGTGGAAAGACTAAGTGGACAGACTAAAGCGGGAAGACTAAAGTGGAAACACTAAAGTGGACAGACGATAGTGGAAAGACTGTAGTGGAAAGACTAAGTGGACAGACTAAAGCGGAAAGACTAAAGGGGAAAGACTAAAGTGGACAGACTACAGTGGAAAGACTAAAGTGGACAGACTAAAGTGGAAAGACTAAAGTGGAAAGACTAAAGTGGACAGACTATAGTGGAAAGACTGAAGTGGAAAGACTCAGTGGACAGATAAATGTGTACACACTTCAGTGGACAGAATAAAGTGGAAAGACTAAAGTGGAAAGACTAAAGTGGACAGACTATAGTGGAAAGACTAAAGTGGACAGACTAAAGTGGAAAGACTAAAGTGGAAAGACTAAAGTGGACAGACTAAAGTGGAAAGACTATAGTGGAAAGACTGTAGTGGACAGAATAAAGTGGAGACTATAGTGGAAAGACTAAAGTGGAAAGACTAAAGTGGACAGAGAATAGTGGAAAGACTAAAGTGGACAGACTAAAGTGGACAGAGATTAGTGGAAAGACTAAAGTGGACAGACTATAGCGGAAAGACTAAAGTGGACAGACTAAAGTGGACAGACTAAAGTGAAAAGACTAAAGTTGAAAGACTAAAGTGGACAGACGATAGTGGAAATGACTAAAGTGGAAAGACTAAAGTGGACAGACTAAAGTGGAAAGACTAAACTGGGCAGACTGTAGTGGACAGAATAAAGTGGAGACTATAGTGGAAAGACTAAAGTGGAAAGACTAAAGTGGACAGAGATTAGTGGAAAGACTAAAGTGGACAGACTATAGCGGAAAGACTAAAGTGGAAAGACTAAAGTGGACAGACTAAAGTGAAAAGACTAAAGTGGAAAGACTAAAGTGGACAGACGATAGTGGAAATGACTAAAGTGGAAAGACTAAAGTGGACAGACTAAAGTTGAAAGACTAAAGTGGACAGACTCTAGTGGAAAGACTGAAATGGAAAGACTAAATGGACAGACTAAAGCGGAAAGACTAAAGTGGAAAGACGAAAGTGGACAGACTATAGTGGAAAGACTAAAGTGGACGGACTAAAGTGGAAAGACTAAAGTGGAAAGACTAAAGTGGACAGACTATAGTGGAAAGACTATAGTGGAAAGACTGTAGTGGACAGAATAAAGTGGAGACTATAGTGGAAAGACTAAAGTGGACAGACTAAAGTGGACAGAGATTAGTGGAAAGACTAAAGTGGACAGACTATAGCGGAAAGACTAAAGTGGACAGACTAAAGTGGAAAGACTAAAGTGGACAGACTAAAGTGGAAAGACTAAAGTGGAAAGACTATAGTGGAAAGACTAAAGTGGACAGACTAAAGTGGAAAGACTAAAGTGGAAAGACTAAAGTGGACAGACTATAGTGGAAAGACTGTAGTGGACAGAATAAAGTTTAGACTACAGTGGAAAGACTAAAGTGGAAAGACAAAAGTGGACAGACTATAGTGGAGAGACTAAAGTGGACAGACTATAGTGGAAAGACTAAAGTGGACAGACTAAAGTGGAAAGACTAGAGTGGAAAGACTAAAGTGGACAGACGATAGTTGAAATGACTAAAGTGGAAAGACTAAAGTGGACAGACTAAAGTGGAAAGACTAAAGTGGAAAGACTAAAGTGGACAGACTCTAGTGGAAAGACTGAAGTGGAAAGACTAAGTGGACAGACTAAAGCGGAAAGACTAAAGGGGAAAGACTAAAGTGGACAGACTACAGTGGAAAGACTAAAGTGGACAGACTAAAGTGGAAAGACTAAAGTGGAAAGACTAAAGTGGACAGAATATAGTGGAAAGACTGAAGTGGAAAGACTCAGTGGACAGATAAATGTATACACACTTCAGTGGACAGAATAAAGTGGAAAGACTAAAGTGGAAAGACTAAAGTGGACAGACTATAGTGGAAAGACTAAAGTGGACAGACTAAAGTGGAAAGACTAAAGTGGAAGGACTAAAGTGGACAGACTAAAGTGGAAAGACTATAGTGGAAAGACTGTAGTGGACAGAATAAAGTGGAGACTACAGTGGAAAGACTAAAGTGGAAAGACTAAAGTGGACAGACTATAGTGAAAAGACTAAAGTGGACAGACTAAAGTAGAAAGATTGAAGTTGAAAGACTAAAGTGGACAGACGATAGTGGAAATGACTAAAGTGGAAAGACTAAAGTGGACAGACTAAAGTGGACAGACTAAAGTGGAAAGACTAAAGTGGAAAGACTAAAGTGGACAGACTATAGTGAAAAGACTATAGTGGAAAGACTGTAGTGGACAGAATAAAGTGGAGACTATACTGTAAAGACTAAAGTGGAAAGACTAAAGTGGACAGAGAATATTGGAAAGACTAAAGTGGACAGACTATGGTGGAAAGACTAAAGTGGACAGACTATAGTGGAAAGACTGAAGTGGAAAGACTCAGTGGACAGATAAATGTGTACACACTTCAGTGGACAGAATAAAGTGGAAAGACTAAAGTGGAAAGACTAAAGTGGACAGACTCTAGTGGAAAGACTGAAGTGGAAAGACTAAGTGGACAGACTAAAGCGGAAAGACTAAAGTGGAAAGACTAAAGTGGAAAGACTAAAGTGGACAGACGATAGTGGAAATGACTAAAGTGGAAATACTAAAGTGGACAGAATAAAGTGGACAGACTAAAGTGGAAAGACTAAAGTGGACAGACTCTAGTTGAAAGACTGAAGTGGAAAGACTAAAGTGGAAAGACTAAAGTGGACAGAGAATAGTGGAAAGACTAAAGTGGACAGACTATAGTGGAAAGACTAAAGTGGACAGACTAAAGTGGAAAGACTAAAGTGGACAGACTATAGTGGAAAGACTATAGTGGAAAGACTGTAGTGGACAGAATAAAGTGGAGACTATAGTGGAAAGACTAAAGTTGAAAGACTAAAGTGGACAGACTATAGTGGAAAGACTAAAGTGGACAGACTATAGTGGAAAGAATAAAGTGGAGACTATAGTGGAAAGATTAAAGTGGAAAGACTAAAGTGGACAGAGAATAGTGGAAAGACTATAGTGGAAAGACTGTAGTGGACAGAATAAAGTGGAGACTATAGTGGAAAGATTAAAGTGGAAAGACTAAAGTGGACAGACTATAGTGGAAAGGCTATAGTGGAAAGACTGTAGTGGACAGAATAAAGTGGAGACTATAGTGGAAAGACTAAAGTTGAAAGACTAAAGTGGACAGACTATAGTGGAAAGACTAAAGTGGACAGACTATAGTGGAAAGACTAAAGTGGAGACTATAGTGGAAAGACTAAAGTGGAAAGACTAAAGTTGACAGACTATAGTGGAAAGACTATAGTGGAAAGACTGTAGTGGACAGAATAAAGTGGAGAGTATAGTGGAAAGACTAAAGTGGACAGAGTGGAATAGTGGAAAGACTATGGTGGAGAGACTGTAGTGGACAGAATAAAGTGGAGACTATAGTGGAAAGACTAAAGTGGAAAGACTAAAGTGGACAGAGAATAGTGGAAATACTAAAGTGGAAAGATTATAGTGGAAAGACTAAAGCGGACAGACTAAAGTGAAAAGACTAAAGTGGAAAGACAAAAGTAGAAAGACTAAAGTGGACAGACTATAGTGGAAAGACTATAGTGGAAAGACTGTAGTGGACAGAATAAAGTGGAGACTATAGTGGAAAGACTAAAGTTGAAAGACTAAAGTGGACAGACTATAGTGGAAAGACTAAAGTGGACAGACTATAGTGGAAAGAATAAAGTGGAGACTATAGTGGAAAGATTAAAGTGGAAAGACTAAAGTGGACAGAGAATAGTGGAAAGACTATAGTGGAAAGACTGTAGTGGACAGAATAAAGTGGAGACTATAGTGGAAAGATTAAAGTGGAAAGACTAAAGCGGACAGAGAATAGTGGAAAGACTAAAGTGGACAGACTATAGTGGAAAGACTATAGTGGAAAGACTGTAGTGGACAGAATAAAGTGGAGACTATAGTGGAAAGACTAAAGTTGAAAGACTAAAGTGGACAGACTATAGTGGAAAGACTAAAGTGGACAGACTATAGTGGAAAGAATAAAGTGGAGACTATAGTGGAAAGATTAAAGTGGAAAGACTAAAGTGGACAGAGAATAGTGGAAAGACTATAGTGGAAAGACTGTAGTGGACAGAATAAAGTGGAGACTATAGTGGAAAGATTAAAGTGGAAAGACTAAAGTGGACAGAGAATAGTGGAAAGACTAAAGTGGACAGACTATAGTGGAAAGACTAAAGTGGACAGACTAAAGTCGAAAGACTAAAGTGGAAAGACTAAAGTTGACAGACTATAGTGGAAAGACTATAGTGGAAAGACTGTAGTGGACAGAATAAAGTGGAGAGTATAGTGGAAAGACTAAAGTGGAAAGACTAAAGTGGACAGAGAATAGTGGAAATACTAAAGTGGAAAGATTATAGTGGAAAGACTAAAGCGGACAGACTAAAGTGAAAAGACTAAAGTGGAAAGACAAAAGTAGAAAGACTATAGTGGAAAGACTATAGTGGAAAGACTGTAGTGGACAGAATAAAGTGGAGACTATAGTGGAAAGACTAAAGTGGACAGACTATAGTGGAAAGACTAAAGTGGACAGACTATAGTGGAAAGACTAAAGTGGACAGACTAAAGTGAAAAGACTAAAGTGGAAAGACTAAAGTGGACAGACGATAGTGGAAATGACTAAAGTGGAAAGACTAAAGTGGACAGACTAAAGTGGAAAGACTAAAGTGGACAGACTCTATTGGAAAGACTGAAGTGGAAAGACTAAATGGATAGACTAAAGCGGAAAGACTAAAGTGGAAAGACTAAAGTGGACAGACTATAGTGGAAAGACTAAAGTGGACAGACTAAAGTGGAAAGACTACAGTGGAAAGACTAAAGTGGACAGACTATAGTGGAAAGACTATAGTGGAAAGACTGTAGTGGACAGAATAAAGTGGAGACTATAGTGGAAAGACTAAAGTGGAAAGACTAAAGTGGACAGAGATTAGCGGAAAGACAAAAGTGGACAGACTATAGCGGAAAGACTAAAGTGGACAGACTAAAGTGGAAAGACTAAAGTGGAAAGACTAAAGTGGACAGACTATAGTGGAAAGACTGTAGTGGACAGAAGAAAGTGGAGAGTATAGTGGCAAGAATAAAGTGGACAGAGAATAGTGGAAAGACTAAAGTGGACAGATAAAAGTGTACACACTGCAGTGGACAGAATAAAGTGGACAGACTATAGTGGAAAGACTAAAGTGGACAGACTAAAGTGGAAAGACTAAAGTGGAAAGACTAAAGTGGACAGACTATAGTGGAAAGACTATAGTGGAAAGACTGTAGTGGACAGAATAAAGTGGAGACTACAGTGGAAAGACTAAAGTGGAAATACTAAAGTGGACAGAATAAAGTGGACAGACTAAAGTGGAAAGACTATAGTGGACAGACTCTAGTTGAAAGACTGAAGTGGAAAGACTAAAGTGGAAAGACTAAAGTGGACAGAGAATAGTGGAAAGACTAAAGTGGACAGACTATAGTGGAAAGACTAAAGTGGACAGACTAAAGTGGAAAGACTAAAGTGGACAGACTATAGTGGAAAGACTATAGTGGAAAGACTGTAGTGGACAGAATAAAGTGGAGACTATAGTGGAAAGACTAAAGTTGAAAGACTAAAGTGGACAGACTATAGTGGAAAGACTAAAGTGGACAGACTATAGTGGAAAGAATAAAGTGGAGACTATAGTGGAAAGATTAAAGTGGAAAGACTAAAGTGGACAGAGAATAGTGGAAAGACTATAGTGGAAAGACTGTAGTGGACAGAATAAAGTGGAGACTATAGTGGAAAGATTAAAGTGGAAAGACTAAAGTGGACAGAGAATAGTGGAAAGACTAAAGTGGACAGACTATAGTGGAAAGACTAAAGTGGACAGACTAAAGTCGAAAGACTAAAGTGGAAAGACTAAAGTTGACAGACTATAGAGGAAAGACTATAGTGGAAAGACTGTAGTGGACAGAATAAAGTGGAGAGTATAGTGGAAAGACTAAAGTGGACAGAGTGGAATAGTGGAAAGACTATAGTGGAGAGACTGTAGTGGAAAGAATAAAGTGGAGACTATAGTGGAAAGACTAAAGTGGAAAGACTAAAGTGGACAGAGAATAGTGGAAATACTAAAGTGGAAAGATTATAGTGGAAAGACTAAAGCGGACAGACTAAAGTGAAAAGACTAAAGTGGAAAGACAAAAGTAGAAAGACTATAGTGGAAAGACTATAGTGGAAAGACTGTAGTGGACAGAATAAAGTGGAGACTATAGTGGAAAGACTAAAGTGGACAGACTATAGTGGAAAGACTAAAGTGGACAGACTATAGTGGAAAGACTAAAGTGGACAGACTAAAGTGAAAAGACTAAAGTGGACAGACGATAGTGGAAATGACTAAAGTGGAAAGACTAAAGTGGACAGACTAAAGTGGAAAGACTAAAGTGGACAGACTCTATTGGAAAGACTGAAGTGGAAAGACTAAATGGATAGACTAAAGCGGAAAGACTAAAGTGGAAAGACTAAAGTGGACAGACTATAGTGGAAAGACTAAAGTGGACAGACTAAAGTGGAAAGACTACAGTGGAAAGACTAAAGTGGACAGACTATAGTGGAAAGACTATAGTGGAAAGACTGTAGTGGACAGAATAAAGTGGAGACTATAGTGGAAAGACTAAAGTGGAAAGACTAAAGTGGACAGAGATTAGCGGAAAGACAAAAGTGGACAGACTATAGCGGAAAGACTAAAGTGGACAGACTAAAGTGGAAAGACTAAAGTGGAAAGACTAAAGTGGACAGACTATAGTGGAAAGACTGTAGTGGACAGAAGAAAGTGGAGAGTATAGTGGCAAGAATAAAGTGGACAGAGAATAGTGGAAAGACTAAAGTGGACAGATAAAAGTGTACACACTGCAGTGGACAGAATAAAGTGGACAGACTATAGTGGAAAGACTAAAGTGGACAGACTAAAGTGGAAAGACTAAAGTGGAAAGACTAAAGTGGACAGACTATAGTGGAAAGACTATAGTGGAAAGACTGTAGTGGACAGAATAAAGTGGAGACTACAGTGGAAAGACTAAAGTGGAAAGACAAAAGTGGACAGACTATAGTGGAGAGACTAAAGTGGAAAGACTAAAGTGGAAAGACTAAAGTGGACAGACTCTAGTGGAAATACTGAAGTGGAAAGACTAAGTGGACAGACTAAAGCGGAAAGACTAAAGTGGAAAGACTAAAGTGGAAAGACTGTAGTGAAAATATAATAAAGTGGAGACTACAGTGGAAAGACTAAAGTGGAAAGACAAAAGTGGACAGACTATAGTGGAGAGACTAAAGTGGACAGACTATAGTGGAAAGACTAAAGTGGACAGACTAAAGTGGAAAGACTAGAGTGGAAAGACTAAAGTGGACAGACGATAGTGGAAATGACTAAAGTGGAAAGACTAAAGTGGACGGACTAAAGTGGAAAGACTAAAGTGGAAAGACTAAAGTGGACAGACTCTAGTGGAAATACTGAAGTGGAAAGACTAAGTGGACAGACTAAAGCGGAAAGACTAAAGTGGAAAGACTAAAGTGGACAGACTACAGTGGAAAGACTAAAGTGGACAGACTAAATAGGAAAGACTAAAGTGGAAAGACTAAAGTGGACAGACTATAGTGGAAAGACTGTAGTGGACAGAATAAAGTGGAGACTATAGTGGAAAGACTAAAGTGGACAGAGAATAGTGGAAAGACTAAAGTGGACAGACTATGGTGGAAAGACTAAAGTGGACAGACTAAAGTGGAACGACTAAAGTGGAAAGACTAAAGTGGACAGACTATAGTGGAAAGACTATAGTGGACAGAATAAAGTGGAGAGTATAGTGGAAAGAATAAAGTGGACAGAGAATAGTGGAAAGACTAAAGTGGACAGACTATGGTGGAAAGACTATAGTGGAGAGACTGTAGTGGACAGAATAAAGTGGAGACTATAGTGGAAAGACTAAAGTGGAAAGACTAAAGTGGACAGAGAATAGTGGAAAGACTAAAGTGGAAAGATTATAGTGGAAAGACTAAAGTGGACGGACTAAGGTGGAAAGACTAAAGTGGAAAGACTAAAGTGGAAAGACAAAAGTAGAAAGACTAAAGTGGACAGACTATAGTGGAAAGACTATAGTGGAAAGACTGTAGAGGATAGAATAAAGTGGAGACTATAGTGGAAAGACTAAAGTTGAAAGACTAAAGTGGACAGACTATAGTGGAAAGACTAAAGTGGACAGACTATAGTGGAAAGAATAAAGTGGAGACTATAGTGGAAAGATTAAAGTGGAAAGACTAAAGTGGACAGAGAATAGTGGAAAGACTATAGTGGAAAGACTGTAGTGGACAGAATAAAGTGGAGACTATAGTGGAAAGATTAAAGTGGAAAGACTAAAGTGGACAGAGAATAGTGGAAAGACTAAAGTGGACAGACGATAGTGGAAAGACTAAAGTGGACAGACTATAGTGGAAAGACTAAAGTGGACAGACTAAAGTGAAAAGACTAAAGTGGAAAGACTAAAGTGGACAGACGATAGTGGAAATGACTAAAGTGGAAAGACTAAAGTGGACAGACTAAAGTGGAAAGACTAAAGTGGACAGACTCTATTGGAAAGACTAAAGTGGAAAGACTAAAGTGGACAGAGAATAGTGGAAATACTAAAGTGGAAAGATTATAGTGGAAAGACTAAAGCGGACAGACTAAAGTGAAAAGACTAAAGTGGAAAGACAAAAGTAGAAAGACTATAGTGGAAAGACTATAGTGGAAAGACTGTAGTGGACAGAATAAAGTGGAGACTATAGTGGAAAGACTAAAGTGGACAGACTATAGTGGAAAGACTAAAGTGGACAGACTATAGTGGAAAGACTAAAGTGGACAGACTAAAGTGAAAAGACTAAAGTGGACAGACGATAGTGGAAATGACTAAAGTGGAAAGACTAAAGTGGACAGACTAAAGTGGAAAGACTAAAGTGGACAGACTCTATTGGAAAGACTGAAGTGGAAAGACTAAATGGATAGACTAAAGCGGAAAGACTAAAGTGGAAAGACTAAAGTGGACAGACTATAGTGGAAAGACTAAAGTGGACAGACTAAAGTGGAAAGACTACAGTGGAAAGACTAAAGTGGACAGACTATAGTGGAAAGACTATAGTGGAAAGACTGTAGTGGACAGAATAAAGTGGAGACTATAGTGGAAAGACTAAAGTGGAAAGACTAAAGTGGACAGAGATTAGCGGAAAGACAAAAGTGGACAGACTATAGCGGAAAGACTAAAGTGGACAGACTAAAGTGGAAAGACTAAAGTGGAAAGACTAAAGTGGACAGACTATAGTGGAAAGACTGTAGTGGACAGAAGAAAGTGGAGAGTATAGTGGCAAGAATAAAGTGGACAGAGAATAGTGGAAAGACTAAAGTGGACAGATAAAAGTGTACACACTGCAGTGGACAGAATAAAGTGGACAGACTATAGTGGAAAGACTAAAGTGGACAGACTAAAGTGGAAAGACTAAAGTGGAAAGACTAAAGTGGACAGACTATAGTGGAAAGACTATAGTGGAAAGACTGTAGTGGACAGAATAAAGTGGAGACTACAGTGGAAAGACTAAAGTGGAAAGACAAAAGTGGACAGACTATAGTGGAGAGACTAAAGTGGAAAGACTAAAGTGGAAAGACTAAAGTGGACAGACTCTAGTGGAAATACTGAAGTGGAAAGACTAAGTGGACAGACTAAAGCGGAAAGACTAAAGTGGAAAGACTAAAGTGGAAAGACTGTAGTGAAAATATAATAAAGTGGAGACTACAGTGGAAAGACTAAAGTGGAAAGACAAAAGTGGACAGACTATAGTGGAGAGACTAAAGTGGACAGACTATAGTGGAAAGACTAAAGTGGACAGACTAAAGTGGAAAGACTAGAGTGGAAAGACTAAAGTGGACAGACGATAGTGGAAATGACTAAAGTGGAAAGACTAAAGTGGACGGACTAAAGTGGAAAGACTAAAGTGGAAAGACTAAAGTGGACAGACTCTAGTGGAAATACTGAAGTGGAAAGACTAAGTGGACAGACTAAAGCGGAAAGACTAAAGTGGAAAGACTAAAGTGGACAGACTACAGTGGAAAGACTAAAGTGGACAGACTAAATAGGAAAGACTAAAGTGGAAAGACTAAAGTGGACAGACTATAGTGGAAAGACTGTAGTGGACAGAATAAAGTGGAGACTATAGTGGAAAGACTAAAGTGGACAGAGAATAGTGGAAAGACTAAAGTGGACAGACTATGGTGGAAAGACTAAAGTGGACAGACTAAAGTGGAACGACTAAAGTGGAAAGACTAAAGTGGACAGACTATAGTGGAAAGACTATAGTGGACAGAATAAAGTGGAGAGTATAGTGGAAAGAATAAAGTGGACAGAGAATAGTGGAAAGACTAAAGTGGACAGACTATGGTGGAAAGACTATAGTGGAGAGACTGTAGTGGACAGAATAAAGTGGAGACTATAGTGGAAAGACTAAAGTGGAAAGACTAAAGTGGACAGAGAATAGTGGAAAGACTAAAGTGGAAAGATTATAGTGGAAAGACTAAAGTGGACGGACTAAGGTGGAAAGACTAAAGTGGAAAGACTTAAGTGGACAGACTATAGTGGAAAGACTATAGTGGAAAGACTGTAGTGGACAGAATAAAGTTGAGACTATAGTGGAAAGACTAAAGTGGACAGACTTTAGTGGAAAGACTAAAGTGGACAGACTATAGTAGAAAGACTAAAGTGGAAAGACTAAAGAGGACAGACGATAGTGGAAATGACTAAAGTGGAAAGATTAAAGTGGACAGGCTAAAGTGGAAAGATTAAAGTGGACAGACTCTAGTGGAAAGACTAAAGTGGACAGACTAAAGTGGAAAGACTAAAGTGGAAAGACTAAAGTGGACAGACTATAGTGGAAAGACTATAGTGGAAAGACTGTAGTGGACAGAATAAAGTGGAGACTACAGTGGAAAGACTAAAGTGGAAAGACAAAAGTGGACAGAGATTAGTGGAAAGACTAAAGTGGACAGACTATAGCGGAAAGACTAAAGTGGACAGACTAAAGTGGAAAGACTAAAGTGGAAAGACTAAAGTGGACAGACGATAGTGGAAATGACTAAAGTGGAAAGACTAAAGTGGACGGACTAAAGTGGAAAGACTAAAGTGGAAAGACTAAAGTGGACAGACTCTAGTGGAAATACTGAAGTGGAAAGACTAAGTGGACAGACTAAAGCGGAAAGACTAAAGTGGAAAGACTAAAGTGGACAGACTACAGTGGAAAGACTAAAGTGGACAGACTAAATAGGAAAGACTAAAGTGGAAAGACTAAAGTGGACAGACTATAGTGGAAAGACTGTAGTGGACAGAATAAAGTGGAGACTATAGTGGAAAGACTAAAGTGGACAGAGAATAGTGGAAAGACTAAAGTGGACAGACTATGGTGGAAAGACTAAAGTGGACAGACTAAAGTGGAACGACTAAAGTGGAAAGACTAAAGTGGACAGACTATAGTGGAAAGACTATAGTGGACAGAATAAAGTGGAGAGTATAGTGGAAAGAATAAAGTGGACAGAGAATAGTGGAAAGACTAAAGTGGACAGACTATGGTGGAAAGACTATAGTGGAGAGACTGTAGTGGACAGAATAAAGTGGAGACTATAGTGGAAAGACTAAAGTGGAAAGACTAAAGTGGACAGAGAATAGTGGAAAGACTAAAGTGGAAAGATTATAGTGGAAAGACTAAAGTGGACGGACTAAGGTGGAAAGACTAAAGTGGAAAGACTTAAGTGGACAGACTATAGTGGAAAGACTATAGTGGAAAGACTGTAGTGGACAGAATAAAGTTGAGACTATAGTGGAAAGACTAAAGTGGACAGACTTTAGTGGAAAGACTAAAGTGGACAGACTATAGTAGAAAGACTAAAGTGGAAAGACTAAAGAGGACAGACGATAGTGGAAATGACTAAAGTGGAAAGATTAAAGTGGACAGGCTAAAGTGGAAAGATTAAAGTGGACAGACTCTAGTGGAAAGACTGAAGTGGAAAGACTAAATGGACAGACTAAAGCGGAAAGACTAAAGTGAAAAGACTAAAGTTGACAGACTATAGTGGAAAGACTAAAGTGGACAGACTAAAGTGGGAAGACTAAAGTGGAAAGACTAAAGTGGACAGACTATAGTGGAAAGACCATAGTGGAAAGACTGTAGTGGACAGAATAAAATGGAGACTATAGTGGAAAGACTAAAGTGGAAAGACTAAAGTGGTCAGAGATTAGTGGAAAGACTAAAGTGGACAGACTATAGCGGAAAGACTAAAGTGGACAGACTAAAGTGGAAAGACTAAAGTGGAAAGACTAAAGTGGACAGACTATAGTGGAAGGACTGTAGTAGACAGAATAAAGTGGAGAGTATAGTGGAAAGAATAAAGTGGACAGAGAATAGTGGAAAGACTAAAGTGGACAGACTATAGTGGAAAGAATATAGTGGAGAGACTGTAGTGGACAGAATAAAGTGGAGACTATAGTGGAAAGTCTAAAGTGGAAAGACTATAGTGGACAGAATAAAGTGGAGACTATAGTGGAAAGACTAAAGTGGACAGTTTATAGTGGAAAGACTATAGAAAGACTAAAGTGGACATAGAATAGTGGAAAGACTAAAGTGGACAGACTACATTGGAAAGACTATAGTGGAAAGACTGTAGTGGACAGAATAAAGTGGATACTGTAGTGGAAAGACTAAAGTGGAAAGACTAAAGTGGACAGACTATAGCGGAAAGACTGAAGTGGACAGACTAAAGTGGAAAAACTAAAGTGGAAAGACTAAAGTGGACAGACTATAGTTGAAAGACTATATTGGAAAGACTGTAGTGGACAGAATAAAGTTTAGACTATAGTGGAAAGACTAAAGTGGGCAGAGAATACTGGAAAGACTAAAGTGGACAGACTATAGTGGAAAGACTGTAGTGGACAGAATAAAGTGGAGACTATAGTGGAAAGACTAAAGTGGACAGATAATAGTAGAAAGACTAAAGTGGAAAGACTGTAGTGGACAGAATAAAGTGGAGACTATAGTGGAAAGAGTGAAGTGGACAGACTATAGTGGAAAGACTAAGTGGAAAGACTAAGTGGACAGACTAAAGTGGAAAGACTATAGTGGAAAGACTATAGTGGAAAGACTATAGTGGAAAGACTGAAGTGGAAAGACTAAAGTGGACAGACTATAGTGGAAAGACTAAAGTGGACAGACTATAGTGGAAAGACTAAAGTGGACAGAGATTAGTGGAAGGACTAAAGTTGACAGACTATAGTGGAAAGACTAAAGTGGACAGACTAAAGTGGAAAGACTAAAGTGGAAAGACTAAAGTGGACAGACTATAGTGGAAAGACATAAGTGGAAAGACTGTAGTGGACAGAATAAAGTGGAGACTATAGTGGAAAGACTAAAGTGGAAAAACTAAAGTGGACAGACTATAGTGGAAAAACTAAAGTGGACAGACTATAGCGGAAAGACTAAAGTGGACAGACTAAAGTGGAAAGACTAAAGTGGAAAGACTAAAGTGGACAGACTATAGTGGAAGGACTGTAGTAGACAGAATAAAGTGGAGAGTATAGTGGAAAGAATAAAGTGGACAGAGAATAGTGGAAAGACTAAAGTGGACAGACTATAGTGGAAAGAATATAGTGGAGAGACTGTAGTGGACAGAATAAAGTGGAGACTATAGTGGAAAGTCTAAAGTGGAAAGACTATAGTGGACAGAATAAAGTGGAGACTATAGTGGAAAGACTAAAGTGGACAGTTTATAGTGGAAAGACTATAGAAAGACTAAAGTGGACATAGAATAGTGGAAAGACTAAAGTGGACAGACTACATTGGAAAGACTATAGTGGAAAGACTGTAGTGGACAGAATAAAGTGGATACTGTAGTGGAAAGACTAAAGTGGAAAGACTAAAGTGGACAGACTATAGCGGAAAGACTGAAGTGGACAGACTAAAGTGGAAAAACTAAAGTGGAAAGACTAAAGTGGACAGACTATAGTTGAAAGACTATATTGGAAAGACTGTAGTGGACAGAATAAAGTTTAGACTATAGTGGAAAGACTAAAGTGGGCAGAGAATACTGGAAAGACTAAAGTGGACAGACTATAGTGGAAAGACTGTAGTGGACAGAATAAAGTGGAGACTATAGTGGAAAGACTAAAGTGGACAGATAATAGTAGAAAGACTAAAGTGGAAAGACTGTAGTGGACAGAATAAAGTGGAGACTATAGTGGAAAGAGTGAAGTGGACAGACTATAGTGGAAAGACTGAAGTGGAAAGACTAAGTGGACAGACTAAAGTGGAAAGACTATAGTGGAAAGACTAAAGTGGAAAGACTACAGTGGAAAGACTGAAGTGGAAAGACTAAAGTGGACAGACTATAGTGGAAAGACTAAAGTGGACAGACTATAGTGGAAAGACTAAAGTGGACAGAGATTAGTGGAAGGACTAAAGTTGACAGACTATAGTGGAAAGACTAAAGTGGACAGACTAAAGTGGAAAGACTAAAGTGGAAAGACTAAAGTGGACAGACTATAGTGGAAAGACATAAGTGGAAAGACTGTAGTGGACAGAATAAAGTGGAGACTATAGTGGAAAGACTAAAGTGGAAAAACTAAAGTGGACAGACTATAGTGGAAAGACTATAGTGGAAAGACTGTATTGGACAGAATAAAGTGGAGACTATAGTGGAAAGACTAAAGTGGACAGACTAAAGTGGAAAGACTAAAGTGGACAGACTATATTGAAAAGACTATAGTGGAAAGACTGTAGTGGACAGAATAAAGTGGAGACTATAGTGGAAAGACTAAAGTGGACAGACTATAGTGGAAAGACTATAGTGGAAAGACTGTAGTGGACAGAATAAAGTGGAGACTATAGTGGAAAGACTAAAGTGGACAGACTAAAGTGGACAGAGATTAGTGGAAAGACTAAAGTGGACAGACTATAGCGGAAAGACTAAAGTGGACAGACTAAAGTGGAAAGACTAAAGTGGACAGACTAAAGTGGAAAGACTAAAGTGGAAAGACTATAGTGGAAAGACTAAAGTGGACAGACTAAAGTGGAAAGACTAAAGTGGAAAGACTAAAGTGGACAGACTATAGTGGAAAGACTGTAGTGGACAGAATAAAGTTTAGACTACAGTGGAAAGACTAAAGTGGAAAGTCAAAAGTGGACAGACTATAGTGGAAAGACTAAAGTGGACAGACTAAAGTGGAAAGACTAGAGTGGAAAGACTAAAGTGGACAGACGATAGTGGAAATGACTAAAGTGGAAAGACTAAAGTGGACAGACTAAAGTGGACAGACTCTAGTGGAAAGACTGAAGTGGAAAGACTAAGTGGACAGAATAAAGTGGAAAGACTAAAGTGGAAAGACTAAAGTGGACAGACTATAGTGGAAAGACTAAAGTGGACAGACTAAAGTGGAAAGACTAAAGTGGAAAGACTAAAGTGGACAGACTAAAGTGGAAAGACTATAGTGGAAAGACTGTAGTGGACAGAATAAAGTGGAGACTACAGTGGAAAGACTAAAGTGGAAAGACTAAAGTGGACAGACTATAGTGAAAAGACTAAAGTGGACAGACTAAAGTAGAAAGACTAAATTTGAAAGACTAAAGTGGACAGACGATAGTGGAAATGACTAAAGTGGAAAGACTAAAGTGGACAGACTAAAGTGGACAGACTAAAGTGGAAAGACTAAAGTGGAAAGACTAAAGTGGACAGACTCTAGTGGAAAGACTGAAGTGGAAAGACTAAGTGGACAGACTAAAGCGGAAAGACTAAAGTGGAAAGACTAAAGTGGAAAGACTACAGAGGAAAGACTAAAGTGGACAGACTAAAGTGGAAAGACTAAAGTGGACAGACTATAGTGAAAAGACTATAGTGGAAAGACTGTAGTGGACAGAATAAAGTGGAGACTATACTGTAAAGACTAAAGTGGAAAGACTAAAGTGGACAGAGAATAGTGGAAAGACTAAAGTGGACAGACTATGGTGGAAAGACTAAAGTGGACAGACTATAGTGGAAAGACTGAAGTGGAAAGACTCAGTGGACAGATTAATGTGTACACGCTTCAGTGGACAGAATAAAGTGGAAAGACTAAAGTGGAAAGATTAAAGTGGACAGACTCTAGTGGAAAGACTGAAGTGGAAAGACTAAATGGACAGACTAAAGCGGAAAGACTAAAGTGAAAAGACTAAAGTTGACAGACTATAGTGGAAAGACTAAAGTGGACAGACTAAAGTGGGAAGACTAAAGTGGAAAGACTAAAGTGGACAGACTATAGTGGAAAGACCATAGTGGAAAGACTGTAGTGGACAGAATAAAATGGAGACTATAGTGGAAAGACTAAAGTGGAAAGACTAAAGTGGTCAGAGATTAGTGGAAAGACTAAAGTGGACAGACTATAGCGGAAAGACTAAAGTGGACAGACTAAAGTGGAAAGACTAAAGTGGACAGACTATAGTGGAAGGACTGTAGTGGACAGAATAAAGTGGAGAGTATAGTGGAAAGAATAAAGTGGACAGAGAATAGTGGAAAGACTAAAGTGGACAGACTATAGTGGAAAGAATATAGTGGAGAGACTGTAGTGGACAGAATAAAGTGGAGACTATAGTGGAAAGTCTAAAGTGGAAAGACTATAGTGGACAGAATAAAGTGGAGACTATAGTGGAAAGACTAAAGTGGACAGTTTATAGTGGAAAGACTATAGAAAGACTAAAGTGGACAGAGAATAGTGGAAAGACTAAAGTGGACAGACTACATTGGAAAGACTATAGTGGAAAGACTGTAGTGGACAGAATAAAGTGGATACTGTAGTGGAAAGACTAAAGTGGAAAGACTAAAGTGGACAGACTAAAGTGGAAAAACTAAAGTGGAAAGACTAAAGTGGACAGACTATAGTTGAAAGACTATATTGGAAAGACTGTAGTGGACAGAATAAAGTTTAGACTATAGTGGAAAGACTAAAGTGGGCAGAGAATACTGGAAAGACTAAAGTGGACAGACTATAGTGGAAAGACTGTAGTGGACAGAATAAAGTGGAGACTATAGTGGAAAGACTAAAGTGGACAGATAATAGTAGAAAGACTAAAGTGGAAAGACTGTAGTGGACAGAATAAAGTGGAGACTATAGTGGAAAGAGTGAAGTGGACAGACTATAGTGGAAAGACTGAAGTGGAAAGACTAAGTGGACAGACTAAAGTGGAAAGACTATAGTGGAAAGACTAAAGTGGAAAGACTATCGTGGAAAGACTGAAGTGGAAAGACTAAAGTGGACAGACTATAGTGGAAAGACTAAAGTGGACAGACTATAGTGGAAAGACTAAAGTGGACAGAGATTAGTGGAAGGACTAAAGTTGACAGACTATAGTGGAAAGACTAAAGTGGACAGACTAAAGTGGAAAGACTAAAGTGGAAAGACTAAAGTGGACAGACTATAGTGGAAAGACATAAGTGGAAAGACTGTAGTGGACAGAATAAAGTGGAGACTATAGTGGAAAGACTAAAGTGGAAAAACTAAAGTGGACAGACTATAGTGGAAAGACTATAGTGGAAAGACTGTATTGGACAGAATAAAGTGGAGACTATAGTGGAAAGACTAAAGTGGACAGACTAAAGTGGAAAGACTAAAGTGGACAGACTATATTGAAAAGACATAAGTGGAAAGACTGTAGTGGACAGAATAAAGTGGAGACTAAAGTGGAAAGACTAAAGTGGAAAGACAAAAGTGGACAGACTATAGTGGAAAGACTATAGTGGAAAGACTGTAGTGGACAGAATAAAGTGGAGACTATAGTGGAAAGACTAAAGTGGACAGACTATAGTGGAAAGACTATAGTGGAAAGACTGTAGTGGACAGAATAAAGTGGAGACTATAGTGGAAAGACTAAAGTGGACAGACTAAAGTGGACAGAGATTAGTGGAAAGACTAAAGTGGACAGACTATAGCGGAAAGACTAAAGTGGACAGACGAAAGTGGAAAGACTAAAGTGGACAGACTAAAGTGGAAAGACTAAAGTGGAAAGACTATAGTGGAAAGACTAAAGTGGACAGACTAAAGTGGAAAGACTAAAGTGGAAAGACTAAAGTGGACAGACTATAGTGGAAAGACTGTAGTGGACAGAATAAAGTTTAGACTACAGTGGAAAGACTAAAGTGGAAAGACAAAAGTGGACAGACTATAGTGGAGAGACTAAAGTGGACAGACTATAGTGGAAAGACTAAAGTGGACAGACTAAAGTGGAAAGACTAGAGTGGAAAGACTAAAGTGGACAGACGATAGTGGAAATGACCTAAGTGGAAAGACTGAAGTGGACAGACTAAAGTGGACAGACTCTAGTGGAAAGACTGAAGTGGAAAGACTAAGTGGACAGACTAAAGCGGAAAGACTAAAGGGGAAAGACTAAAGTGGACAGACTACAGTGGAAAGACTAAAGTGGACAGACTAAAGTGGAAAGACTAAAGTGGAAAGACTAAAGTGGACAGACTATAGTGGAAAGACTGAAGTGGAAAGACTCAGTGGACAGATAAATGTGTACACACTTCAGTGGACAGAATAAAGTGGAAAGACTAAAGTGGAAAGACTAAAGTGGACAGACTATAGTGGAAAGACTAAAGTGGACAGACTAAAGTGGAAAGACTAAAGTGGAAAGACTATAGTGGAAAGACTGTAGTGGAAAGACTGTAGTGGACAGAATAAAGTGGAGACTACAGTGGAAAGACTAAAGTGGAAAGACTAAAGTGGACAGACTATAGTGAAAAGACTAAAGTGGACAGACTAAAGTAGAAAGACTAAAGTTGAAAGACTAAAGTGGACAGACGATAGTGGAAATGACTAAAGTGGAAAGACTAAAGTGGACAGACTAAAGTGGACAGACTAAAGTGGAAAGACTAAAGTGGAAAGACTAAAGTGGACAGACTATAGTGGAAAGACATAAGTGGAAATACTGTAGTTCGACAGAATAAAGTGGAGACTATAGTGGAAAGACTAAAGTGGAAAGACTAAAGTGGACAGACTATAGTGGAAAGACTATAGTGGAAAGACTGTATTGGACAGAATAAAGTGGAGACTATAGTGGAAAGACTAAAGTGGACAGACTAAAGTGGAAAGACTAAAGTGGACATACTATATTGAAAAGACATAAGTGGAAAGACTGTAGTGGACAGAATAAAGTGGAGACTAAAGTGGAAAGACTAAAGTGGAAAGACAAAAGTGGACAGACTATAGTGGAAAGACTATAGTGGAAAGACTGTAGTGGACAGAATAAAGTGGAGACTATAGTGGAAAGACTAAAGTGGACAGACTATAGTGGAAAGACTATAGTGGAAAGACTGTAGTGGACAGAATAAAGTGGAGACTATAGTGGAAAGACTAAAGTGGACAGACTAAAGTGGACAGAGATTAGTGGAAAGACTAAAGTGGACAGACTATAGCGGAAAGACTAAAGTGGACAGACTAAAGTGGAAAGACTAAAGTGGACAGACTAAAGTGGAAAGACTAAAGTGGAAAGACTATAGTGGAAAGACTAAAGTGGACAGACTAAAGTGGAAAGACTAAAGTGGAAAGACTAAAGTGGACAGACTATAGTGGAAAGACTGTAGTGGACAGAATAAAGTTTAGACTACAGTGGAAAGACTAAAGTGGAAAGACAAAAGTGGACAGACTATAGTGGAGAGACTAAAGTGGACAGACTATAGTGGAAAGACTAAAGTGGACAGACTAAAGTGGAAAGACTAGAGTGGAAAGACTAAAGTGGACAGACGATAGTGGAAATGACTAAAGTGGAAAGACTAAAGTGGACAGACTAAAGTGGACAGACTCTAGTGGAAAGACTGAAGTGGAAAGACTAAGTGGACAGACTAAAGCGGAAAGACTAAAGGGGAAAGACTAAAGTGGACAGACTACAGTGGAAAGACTAAAGTGGACAGACTAAAGTGGAAAGACTAAAGTGGAAAGACTAAAGTGGACAGACTATAGTGGAAAGACTGAAGTGGAAAGACTCAGTGGACAGATAAATGTGTACACACTTCAGTGGACAGAATAAAGTGGAAAGACTAAAGTGGAAAGACTAAAGTGGACAGACTATAGTGGAAAGACTAAAGTGGACAGACTAAAGTGGAAAGACTAAAGTGGAAAGACTAAAGTGGACAGACTAAAGTGGAAAGACTATAGTGGAAAGACTGTAGTGGACAGAATAAAGTGGAGACTACAGTGGAAAGACTAAAGTGGAAAGACTAAAGTGGACAGACTATAGTGAAAAGACTAAAGTGGACAGACTAAAGTAGAAAGACTAAAGTTGAAAGACTAAAGTGGACAGACGATAGTGGAAATGACTAAAGTGGAAAGACTAAAGTGGACAGACTAAAGTGGACAGACTAAAGTGGAAAGACTAAAGTGGAAAGACTAAAGTGGAAAGACTACAGTGGAAAGACTAAAGTGGACAGACTAAAGTGGAAAGACTACAGTGGAAAGACGAAAGTGGACAGACTAAAGTGGAAAGACTAAAGTGGACAGACTATAGTGAAAAGACTATAGTGGAAAGACTGTAGTGGACAGAATAAAGTGGAGACTATACTGTAAAGACTAAAGTGGAAAGACTAAAGTGGACAGAGAATAGTGGAAAGACTAAAGTGGACAGACTATGGTGGAAAGACTAAAGTGGACAGACTATAGTGGAAAGACTGAAGTGGAAAGACTCAGTGGACAGATAAATGTGTACACACTTCAGTGGACAGAATAAAGTGGAAAGACTAAAGTGGAAAGACTAAAGTGGACAGACTCTAGTGGAAAGACTGAAGTGGAAAGACTAAGTGGACAGACTAAAGCGGAAAGACTAAAGTGGAAAGACTAAAGTGGAAAGACTAAAGTGGACAGACGATAGTGGAAATGACTAAAGTGGAAAGACTAAAGTGGACAGAATAAAGTGGACAGACTAAAGTGGAAAGACTAAAGTGGACAGACTCTAGTGGAAAGACTGAAGTGGAAAGACTAAAGTGGAAAGACTAAAGTGGACAGAGAATAGTGGAAAGACTAAAGTGGACAGTCTATAGTGGAAAGACTAAAGTGGACAGACTAAAGTGGAAAGACTAAAGTGGACAGACTATAGTGGAAAGACTATAGTGGAAAGACTGTAGTGGACAGAATAAAGTGGAGACTATAGTGGAAAGACTAAAGTGGAAAGACTAAAGTGGACAGACTATAGTGGAAAGACTAAAGTGGACAGACTATAGTGGAAAGAATAAAGTGGAGACTATAGTGGAAAGATTAAAGTGGAAAGACTAAAGTGGACAGAGAATAGTGGAAAGACTATAGTGGAAAGACTGTAGTGGAGAGAATAAAGTGGAGACTATAGTGGAAAGATTAAAGTGGAAAGACTAAAGTGGACAGACTATAGTGGAAAGACTAAAGTGGACATACTAAAGTCGAAAGACTAAAGTGGAAAGACTAAAGTTGACAGACTATAGTGGAAAGACTATAGTGGAAAGACTGTAGTGGACAGAATAAAGTGGAGAGTATAGTGGAAAGACTAAAGTGGACAGAGTGGAATAGTGGAAAGACTATAGTGGAGAGACTGTAGTGGACAGAATAAAGTGGAGACTATAGTGGAAAGACTAAAGTGGAAAGACTAAAGTGGACAGAGAATAGTGGAAATACTAAAGTGGAAAGATTGTAGTGGAAAGACTAAAGTGGACAGACTAAAGTGAAAAGACTAAAGTGGAAAGACAAAAGTAGAAAGACTATAGTGGAAACACTATAGTGGAAAGACTGTAGTGGACAGAATAAAGTGGAGACTATAGTGGAAAGACTAAAGTGGACAGACTATAGTGGAAAGACTAAAGTGGACAGACTATAGTGGAAAGACTAAAGTGAAAAGACTAAAGTGGAAAGACTAAAGTGGACAGACGATAGTGGAAATGACTAAAGTGGAAAGACTAAAGTGGACAGACTAAAGTGGAAAGACTAAAGTGGACAGACTCTATTGGAAAGACTGAAGTGGAAAGACTAAATGGACAGACTAAAGCGGAAAGACTAAAGTGGAAAGACTAAAGTGGACAGACTATAGTGGAAAGACTAAAGTGGACAGACTAAAGTGGAAAGACTAAAGTGGAAAGACTAAAGTGGACAGACTATAGTGGAAAGACTATAGTGGAAAGACTGTAGTGGACAGAATAATGTGGAGACTATAGTGGAAAGACTAAAGTGGAAAGACTAAAGTGGACAGAGATTAGCGGAAAGACAAAAGTGGACAGACTATAGCGGAAAGACTAAAGTGGACAGACTAAAGTGGAAAGACTAAAGTGGAAAGACTAAAGTGGACAGACTATAGTGGAAAGACTGTAGTGGACAGAATAAAGTGGAGAGTATAGTGGCAAGAATAAAGTGGACAGAGAATAGTGGAAAGACTAAAGTGGACAGATAAAAGTGTACACACTGCAGTGGACAGAACAAAGTGGACAGACTATAGTGGAAAGACTAAAGTGGACAGACTAAAGTGGAAAGACTAAAGTGGAAAGACTAAAGTGGACAGACTATAGTGGAAAGACTATAGTGGAAAGACTGTAGTGGACAGAATAAAGTGGAGACTACAATGGAAAGACTAAAGTGGAAAGACAAAAGTGGACAGACTATAGTGGAGAGACTAAAGTGGACAGACTATAGTGGAAAGACTAAAGTGGACAGACTAAAGTGGAAAGACTAGAGTGGAAAGACTAAAGTGGACAGACGATAGTGGAAATGACTAAAGTGGAAAGACTAAAGTGGACGGACTAAAGTGGAAAGACTAAAGTGGAAAGACTAAAGTGGACAGACTCTAGTGGAAATACTGAAGTGTAAAGACTAAGTGGACAGACTAAAGCGGAAAGACTAAAGTGGAAAGACTAAAGTGGACAGACTACAGTCTTTGTCCACTTTAGTCTTTCCACTTTAGTCTTTCCACTATAGTCTCCACTTTATTCTGTCCACTATAGTCTTTCCACTATAGTCTTTCCACTATAGTCTGTCCACTTTAGTCTTTCCACTTTAGTCTTTCCACTTTAGTCTGTCCACTTTAGTCTTTCCACTATAGTCTGTCCACTTTAGTCTTTCCACTTTAGTCTTTCTACTTTAGTTTTTCCACTATAGTCTCCACTTTATTCTGTCCACTACAGTCTTTCCACTATAGTCTTTCCACTATAGTCTGTCCACTTTAGTCTTTCCTCTTTAGTCTTTCCACTTTAGTCTGTCCACTTTAGTCTTTCCACTATAATCTTTCCACTTTAGTCTTTCCACTATTCTCTGTCCACTTTTGTCTTTCCACTATAGTCTCCACTTTATTCTGTCCACTACAGTCTCTCCACTATAGTCTTTCCACTATAGTCTGTCCACTATAGTCTTTCCACTATTCTCTGTCCACTTTAGTCTTTCCACTATACTCTCCACTTTATTCTGTCCACTACAGTCTTTCCAGTATAGTCTTTCCACTATAGTCTGTCCACTTTAGTCTTTCCACTTTAGTCTGTCCACTTCAGTCTTTCCACTTTAGTCTTTCCACTTTAGTCTGTCCACTTTAGTCTTTCCACTATAGTCTTTCCACTTTAGTCTTTCCACTTTAGTCTTTCCACTTTATTCTGTCCACTGCGGTGTGCACACTTTAGTCTGTCCACTGAGTCTTTCCACTTCAGTATTTCCACTATAGTCTGTCCACTTTAGTCTTTCCACTTTAGTCTTTCCGCTTTAGTCTGTCCACTTAGTCTTTCCACTTCAGTCTTTCCACTAGAGTCTGTCCACTTTATTCTTTCCTTTTTAGTCTGTCCACTTTAGTCTGTCCACTTTAGTCTTTCCACTTTAGTCATTTCCACTATCGTCTGTCCACTTTAGTCTTTCCACTTTAGTCTGTCCACTTTAGTCTTTCCACTATAGTGTGTCCACTTTAGTCTTTCCACTATAGTCTGTCCACTTTAGTCTTTCCACTATTCTTTGCCCACTTTAGTCTTTCCACTATAGTCTACACTTTATTCTGTCCACTACAGTCTTTCCACTATAGTCTTTCCACTATAGTCTGTCCACTTTAGTCTTTCCACTATAGTCTCCACTTTATTCTGTCCACTACAGTCTTTCCACTTTAGTCTTTCCACTATTCTCTGCCCACTTTAGTATTTCCACTATAGTCTACACTTTATTCTGTCCACTACAGTCTTTCCACTATAGTCTGTCCACTTTAGTCTTTCCACTTTAGTCTTTCCACTATAGTCTCCACTTTATTCTGTCCACTACAGTCTTTCCACTATAGTCTTTCCACTAAAGTCTGTCCACTTTAGTCTTTCCACTATTCTCTGTCCACTTTAGTCTTTCCACTATAGTCTCCACTTTATTCTGTCCACTACAGTCTTTCCACTATAGTCTTTCCACTATAGTCTGTCCACTTTAGTCTTTCCACTTTAGTCTTTCCACTATAGTCTCCACTTTATTCTGTCCACTACAGTCTTTCCACTTTAGTCTTTCCACTATTCTCTGTCCACTTTAGTCCTTCCACTTTAGACTTTCCACTATAGTCTCCACTTTATTCTGTCCACTACAGTCTTTCCACTATAGTCTTTCCACTATAGTCTGTCCACTTTAGTCTTTCCACTTTAGTCTTTCCACTTTAGTCTGTCCACTTTAGTCTTTCCACTTTAGTTTTTCCACTTTAGCCTGCCCACTTCAGTCTTTCCACTATAGTCTGTCCACTTTAGTCTTTCCACTTTAGTCTTTCAACAATAGTCTCCACTTTATTCAGTCCACTAAAGTCTTTCCACTATAGTCTTTCCACTATAGTCTTTCCACTATTCTCTGTCCACTTTAGTCTTTCCACTATGCTCTCCACTTTCTACTGTCCACTACAGTCTTTCCACTATAGTCTTTCCACTAAAGTCTGTCCACTTTAGTCTTTCCACTTTAGTCTTTCCACTTTAGTCTGTCCACTTTAGTCTTTCCACTATAGTCTGTCCACTTTAGTCTTTCCACTATTCTCTGTCCACTTTAGTCTTTCCACTTTAGTCTTTCCACTATAGTCTCCAGTTTCTTCTGTCCACTACAGTCTTTCCACTATAGTCTTTCCACTATAGTCTGTCCACTTTAGTCTTTCCACTTTAGTCTTTCCACTTTAGTCTGTCCACTTTAGTCTTTCCACTATAGTCTGTCCACTTTAGTCTTTCCACTATTCTCTGTCCACATTAGTCTTTCCACTTTAGTCTTTCCACTACAGTCTCCACTTTATTCTGTCCACTTTAGTCTGTCCACTTTAGTCTTTCCACTATAGTCTGTCCACTTTAGTCTTTCCACTATTCTCTGTCCACTTAAGTCTGTCCACTTTAGTCGTTCCACTTTAGTCATTTCCACTATCGTCTGTCCACTTTAGTCTTTCCACTTTAGTCTTTCCACTTTAGTCTGTCCACTTTAGTCTTTCCACTATAGTCTGTCCACTTTAGTCTTTCCACTATTCTCTGTCCACTTTAGTCTTTCCACTATAGTCTCCACTTTATTCTGTCCACTACAGTCTTTCCACTATAGTCTTTCCACTATAGTCTGTCCACTTTAGTCTTTCCACTATTCTCTCCCCACTTTAGTCTTTCCACTATAGTCTACACTTTATTCTGTCGACTACAGTCTTTCCACTATAGTCTTTCCACTATAGTCTGTCCACTTTAGTCTTTCAACTTTAGTTTTTCCACTTTAGTCTGTCCAGTTCAGTCTTTCCACTATAGTCTGTCCACTTTAGTCTTTCCACTTTAGTCTTTCCACTATAGTCTCCACTCTATTCTATCCACTACAGTCTTTCCACTAAAGTCTTTCCACTATAGTCTGTCCACTTTAGTCTTTCCACTATTCTCTGTCCACTTTAGTCTTTCCACTATAGTCTCCACTTTTATTCTGTCCACTACAGTCTTTCCACTATAGTCTTTCCACTATAGTCTGTCCACTTCAGTCTTTCCACTTTAGTCTTTCCAATATAGTCTCCACTTTATCCTGTCCACTACAGTCTTTCCACTTTAGTCTTTCCGCTATAGTCTGTCCACTTTAGTCTTTCCACTAATCTCTGTCCACTTTAGTCTTTCCACTTTAGTCTTTCCACTATAGTCTCCACTTTATTCTGTACACTACAGTCTTTCCACTATAGTCTTTCCACTATAGTCTGTCCACTTTAGTCTTTCCACTTTAGTCTTTCCACTTTAGTCTGTCCACTTTAGTCTTTTCACTATAGTCTGTCCACTTTAGTCTTTCCACTTTAGTCTTTCCGCTTTAGTCTGTCCATTTAATCTTTCCACTTCAGTCTTTCCACTAGAGTCTGTTCACTTTAGTCTTTCCACTTTAGTCATTTCCACTATCATCTGTCCACTTTAGTCTTTCAACTTTATTCTTTTGACTTTACTATGTCCACTTTAGTCTGTCCACTATAGTCTGTCCACTTTAGTCTTTCCACTATAGTCTGTCCACTTTAGTCTTTCCACTTTAGTCTTTCCACTATAGTCTCCACTTTATTCTGTCCACTACAGTCTTTCCACTATAGTCTTTCCACTATAGTCTGTCCACTTTAGTCTTTCCTCTTTAGTCTTTCCACTTTAGTCTGTCCACTTTAGTCTTTCCACTATAATCTTTCCACTTTAGTCTTTCCACTATTCTCTGTCCACTTTTGTCTTTCCACTATAGTCTCCACTTTATTCTGTCCACTACAGTCTCTCCACTATAGTCTGTCCACTATAGTCTTTCCACTATTCTCTGTCCACTTTAGTCTTTCCACTATACTCTCCACTTTATTCTGTCCACTACAGTCTTTCCACTATAGTCTTTCCACTATAGTCTGTCCACTTTAGTCTTTCCACTTTAGTCTTTCCACTTCAGTCTGTCCACTTTAGTCTTTCCACTATAGTCTGTCCACTTTAGTCTTTCCACTATTCTCTGTCCACTTTAGTCTTTCCACTTTAGTCTTTCCACTATAGTCTCCACTTTATTCTGTCCACTACAGTCTTTCCACTATAGTCTTTCCACTATAGTTTGTCCACTTTAGTCTTTCCACTTTAGTCTTTCCACTTTAGTCTGTCCACTTTAGTCTTTCCACTGTAGTCTGTCCACTTTAGTCTTTCCACTTTAGTCTTTCAACAATAGTCTCCACTTTATTCAGTCCACTACAGTCTTTCCACTATAGTCTTTCCACTATAGTCTTTCCACTATAGTCTTTCCACTATTCTCTGTCCACTTTAGTCTTTCCACTATGCTCTCCACTTTCTACTGTCCACTACAGTCTTTCCACTATAGTCTTTCCACTATAGTCTGTCCACTTTAGTCTTTCCACTTTAGTCTTTCCACTTTAGTCTGTCCACTTTAGTCTTTCCACTATAGTCTGTCCACTTTAGTCTTTCCACTATTCTCTGTCCACTTTAGTCTTTCCACTATAGTCTCCACTTTATTCTGTCCACTACAGTCTTTCCACTATAGTCTTTCCACTATAGTCTGTCCACTTTAGTCTTTCCACTTTAGTCTTTCCACTTTAGTCAGTCCACTTTAGTCTTTCCACTTTAGTCTTTCCACTATAGTCTCCACTTTATTCTGTCCACTACAGTCTTTCCACTATAGTCTTTCCACTATAGTCTGTCCACTTTAGTCTTTCCACTTTAGTCTTTCCACTTTAGTCTGTCCACTTTAGTCTCTCCACTATAGTCTGTCAACTTTAGTCTTTCCACTTTAGTCTTTCCGATTTAGTCTGTCCATTTAGTCTTTCCACTTCAGTCTTTCCACTAGAGTCTGTCCACTTTAGTCTTTCCACTTTAGTCTGTCCACTTTAGTCTTTCCACTATAGTCTGTCCACTTTAGTCTTTCCACTAAAGTCTGTCCACTTTAGTCTTTCCAATATAGTCTCCACTTTATTCTGTCCACTACAGTCTTTATACTATAGTCTTTCCACTATAGTCTGTCCACTTTAGTCTTTCCACTTTAGTCTTTCCATTTTAGTCTGTCCACTTTAGTCTTTCCACTATAATCTTTCCACTTTAGTTTTCCACTATTCTCTGTCCACTTCAGTCTTTCCACTTTAGTCTTTCCACTATAGTCTCCACTTTATTCTGTCCACTACAGTCTTTCCACTATAGTCTTTCCACTATAGTCTGTCCACTTTAGTCTTTCCACTTTAGTCTTTCCACTTTAGTCTGTCCACTTTAGTCTTTCCACTGTAGTCTGTCCACTTTAGTCTTTCCACTTTAGACTTTCCGCTTTAGTCTGTCCACTTAGTCTTTCCACTTCAGTCTTTCCACTAGAGTCTGTCTACTTTAGTCTTTCCACTTTAGTCTTTCCACTTTAGTCTGTCCACTTTAGTCTGTCCACTTTAGTCTTTCCACTTTAGTCATTTCCACTATCGTCCGTCCACTTTAGTCTTTCCACTTTAGTCTTTCCACTTTAGTCTTTCCACTATAGTCTGTCCACTTTACTCTCTCCACTATAGTCTGTCCACTTTAGTCTTTCCACTTTAGTCTTTCCACTATAGTCTCCACTTTATTCTGTCCACTACAGTCTTTCCACTATAGTCTTTCCACTATAGTCTGTCCACTTCAGTCTTTCCACTTTAGTCTTTCCACTTTAGTCTGTCCACTTTAGTCTTTCCACTATAGTCTTTCCACTTTAGTCTTTCCACTTTAGTCTTTCCACTTTATTCTGTCCACTGCGGTGTGCACACTTTAGTCTGTCCACTGAGTCTTTCCACTTCAGTATTTCCACTATAGTCTGTCCACTTTAGTCTTTCCACTTTAGTCTTTCCGCTTTAGTCTGTCCACTTAGTCTTTCCACTTCAGTCTTTCCACTAGAGTCTGTCCACTTTAGTCTTTCCACTTTAGTCTGTCCACTTTAGTCTGTCCACTTTAGTCTTTCCACTTTAGTCATTTCCACTATCGTCTGTCCACTTTAGTCTTTCCACTTTAGTCTGTCCACTTTAGTCTTTCCACTCTAGTCTGTCTACTTTAGTCTTTCCACTACAGTCTGTCCACTTTAGTCTTTCCACTTTAGTCTTTCCACTTTAGTCTGTCCACTTTAGTCTATCCACTATAGTCTGTCCACTTTAGTCTTTCCACTTTAGTCTTTCCACTTTATTCTCTCCACTTCAGTGTGTACACTTTAGTTTGTCCACTGAGTCTTTCCACTTCAGTCTTTCCACTATATTCTGTCCACTTTAGTCTTTCCACTTTAGTCTTTCCAGTATAGTCTTTCCACTTCAGTCTGTCCACTTTAGTCTTTCCACTATAGTCTGTCCACTTTAGTCTTTCCACTATAGTCTTTCCACTTTAGTCTGTCCACTTAGTCTTTCCACTTCAGTCTTTCCACTGTAGTCTGTCCACTTTAGTCTTTCCACTTTAGTCTTTCCACTACAGTCTCCACTTTATTCTGTCCACCACAGTCTTTCCACTTTAGTCTTTCCACTATTCTCTGTCCACTTTAGTCTTTCCACTATAGTCTCCACTTTATTCTGTCCACTACAGTCTTTCCACTATAGTCTTTCCACTATAGTCTGTCCACTTTAGTCTTTCCACTATTCTCTGCCCACTTTAGTCTTTCCACTATAGTCTACACTTTATTCTGTCCACTACAGTCTTTCCACTATAGTCTTTCCACTATAGTCTGTCCACTTTAGTCTTTCCACTTTAGTTTTTCCACATTAGTCTGTCCACTATACTCTCCACTTTATTCTGTCCACTACAGTCTTTCCACTTTAGTCATTTCCACTATCGTCTTTCCACTTTAGTCTTTCCACTTTAGTCTGTCCACTTTAGTCTTTCCACTATAGTCTGTCCACTTTAGTCTTTCCACTATAGTCTGTCCACTTTCGTCTTTCCACTTTAGTCTTTCCACTTTAGTCTGTCCACTTTAGTCTTTCCACTATAGTCTGTCCACTTTAGTCTTTCCACTATAGTCTTTCCACTTTAGTCTTTCCGCTTTATTCTCTCCACTTCAGTGTGTACACTTTAGTTTGTCCACTGAGTTTTTCCACTTCAGTCTTTCCACTATAGTCTGTCCACTATAGTCTTTCCACTTTAGTCTTTCCACTATAGTCTTTCCACTTCAGTCTGTCCACTTTAGTCTTTCCACTATAGTCTGTCCACTTTAGTCTTTCCACTATAGTCTTTCCACTTTAGTCTGTCAACTTAGTCTTTCCACTTCAGTCTTTCCACTATAGTCTGTCCACTTTAGTCTTTCCACTTTAGTCTTTCCACTATAGTCTCCACTTTATTCTGTCCACTACAGTCTTTCCACTTTAGTCTTTCCGCTATTCTCTGTCCACTTTAGTCTTTCCACTTTAGACTTTCCACTCTAGTCTGTCTACTTTAGTCTTTCCACTACAGTCTGTCCACTTTAGTCTTTCCACTTTAGTCTTTCCACTTTAGTCTGTCCACTTTAGTCTATCCACTATAGTCTGTCCACTTTAGTCTTTCCACTTTAGTCTTTCCACTTTATTCTCTCCACTTCAGTGTGTACACTTTAGTTTGTCCACTGAGTCTTTCCACTTCAGTCTTTCCACTATATTCTGTCCACTTTAGTCTTTCCACTTTAGTCTGTCCACTTTAGTCTTTCCACTCTAGTCTGTCTACTTTAGTCTTTCCACTACAGTCTGTCCACTTTAGTCTTTCCACTTTAGTCTTTCCACTTTAGTCTGTCCACTTTAGTCTATCCACTATAGTCTGTCCACTTTAGTCTTTCCACTTTAGTCTTTCCACTTTATTCTCTCCACTTCAGTGTGTACACTTTAGTTTGTCCACTGAGTCTTTCCACTTCAGTCTTTCCACTATATTCTGTCCACTTTAGTCTTTCCACTTTAGTCTTTCCAGTATAGTCTTTCCACTTCAGTCTGTCCACTTTAGTCTTTCCACTATAGTCTGTCCACTTTAGTCTTTCCACTATAGTCTTTCCACTTTAGTCTGTCCACTTAGTCTTTCCACTTCAGTCTTTCCACTATAGTCTGTCCACTTTAGTCTTTCCACTTTAGTCTTTCCACTACAGTCTCCACTTTATTCTGTCCACCACAGTCTTTCCACTTTAGTCTTTCCACTATTCTCTGTCCACTTTAGTCTTTCCACTATAGTCTCCACTTTATTCTGTCCACTACAGTCTTTCCACTATAGTCTTTCCACTATAGTCTGTCCACTTTAGTCTTTCCACTATTCTCTGCCCACTTTAGTCTTTCCACTATAGTCTACACTTTATTCTGTCCACTACAGTCTTTCCACTATAGTCTTTCCACTATAGTCTGTCCACTTTAGTCTTTCCACTTTAGTTTTTCCACATTAGTCTGTCCACTATACTCTCCACTTTATTCTGTCCACTACAGTCTTTCCACTTTAGTCATTTCCACTATCGTCTTTCCACTTTAGTCTTTCCACTTTAGTCTGTCCACTTTAGTCTTTCCACTATAGTCTGTCCACTTTAGTCTTTCCACTATAGTCTGTCCACTTTCGTCTTTCCACTTTAGTCTTTCCACTTTAGTCTGTCCACTTTAGTCTTTCCACTATAGTCTGTCCACTTTAGTCTTTCCACTATAGTCTTTCCACTTTAGTCTTTCCGCTTTATTCTCTCCACTTCAGTGTGTACACTTTAGTTTGTCCACTGAGTTTTTCCACTTCAGTCTTTCCACTATAGTCTGTCCACTATAGTCTTTCCACTTTAGTCTTTCTACTATAGTCTTTCCACTTCAGTCTGTCCACTTTAGTCTTTCCACTATAGTCTGTCCACTTTAGTCTTTCCACTATAGTCTTTCCACTTTAGTCTGTCAACTTAGTCTTTCCACTTCAGTCTTTCCACTATAGTCTGTCCACTTTAGTCTTTCCACTTTAGTCTTTCCACTATAGTCTCCACTTTATTCTGTCCACTACAGTCTTTCCACTTTAGTCTTTCCGCTATTCTCTGTCCACTTTAGTCTTTCCACTTTAGACTTTCCACTATAGTCTCCACTTTATTCTGTCCACTACAGTCTCTCCACTGCAGTCTTTCCATTATAGTCTGTCAACTTTAGTGTTTCCACTATTCTCTGTCCACTTTATTCTTTCCACTACACTCCCCACTTTATTCTGTCCACTACAGTCTTTCCACTATAGTCTTTCCACTGTAGTCTGTCCACTTTAGTCTTTCCACTATTCTCTGCGCACTTTAGTCTTTCCACTATAGTCTACACTTTATTCTGTCCACTACAGTCTTTTCGCTATAGTCTTTCCACTATAGTCTGTCCACTTTAGTCTTTCCACTTTAGTTTTTCCACTTTAGTCTGTCCACTTCAGTCTTTCCACTATAGTCTGTCCACTATAGTCTTTCCACTTTAGTCTTTCCACTATAGTCTCCACTTTATTCTGTCCACTACAGTCTTTCCACTATAGTCTTTCCACTATAGTCTGTCCACTTTAGTCTTTCCGCTATTCTCTGTCCACTTTAGTCTTTCCACTATAGTCTCCACTTTATTCTGTCCACTACAGTCTTTCCACTATAGTCTTTCCACTATAGTCTGTCCACTTTAGTCTTTCCACTTTAGTCTTTCAACTATAGTCTCCACTTTATTTTGTCCACTACAGTCTTTCCACTTTAGTCTTTCCACTATTCTCTGTCCACTTTAGGCTTTCCACTTTAGACTTTCCACTATAGTATCCACTTCATTCTGTCCACTACAGTCATTCCACTTTAGTCTTTCCACTATTCTCCGTCCACTTTAGTCTTTCCACTATAGTCTCCACTTTATTCTGTCCACTACAGTCTTTCCACTATAGTCTTTCCACTATAGTCTGTCCACTTTTATCTTTCCACTATTCTCTGCGCACTTTAGTCTCTCCACTATAGTCTACACTTTATTCTGTCCACTACAGTCTTTTCGCTATAGTCTTTCCACTATAGTCTGTCCACATTAGTCTTTCCACTTTAGTTTTTCCACTTTAGTCTGTCCACTTCAGTCTTTCCACTATAGTCTGTCCACTATAGTCTTTCCACTTTAGTCTTTCCACTATAGTCTCCACTTTATTCTGTCCACTACAGTCTTTCCATTATAGTCTTTCCACTATAGTCTGTCCACTTTAGTCTTTCCGCTATTCTCTGTCCACTTTAGTCTTTCCACAATAGTCTCCACTTTCTTCTGTCCACTACAGTCTTTCCACTATAGTCTTTCCACTATAGTCTGTCCACTTTAGTCTTTCCACTTTAGTCTTTCCACTATAGTCTCCACTTTATTCTGTCCACTACAGTCTTTCCACTTTAGTCTTTCCACTATTCTTTGTCCACTTTAGTCTTTCCACTTTAGACTTTCCACTATAGTATCCACTTTATTCTGTCCACTTTAGTCTGTCCACTTTAGTCTTTCCACTATAGTCTGTCCACTCTAGTCTTTCCACTATTCTCTGTCCACTTTAGTCTTTCCACTATAGTCTCCACTTTATTCTGTCCACTACAGTCTTTCCACTATAGTCTTTCCACTATAGTCTGTCCACTTTAGTCTTTCCACTTTAGTCTTTCCACTTTAGTCTGTCCACTTTAGTCTTTCCACTATAGTCTGTCCACTTTAGTCTTTCCACTTTAGTCTGTCCACTTTAGTCTTTCCACTATAGTCTGTCCACTTTAGTCTTTCCACTAATCTCTGTCCAATATAATCTTTCCACTTTAGTCTTACCACTATAGTCTCCACTTTATTCTGTCCATTACAGTCTTTCCACTATAGTCTTTCCACTATAGTCTGTCCACTTTAGTCTTTCCACTTTAGTCTTTCCACTTTAGTCCGTCCACTTTAGTCTTTCCACTATAGTCTGTCCACTTTAGTCTTTCCACTATTCTCTGTCCACTTTATTATTTCCACTATACTCCCCACTTTATTCTGTCCACTACAGTCTTTCCACTATAGTCTGTCCACTTTATGCTTTCCACTTTAGTCTTTCCACTTTAGTCTGTCCACTTTAGTCTTTCCACTATAGTCTGTCCACTTTAGTCTTTCCACTAATCTCTGTCCACTTTAGTCTTTCCACTTTAGTCTTTCCACTATAGTCTCCACTTTATTCTGTCCACTACAGTCTTTCCACTATAGTCTTTCCACTATAGTCTGTCCACTTTAGTTTTTCCACTTTAGTCTTTCCACTTTAGTCCGTCCACTTTAGTCTTTCCACTATAGTCTGTCCACTTAAGTCTTTCCACTTTAGTCTTTCCGCTTTAGTCTGTCCACTTAGTCTTTCCACTTCAGTCTTTCCCTTAGAGTCTGTCCACTTTAGTCTTTCCACTTTAGTCTGTCCACTTTATTCTGTCCACTACAGTCTTTCCACTTTAGTCATTTCCACTATCGTCTTTCCACTTTAGTCTTTCCACTTTAGTCTGTCCACTTTAGTCTTTCCACTATAGTCTGTCCACTTTAGTCTTTCCACTATAGTCTGTCCACTTTCGTCTTTCCACTTTAGTCTTTCCACTTTAGTCTGTCCACTTTAGTCTTTCCACTTTAGTCGTTCGTCTGTCAACTTAGTCTTTCCACTTCAGTCTTTCCACTATAGTCTGTCCGCTTTAGTCTTTCCACTTTAGTCTTTCCACTATAGTATCCACTTTATTCTGTCCACTACAGTCATTCCACTTTAGTCTTTCCACTATTATCTGTCCACTTTAGTCTTTCCACTATAGTCTCGACTTTATTCTGTCCACTACAGTCTTTCCACTATAGTCTTTCCACTGTAGTCTGTCCACTTTAGTCTTTCCACAATTCTCTGCGAACTTTAGTCTTTCCACTATAGTCTACACTTTATTCTGTCCACTACAGTCTTTTCGCTATAGTCTTTCCACTATAGTCTGTCCACTTTAGTTTTTCCACTTTAGTTTTTCCACTTTAGTCTGTCTACTTCAGTCTTTCCACTATAGTCTGTCCACTATAGTCTTTCCACTTTAGTCTTTCCACTATAGTCTCCACTTTATTCTGTCCACTACAGTCTTTCCACTATAGTCTTTCCACTATAGTCTGTCCACTTTAGTCTTTCCGCTATTCTCTGTCCACTTTAGTCTTTTCACTATAGTCTCCACTTTATTTTGTCCACTACAGTCTTTCCACTATAGTCTTTCCACTATAGTCTGTCCACTTTAGTCTTTCCACTTTAGTCTTTCCACTATAGTCTCCACTTTATTCTGTCCACTACAGTCTTTCCACTTTAGTCTTTCCGCTATTCTCTGTCCACTTTAGTCTTTCCACTTTAGACTTTCCACTATAGTCTCCACTTTATTCTGTCCACTACAGTCTCTCCACTGCAGTCTTTCCATTATAGTCTGTCAACTTTAGTGTTTCCACTATTCTCTGTCCACTTTATTCTTTCCACTACACTCCCCACTTTATTCTGTCCACTACAGTCTTTCCACTATAGTCTGTCCACTTTAGTATTTCCACTTTAGTCTTTCCACTTTAGTCTGTCCACTTTAGTCTTTCCACTATAGTCTGTCCACTTTAGTCTTCCACTAATCTCTGTCCACTTTAGTCTTTCCACTTTAGTCTTTCCACTATAGTCTCCACTTTATTCTGTCCACTACAGTCTTTCCACTATAGTCTTTCCACTATAGTCTGTCCACTTTAGTCTTTCCACTTTAGTCTTTCCACTTTAGTCCGTTCACTTTAGTCTTTCCACTAGAGTCTGTCCACTTTAGTCTTTCCACTTTAGTCTGTCCACTTTAGTCTGTCCACTTTAGTATTTCCACTTTAGTCATTTCCACTATCGTCTGTCCAGTTTAGTCTTTCCAATTTAGACTTTCCACGTTAGTCTGTCAACTTTAGTCTTTCCACTATAGTCTGTCCACTTTAGTCTTTCCACTATAGTCTGTCCACTTTAGTCTTTCCACTTTAGTCTTTCCACTTTAGTCTTTCCACTTTAGTCTGTCCACTTTAGTCTTTCCACTATAGTCTGTCCACTTTAGTCTTTCCACTTTAGTCTTTCCGCTTTAGTCTGTCCACTTAGTCTTTCCACTTCAGTCTTTCGACTAGAGTCTGTCCACTTTAGTCTTTCCACTTTAGTCTGTCAACTTTATTGTGTCCACTTTAGTCTTTCCACTTTATTCTGTCCACTACAGTCTGTCTACTTTAGTCTTTCCACTATAGTCTGTCCACTTTAGTCTTTCCACTTTAGTCTTTCCACTTTATCTGTCCACTTTAGTCTGTCCACTTTAGTCTTTCCACTTTAGTCTGTCCACTTTAGTCTTTCCACTATAGTCTGTCCACTTTAGTCTTTCCACTAATCTCTGTCCAATATAATCTTTCCACTTTAGTCTTACCACTATAGTCTCCACTTTATTCTGTCCATTACAGTCTTTCCACTATAGTCTTTCCACTATAGTCTGTCCACTTTAGTCTTTCCACTTTAGTCTTTCCACTTTAGTCCGTCCACTTTAGTCTTTCCACTATAGTCTGTCCACTTTAGTCTTTCCACTATTCTCTGTCCACTTTATTATTTCCACTATACTCCCCACTTTATTCTGTCCACTACAGTCTTTCCACTATAGTCTGTCCACTTTAGGCTTTCCACTTTAGTCTTTCCACTTTAGTCTGTCCACTTTAGTCTTTCCACTATAGTCTGTCCACTTTAGTCTTTCCACTAATCTCTGTCCACTTTAGTCTTTCCACTTTAGTCTTTCCACTATAGTCTCCACTTTATTCTGTCCACTACAGTCTTTCCACTATAGTCTTTCCACTATAGTCTGTCCACTTTAGCTTTTCCACTTTAGTCTTTCCACTTTAGTCCGTCCACTTTAGTCTTTCCACTATAGTCTGTCCACTTAAGTCTTTCCACTTTAGTCTTTCCGCTTTAGTCTGTCCACTTAGTCTTTCCACTTCAGTCTTTCCCTTAGAGTCTGTCCACTTTAGTCTTTCCACTTTAGTCTGTCCACTTTATTCTGTCCACTACAGTCTTTCCACTTTAGTCATTTCCACTATCGTCTTTCCACTTTAGTCTTTCCACTTTAGTCTGTCCACTTTAGTCTTTCCACTATAGTCTGTCCACTTTAGTCTTTCCACTATAGTCTGTCCACTTTCGTCTTTCCACTTTAGTCTTTCCACTTTAGTCTGTCCACTTTAGTCTTTCCACTTTAGTCGTTCGTCTGTCAACTTAGTCTTTCCACTTCAGTCTTTCCACTATAGTCTGTCCGCTTTAGTCTTTCCACTTTAGTCTTTCCACTATAGTATCCACTTTATTCTGTCCACTACAGTCATTCCACTTTAGTCTTTCCACTATTATCTGTCCACTTTAGTCTTTCCACTATAGTCTCGACTTTATTCTGTCCACTACAGTCTTTCCACTATAGTCTTTCCACTGTAGTCTGTCCACTTTAGTCTTTCCACAATTCTCTGCGAACTTTAGTCTTTCCACTATAGTCTACACTTTATTCTGTCCACTACAGTCTTTTCGCTATAGTCTTTCCACTATAGTCTGTCCACTTTAGTTTTTCCACTTTAGTTTTTCCACTTTAGTCTGTCTACTATAGTCTTTCCACTTTAGTCTTTCCACTATAGTCTCCACTTTATTCTGTCCACTACAGTCTTTCCACTATAGTCTTTCCACTATAGTCTGTCCACTTTAGTCTTTCCGCTATTCTCTGTCCACTTTAGTCTTTTCACTATAGTCTCCACTTTATTTTGTCCACTACAGTCTTTCCACTATAGTCTTTCCACTATAGTCTGTCCACTTTAGTCTTTCCACTTTAGTCTTTCCACTATAGTCTCCACTTTATTCTGTCCACTACAGTCTTTCCACTTTAGTCTTTCCGCTATTCTCTGTCCACTTTAGTCTTTCCACTTTAGACTTTCCACTATAGTCTCCACTTTATTCTGTCCACTACAGTCTCTCCACTGCAGTCTTTCCATTATAGTCTGTCAACTTTAGTGTTTCCACTATTCTCTGTCCACTTTATTCTTTCCACTACACTCCCCACTTTATTCTGTCCACTACAGTCTTTCCACTATAGTCTGTCCACTTTAGTATTTCCACTTTAGTCTTTCCACTTTAGTCTGTCCACTTTAGTCTTTCCACTATAGTCTGTCCACTTTAGTCTTCCACTAATCTCTGTCCACTTTAGTCTTTCCACTTTAGTCTTTCCACTATAGTCTCCACTTTATTCTGTCCACTACAGTCTTTCCACTATAGTCTTTCCACTATAGTCTGTCCACTTTAGTCTTTCCACTTTAGTCTTTCCACTTTAGTCCGTTCACTTTAGTCTTTCCACTAGAGTCTGTCCACTTTAGTCTTTCCACTTTAGTCTGTCCACTTTAGTCTGTCCACTTTAGTATTTCCACTTTAGTCATTTCCACTATCGTCTGTCCAGTTTAGTCTTTCCAATTTAGACTTTCCACGTTAGTCTGTCAACTTTAGTCTTTCCACTATAGTCTGTCCACTTTAGTCTTTCCACTATAGTCTGTCCACTTTAGTCTTTCCACTTTAGTCTTTCCACTTTAGTCTTTCCACTTTAGTCTGTCCACTTTAGTCTTTCCACTATAGTCTGTCCACTTTAGTCTTTCCACTTTAGTCTTTCCGCTTTAGTCTGTCCACTTAGTCTTTCCACTTCAGTCTTTCGACTAGAGTCTGTCCACTTTAGTCTTTCCACTTTAGTCTGTCAACTTTATTGTGTCCACTTTAGTCTTTCCACTTTATTCTGTCCACTACAGTCTGTCTACTTTAGTCTTTCCACTATAGTCTGTCCACTTTAGTCTTTCCACTTTAGTCTTTCCACTTTATCTGTCCACTTTAGTCTGTCCACTTTAGTCTTTCCACTTTAGTCTGTCCACTTTAGTCTTTCCACTATAGTCTGTCCACTTTAGTCTTTCCACTAATCTCTGTCCAATATAATCTTTCCACTTTAGTCTTACCACTATAGTCTCCACTTTATTCTGTCCATTACAGTCTTTCCACTATAGTCTTTCCACTATAGTCTGTCCACTTTAGTCTTTCCACTTTAGTCTTTCCACTATAGTCTCCACTTTATTCTGTCCACTACAGTCTTTCCACTATAGTCTTTCCACTATAGTCTGTCCACTTTAGCTTTTCCACTTTAGTCTTTCCACTTTAGTCCGTCCACTTTAGTCTTTCCACTATAGTCTGTCCACTTAAGTCTTTCCACTTTAGTCTTTCCGCTTTAGTCTGTCCACTTAGTCTTTCCACTTCAGTCTTTCCCTTAGAGTCTGTCCACTTTAGTCTTTCCACTTTAGTCTGTCCACTTTATTCTGTCCACTACAGTCTTTCCACTTTAGTCATTTCCACTATCGTCTTTCCACTTTAGTCTTTCCACTTTAGTCTGTCCACTTTAGTCTTTCCACTATAGTCTGTCCACTTTAGTCTTTCCACTATAGTCTGTCCACTTTCGTCTTTCCACTTTAGTCTTTCCACTTTAGTCTGTCCACTTTAGTCTTTCCACTTTAGTCGTTCGTCTGTCAACTTAGTCTTTCCACTTCAGTCTTTCCACTATAGTCTGTCCGCTTTAGTCTTTCCACTTTAGTCTTTCCACTATAGTATCCACTTTATTCTGTCCACTACAGTCATTCCACTTTAGTCTTTCCACTATTATCTGTCCACTTTAGTCTTTCCACTATAGTCTCGACTTTATTCTGTCCACTACAGTCTTTCCACTATAGTCTTTCCACTGTAGTCTGTCCACTTTAGTCTTTCCACAATTCTCTGCGAACTTTAGTCTTTCCACTATAGTCTACACTTTATTCTGTCCACTACAGTCTTTTCGCTATAGTCTTTCCACTATAGTCTGTCCACTTTAGTTTTTCCACTTTAGTTTTTCCACTTTAGTCTGTCTACTTCAGTCTTTCCACTATAGTCTGTCCACTATAGTCTTTCCACTTTAGTCTTTCCACTATAGTCTCCACTTTATTCTGTCCACTACAGTCTTTCCACTATAGTCTTTCCACTATAGTCTGTCCACTTTAGTCTTTCCGCTATTCTCTGTCCACTTTAGTCTTTTCACTATAGTCTCCACTTTATTTTGTCCACTACAGTCTTTCCACTATAGTCTTTCCACTATAGTCTGTCCACTTTAGTCTTTCCACTTTAGTCTTTCCACTATAGTCTCCACTTTATTCTGTCCACTACAGTCTTTCCACTTTAGTCTTTCCGCTATTCTCTGTCCACTTTAGTCTTTCCACTTTAGACTTTCCACTATAGTCTCCACTTTATTCTGTCCACTACAGTCTCTCCACTGCAGTCTTTCCATTATAGTCTGTCAACTTTAGTGTTTCCACTATTCTCTGTCCACTTTATTCTTTCCACTACACTCCCCACTTTATTCTGTCCACTACAGTCTTTCCACTATAGTCTGTCCACTTTAGTATTTCCACTTTAGTCTTTCCACTTTAGTCTGTCCACTTTAGTCTTTCCACTATAGTCTGTCCACTTTAGTCTTCCACTAATCTCTGTCCACTTTAGTCTTTCCACTTTAGTCTTTCCACTATAGTCTCCACTTTATTCTGTCCACTACAGTCTTTCCACTATAGTCTTTCCACTATAGTCTGTCCACTTTAGTCTTTCCACTTTAGTCTTTCCACTTTAGTCCGTTCACTTTAGTCTTTCCACTAGAGTCTGTCCACTTTAGTCTTTCCACTTTAGTCTGTCCACTTTAGTCTGTCCACTTTAGTATTTCCACTTTAGTCATTTCCACTATCGTCTGTCCAGTTTAGTCTTTCCAATTTAGACTTTCCACGTTAGTCTGTCAACTTTAGTCTTTCCACTATAGTCTGTCCACTTTAGTCTTTCCACTATAGTCTGTCCACTTTAGTCTTTCCACTTTAGTCTTTCCACTTTAGTCTTTCCACTTTAGTCTGTCCACTTTAGTCTTTCCACTATAGTCTGTCCACTTTAGTCTTTCCACTTTAGTCTTTCCGCTTTAGTCTGTCCACTTAGTCTTTCCACTTCAGTCTTTCGACTAGAGTCTGTCCACTTTAGTCTTTCCACTTTAGTCTGTCAACTTTATTGTGTCCACTTTAGTCTTTCCACTTTATTCTGTCCACTACAGTCTGTCTACTTTAGTCTTTCCACTATAGTCTGTCCACTTTAGTCTTTCCACTTTAGTCTTTCCACTTTATCTGTCCACTTTAGTCTGTCCACTTTAGTCTTTCCACTATAGTCTGTCCACTTTAGTCTTTCCACTATAGTCTTTCCACTTTAGTCTTTCCACTTTATTCTCTCCACTTCAGTGTGTACACTTTAGTTTGTCCACTGAGTCTTTCCACTTCAGTCTTTCCACTATAGTCTGTCCACTATAGTCTTTCCACTTAAGTCTTTCCACTATAGTCTTTCCACTTCAGTCTGTCCACTTTAGTCTTTCCACTATAGTCTGTCTACTTTAGTCTTTCCACTTTAGTCTTTCCACTTTAGTCTGTCCACTTTAGTCTTCCACTATAGTCTGTCCACTTTAGTCTTTCCACTAATCTCTGTCCACTTTAGTCTTTCCACTTTAGTCTTTCCACTAAAGTCTCCACTTTATTCTGTCCACTACAGTCTTTCCACTATAGTCTTTCCACTACTTTAGTCTTTCCACTATAGTCTGTCCACTTAAGTCTTTCCACTTTAGTCTTTCCGCTTTAGTCTGTCCACTTAGTCTTTCCACTTCAGTCTTTCCACTAAAGTCTGTCCACTTTAGTCTTTCCACTATAGTCTGTCCTCGTTGGTCTGTCCACTTTAGTCTTTCCACTTTAGTCTGTCCACTTTAGTCTTTCCATTATAGTCTGTCCACTTTAGTCTTTCCACTTTAGTCTTTCCGCTTCTGTATGTCCACTTAGTCTTTCCACTTCAGTCTTTCTACTAGAATCTGTCCACTTTAGTCTTTCCACTTTAGTCTGTCAACTTTAGTCTGTCCACTTTAGTCTTTCCACTTTAGTCATTTCCACTATCGTCTGTCCACTTTAGTCTTTCCACTTTAGTCTTTCCACTTTAGTCTGTCCACTTTAGTCTTTCCACTCTAGTCTGTCCACTTTAGTCTTTCCACTATAGTCTGTCCACTTTAGTCTTTCCACTTTAGTCTTTCCACTTTAGTCTTTCCACTATAGTCTCCACTTTATTCTGTCCACTACGGTCTTTCCACTATAATCTTTCCACTTTAGTCTTTCCACTATTCTCTGTCCACTTTAGTCTTTCCACTTTAGTCTTTCCACTATAGTCTCCACTTTATTCTGTCCACTACAGTCTTTCCACTATAATCTTTCCACTTTAGTCTTTCCACTATTCTCTGTCCACTTTAGTCTTTCCACTATAGTCTCCACTTTATTCTGTCCACTACAGTCTTTCCACTATAGTGTTTCCACTTTATTCTGTCCACAACAGTCTTTCCACTATAGTCTTTCCACTATAGTCTGTCCACTTTAGTCTTTCCACTTTAGTATTTCCACTTTAGTCTGTCCACTTTAGTCTTTCCACTATAGTCTGTCCACTTTAGTCTTTCCACTATTCTCTGTCCACTTTAGTCTTTCCACTTTAGTCTTTCCACTATAGTCTCCACTTTATTCTGTCCACTACAGTCTTTCCACTATAGTCTTTCCACTATAGTCTGTCCACTTTAGTCTTTCCACTTTAGTCTTTCCACTTTAGTCTGTCCACTTTAGTCTTCCACTGTAGTCTGTCCGCTTTAGTCTTTCAACTTTAGTCTTTCCGCTTTAGTCTGTCCACTTAGTCTTTCCACTTCAGTCTTTCCACTAGAGTCTGTCCACTTTAGTCTTTCCACTTTAGTCTTTCCACTATAGTCTTTCCACTTTAGTCTTTCCACTTTATTCTCTCCACTTCAGTGTGTACACTTTAGTTTGTCCACTGAGTCTTTCCACTTCAGTCTTTCCACTATAGTCTGTCCACTATAGTCTTTCCACTTAAGTCTTTCCACTATAGTCTTTCCACTTCAGTCTGTCCACTTTAGTCTTTCCACTATAGTCTGTCTACTTTAGTCTTTCCACTTTAGTCTTTCCACTTTAGTCTGTCCACTTTAGTCTTCCACTATAGTCTGTCCACTTTAGTCTTTCCACTAATCTCTGTCCACTTTAGTCTTTCCACTTTAGTCTTTCCACTAAAGTCTCCACTTTATTCTGTCCACTACAGTCTTTCCACTATAGTCTTTCCACTACTTTAGTCTTTCCACTATAGTCTGTCCACTTAAGTCTTTCCACTTTAGTCTTTCCGCTTTAGTCTGTCCACTTAGTCTTTCCACTTCAGTCTTTCCACTAAAGTCTCTCCACTTTAGTCTTTCCACTATAGTCTGTCCTCGTTAGTCTGTCCACTTTAGTCTTTCCACTTTAGTCTGTCCACTTTAGTCTTTCCATTATAGTCTGTCCACTTTAGTCTTTCCACTTTAGTCTTTCCGCTTCTGTCTGTCCACTTAGTCTTTCCACTTCAGTCTTTCTACTAGAATCTGTCCACTTTAGTCTTTCCACTTTAGTCTGTCAACTTTAGTCTGTCCACTTTAGTCTTTCCACTTTAGTCATTTCCACTATCGTCTGTCCACTTTAGTCTTTCCACTTTAGTCTTTCCACTTTAGTCTGTCCACTTTAGTCTTTCCACTCTAGTCTGTCCACTTTAGTCTTTCCACTGTAGTCTGTCCACTTTAGTCTTTCCACTTCAGTCTTTCCACTTTAGTCTTTCCACTATAGTCTCCACTTTATTCTGTCCACTACAGTCTTTCCACTATAATCTTTCCACTTTAGTCTTTCCACTATTCTCTGTCCACTTTAGTCTTTCCACTATAGTCTCCACTTTATTCTGTCCACTACAGTCTTTCCACTATAGTCTTTCCACTTTATTCTGTCCACAACAGTCTTTCCACTATAGTCTTTCCACTATAGTCTGTCCACTTTAGTCTTTCCACTTTAGTATTTCCACTTTAGTCTGTCCACTTTAGTCTTTCCACTATAGTCTGTCCACTTTATTCTGTCCACTACAGTCTTTCCACTATAGTCTTTCCACTATAGTCTGTCCACTTTAGTCTTTCCACTTTAGTCTTTCCACTTTAGTCTGTCCACTTTAGTCTTCCACTGTAGTCTGTCCGCTTTAGTCTTTCAACTTTAGTCTTTCCGCTTTAGTCTGTCCACTTAGTCTTTCCACTTCAGTCTTTCCACTAGAGTCTGTCCACTTTAGTCTTTCCACTTTAGTCTGTCCACTTAAGTCTGTCCACTTTAGTCTTTCCACTTTAGTCATTTCCACTATCGTCTGTCCACTTTAGTCTTTCCACTTTAGTCTTCTACTTTAGTCTGTCCACTTTAGTCTTTCCACTATAGTCTGTCCACTTTAGTCTCTCCACTATAGTCTGTCCACTTTAGTCTTTCCAATTTAGTCTTTCCACTATAGTCTCCACTTTATTCTGTCCACTACAGTCTTTCCACTATAGTCTTTCCACTATAGTCTGTCCATTTTAGTCTTTCCACTTTAGTCTTTCCACTTTAGTCTGTCCACTTTAGTCTTTCCAGTATAGTCTGTCCACTTTAGTCTTTCCACTTTATTCTTTCCACTTTATTCTGTCCACTGCAGTGTGTACACTTTAGTCTGTCCACTGAGTCTTTCCACTTCAGTCTTTCCACTATAGTCTGTCCACTTTAGTCTTTCCACTTTAGTCTTTCTGCTTTAGTCTGTCCACTTAGTCTTTCCACTTCAGTCTTTCCACTAGAGTCTGTCCACTTTAGTCTTTCCACTTAAGTCTGTCCACTTTAGTCTGTCCACTTTAGTCTGTCCACTTTAGTCTTTCCACTTTAGTCATTTCCACTATCGTTTGTCCACTTTAGTCTTTCCACTTTAGTCTGTCCACTTTAGTCTTTCCACTATAGTCTGTCTACTTTAGTCTTTCCACTATAGTCTGTCCACTTTAGTCTTTCCACTTTAGTCTTTCCACTTTATCTGTCCACTTTAGTCTGTCCACTTTAGTCTGTCCACTATAGTCTGTCCACTTTAGTCTTTCCAATATAGTCTTTCCACTTTAGTCTTTCCACTTTCTTCTCTCCACTTCAGTGTGTACACTTTAGTTTGTCCACTGAGTCTTTCCACTTCAGTCTTTCCACTATAGTCTGTCCACTATAGTCTTTCCACTTAAGTCTTTCCACTATAGTCTTTCCACTTCAGTCTGTCCACTTTAGTCTTTCCACTATAGTCTATCCACTTTAGTCTTTCCACTATAGTCTTTCCACTTTAGTCTGTCCACTTAGTCTTTCCACTTCAGTCTTTCCACTATAGTCGGTCCACTTTAGTCTGTCCACTTTAGTCTTTCCACTTTAGTCATTTCCACTATCGTCTGTCCACTTTAGTCTTTCCACTTTAGTCTGTCCACTTTAGTCTTTCCACTATAGTCTGTCTACTTTAGTCTTTCCACTATAGTCTGTCCACTTTAATCTTTCCACTTTAGTCTTTCCACTTTATTGTCCACTTTAGTCTGTCCACTTTAGCCTTTCCACTATAGTCTCTCCACTTTAGTCTTTCCACTATAGTCTTTCCACTTTAGTCTTTCCACTTTATTCTCTCCACTTCAGTGTGTACACTTTAGTTTGTCCACTGAGTCTTTTCACTTCAGTCTTTCCACCATAGTCTGTCCACAATAGTGTTTCCACTTAAGTCTTTCCACTATAGTCTTTCCACTTCAGTCTGTCCACTTTAGTCTTTCCACTATAGTCTGTCCACTTTAGTCTGTCCACTTAGTCTTTCCACTTCAGTCTTTCCACTATAGTCTGTCCACTTTAGTCTGTCCACTTTAGTCTTTCCACTATAGTCTGTCCACTTTAGTCTTTCCACTATTCTCTGCCCACTTTAGTCTTTCCACTATAGTCTACACTTTATTCTGTCCACTACAGTCTTTCCACTATAGTATTTCCACTATAGTCTGTCCACTTTAGTCTTTCCACTTTAGTTTTTCCACTTTAGTCTGTCCACTTCAATCTTTCCACTATAGTCGGTCCACTTTAGTTTTTCCACTTTAGTCTTTCCACTATAGTCTCCACTTTATTCTGTCCACTACAGTCTTTCCACTAAAGTCTTTCCACTATAGTCTGTCCAATTTAGTCTTTCCACTATTCTCTGTCCACTTTAGTCTTTCCACGATAGTCTCCACTTTATTCTGTCCACTACAGTCTTTCCACTATAGTCTTTCCACTATAGTCTGTCCACTTCAGTCTTTCCACTTTAGTCTTTCCACTATAGTCTCCACTTTATTCTGTCCACTACAGTCTTTCCACTATAGTCTTTCCGCTATAGTCTGTCCACTTTAGACTTTCCACTAATCTCTGTCCACTTTAGTCTTTCCACTTTAGTCTTTCCACTATAGTCTCCACTTTATTCTGTCCACTACAGTCTTTCCACTATAGTCTTTCCACTATATTCTGTCCACTTTAGTCTTTCCACTTTAGTCTTTCCACTTTAGTCTGTCCACTTTAGTCTTTCCACTATAGTCTCCACTTTATTCTGTCCACTACAGTCTTTCCACTATAGTCTTTCCACTATAATCTGTTCACTTTAGTCTTTCCACTATAGTCTCCACTTTATTCTGTCCACTACAGTCTTTCCACTTTAGTCTTTCCACTATATTCTGTCCACTTTAGTCTTTCCACTTTAGTCTTTCCACTTTAGTCTGTCCACTTTAGTCTTTCCCCTATTTCCCTAGACTCTAGTGGAAAGACTGAAGTGGAAAGACTAAATGGACAGACTAAAGCGGAAAGACTATAGTGGAAAGTCTAAAGTGGAAAGACTAAAGTGGACAGAGAATAGTGGAAAGACTAAAGTGGAAAGACTATAGTGGACAGAATAAAATGGAGACTATAGTGGAACTAGTCTTTCCACTATAGTCTGTCCACTTAAGTCTTTCCACTTTAGTCTTTCCGCTTTAGTCTGTCCACTTAGTCTTTCCACTTCAGTCTTTCCACTAAAGTCTGTCCACTTTAGTCTTTCCACTATAGTCTGTCCTCGTTAGTCTGTCCACTTTAGTCTTTCCACTTTAGTCTGTCCACTTTAGTCTTTCCATTATAGTCTGTCCACTTTAGTCTTTCCACTTTAGTCTTTCCGCTTCTGTCTGTCCACTTAGTCTTTCCACTTCAGTCCTTCTACTAGAATCTGTCCACTTTAGTCTTTCCACTTTAGTCTGTCAACTTTAGTCTGTCCACTTTAGTCTTTCCACTTTAGTCATTTCCACTATCGTCTGTCCACTTTAGTCTTTCCACTTTAGTCTTTCCACTTTAGTCTGTCCACTTTAGTCTTTCCACTCTAGTCTGTCCACTTTAGTCTTTCCACTATAGTCTGTCCACTTTAGTCTTTCCACTTTAGTCTTTCCACTTTAGTCTTTCCACTATAGTCTCCACTTTATTCTGTCCACTACAGTCTTTCCACTATAATCTTTCCACTTTAGTCTTTCCACTATTCTCTGTCCACTTTAGTCTTTCCACTTTAGTCTTTCCACTATAGTCTCCACTTTATTCTGTCCACTACAGTCTTTCCACTATAATCTTTCCACTTTAGTCTTTCCACTATTCTCTGTCCACTTTAGTCTTTCCACTATAGTCTCCACTTTATTCTGTCCACTACAGTCTTTCCACTATAGTGTTTCCACTTTATTCTGTCCACAACAGTCTTTCCACTATAGTCTTTCCACTATAGTCTGTCCACTTTAGTCTTTCCACTTTAGTATTTCCACTTTAGTCTGTCCACTTTAGTTTTTCCACTATAGTCTGTCCACTTTAGTCTTTCCACTATTCTCTGTCCACTTTAGTCTTTCCACTTTAGTCTTTCCACTATAGTCTCCACTTTATTCTGTCCACTACAGTCTTTCCACTATAGTCTTTCCACTATAGTCTGTCCACTTTAGTCTTTCCACTTTAGTCTTTCCACTTTAGTCTGTCCACTTTAGTCTTCCACTGTAGTCTGTCCGCTTTAGTCTTTCAACTTTAGTCTTTCCGCTTTAGTCTGTCCACTTAGTCTTTCCACTTCAGTCTTTCCACTAGAGTCTGTCCACTTTAGTCTTTCCACTTTAGTCATTTCCACTATCGTCTGTCCACTTTAGTCTTTCCACTTTAGTCTTTCCACTATAGTCTGTCCACTTTAGTCTTTCCACTATAGTCTTTCCACTTTAGTCTTTCCACTTTATTCTCTCCACTTCAGTGTGTACACTTTAGTTTGTCCACTGAGTCTTTCCACTTCAGTCTTTCCACTATAGTCTGTCCACTATAGTCTTTCCACTTAAGTCTTTCCACTATAGTCTTTCCACTTCAGTCTGTCCACTTTAGTCTTTCCACTATAGTCTGTCTACTTTAGTCTTTCCACTTTAGTCTTTCCACTTTAGTCTGTCCACTTTAGTCTTCCACTATAGTCTGTCCACTTTAGTCTTTCCACTAATCTCTGTCCACTTTAGTCTTTCCACTTTAGTCTTTCCACTAAAGTCTCCACTTTATTCTGTCCACTACAGTCTTTCCACTATAGTCTTTCCACTACTTTAGTCTTTCCACTATAGTCTGTCCACTTAAGTCTTTCCACTTTAGTCTTTCCGCTTTAGTCTGTCCACTTAGTCTTTCCACTTCAGTCTTTCCACTAAAGTCTGTCCCTTTTAGTCTTTCCACTATAGTCTGTCCTCGTTAGTCTGTCCACTTTAGTCTTTCCACTTTAGTCTGTCCACTTTAGTCTTTCCATTATAGTCTGTCCACTTTAGTCTTTCCACTTTAGTCTTTCCGCTTCTGTCTGTCCACTTAGTCTTTCCACTTCAGTCTTTCTACTAGAATCTGTCCACTTTAGTCTTTCCACTTTAGTCTGTCAACTTTAGTCTGTCCACTTTAGTCTTTCCACTTTAGTCATTTCCACTATCGTCTGTCCACTTTAGTCTTTCCACTTTAGTCTTTCCACTTTAGTATGTCCACTTTAGTCTTTCCACTCTAGTCTGTCCACTTTAGTCTTTCCACTGTAGTCTGTCCACTTTAGTCTTTCCACTTCAGTCTTTCCACTTTAGTCTTTCAACTATAGTCTCCACTTTATTCTGTCCACTACAGTCTTTCCACTATAATCTTTCCACTTTAGTCTTTCCACTATTCTCTGTCCACTTTAGTCTTTCCACTATAGTCTCCACTTTATTCTGTCCACTACAGTCTTTCCACTATAGTCTTTCCACTTTATTCTGTCCACAACGGTCTTTCCACTATAGTCTTTCCACTATAGTCTGTCCACTTTAGTCTTTCCACTTTAGTATTTCCACTTTAGTCTGTCCACTTTAGTCTTTCCACTATAGTCTGTCCACTTTAGTCTTTCCACTATTCTCTGTCCACTTTAGTATTTCCACTTTAGTCTTTCCACTATAGTCTCCACTTTCTTTTGTCCACTACAGTCTTTCCACTATAGTCTTTCCACTATAGTCTGTCCACTTTAGTCTTTCCACTTTAGTCTTTCCACTTTAGTCTGTCCACTTTAGTCTTCCACTGTAGTCTGTCCGCTTTAGTCTTTCAACTTTAGTCTTTCCGCTTTAGTCTGTCCACTTAGTCTTTCCACTTCAGTCTTTCCACTAGAGTCTGTCCACTTTAGTCTTTCCACTTTAGTCTGTCCACTTAAGTCTGTCCACTTTAGTCTTTCCACTTTAGTCATTTCCACTATCGTCTGTCCACTTTAGTCTTTCCACTTTAGTCTTTCCACTTTAGTCTGTACACTTTAGTCTTTCCACTATAGTCTGTCCACTTTAGTCTCTCCACTATAGTCTGTCCACTTTAGTCTTTCCAATTTAGTCTTTCCACTATAGTCTCCACTTTATTCTGTCCACTACAGTCTTTCCACTATAGTCTTTCCACTATAGTCTGTCCATTTTAGTCTTTCCACTTTAGTCTTTCCACTTTAGTCTGTCCACTTTAGTCTTTCCAGTATAGTCTGTCCACTTTAGTCTTTCCACTTTATTCTTTCCACTTTATTCTGTCCACTGCAGTGTGTACACTTTAGTCTGTCCACTGAGTCTTTCCACTTCAGTCTTTCCACTATAGTCTGTCCACTTTAGTCTTTCCACTTTAGTCTTTCTGCTTTAGTCTGTCCACTTAGTCTTTCCACTTCAGTCTTTCCACTAGAGTCTGTCCACTTTAGTCTTTCCACTTAAGTCTGTCCACTTTAGTCTGTCCACTTTAGTCTGTCCACTTTAGTCTTTCCACTTTAGTCATTTCCACTATCGTCTGTCCACTTTAGTCTTTCCACTTTAGTCTGTCCACTTTAGTCTTTCCACTATAGTCTGTCTACTTTAGTCTTTCCACTATAGTCTGTCCACTTTAGTCTTTCCACTTTAGTCTTTCCACTTTATTGTCCACTTTAGTCTGTCCACTTTAGCCTTTCCACTATAGTCTGTCCACTTTAGTCTTTCCACTATAGTCTTTCCACATTAGTCTTTCCACTTTATTCTCTCCACTTCAGTGTGTACACTTTAGTTTGTCCACTGAGACTAAGACTAAATGGACAGACTAAAGCGGAAAGACTATAGTGGAAAGTCTAAAGTGGAAAGACTAAAGTGGACAGAGAATAGTGGAAAGACTAAAGTGGAAAGACTATAGTGGACAGAATAAAGTGGAGACTATAGTGGAAAGATTAAAGTGGACAGTTTATAGTGGAAAGACTATAGAAAGACTAAAGTGGACAGAGAATAGTGGAAAGACTAAAGTGGACAGACTAGATTGGAAAGACTATAGTGGAAAGACTGTAGTGGACAGAATAAAGTGGATACTATCGTGGAAAGACTAAAGTGGAAAGACTAAAGTGGACAGACTATAGTGGAAAGACTATATTGGAAAGACTGTAGTGGACAGAAAAAAGTGTAGACTATAGTGGAAAGACTAAAGTGGGCAGAGAATAGTGGAAAGACTGTAGTGGACAGAATAAAGTGGAGACTATAGTGGAAAGACTAAAGTGGAAAGATAATAGTAGAAAGACTAAAGTGGAAAGACTGTAGTGGACAGAATAAAGTGGAGACTATAGTGGAAAGACTAAAGTGGACAGACTATAGTGGAAAGACTGAAGTGGAAAGACTAAGTGGACAGACTAAAGTGGAAAGACTATAGTGGAAAGACTAAAGTGGACAGACTATAGTGGAAAGAGTAAAGTGGAAAGACTATAGTGGAAAAACTAAAGTGGACAGAGATTAGTGGAAAGACTAAAGTTGACAGACTATAGTGGAAAGACTAAAGTGGACAGACTAAAGTGGAAAGACTAAAGTGGAAAGATTAAAGTGGACAGACTATAGTGGAAAGACATAAGTGGAAAGACTGTAGTGGACAGAATAAAGTGGAGACTATAGTGGAAAGACTAAAGTGGAAAGACTAAAGTGGACAGACTATAGTGGAAAGACTATAGTGGAAAGACTGTAGTGGACAGAATAAAGTGGAGACTATAGTGGAAAGACTAAAGTGGACAGACTAAAGTGGAAAGACTAAAGTGGACAGACTATAGTGGAAAGACATAAGTGGAAAGACTGTAGTGGACAGAATAAAGTGGAGACTATAGTGGAAAGACTAAAGTGGACAGACTATAGTGGAAAGACTAAAGTGGACAGACTATAGTGGAAAGACTAAAGTGGACAGACTAAAGTGAAAAGACTAAAGTGGAAAGACTAAAGTGGACAGACGATAGTGGAAATGACTAAAGTGGAAAGACTAAAGTGGACAGACTAAAGTGGAAAGACTAAAGTGGACAGACTCTAGTGGAAAGACTGAAGTGGAAAGACGAAATGGACAGACTAAAGCGGAAAGACTATAGTGGAAAGACTAAAGTGGACAGACTAAAGTGGAAAGACTAAAGTGGAAAGACTAAAGTGGACAGAATATAGTGGAAAGACTATAGTGGAAAGGCTGTAGTGGACAGAATTAAGTGGAGACTATAGTGGAAAGACTAAAGTGGAAAGACTAAAGTGGACAGAGATTAGTGGAAAGACTAAAGTGGACAGACTATAGCGGAAAGACTAAAGTGGACAGACTAAAGTGGAAAGACTAAAGTGGAAAGACTAAAGTGGATAGACTATAGTGGAAAGACTGCAGTGGACAGAATAAAGTGGAGAGTATAGTGGAAAGAATAAAGTGGACAGAGAATAGTGGAAAGACTAAAGTGGACAGACTATAGTGGAAAGACTATAGTGGAGAGACTGTAGTGGACAGAATAAAGTGGAGACTATAGTGGAAAGTCTAAAGTGGAAAGACTAAAGTGGACAGAGAATAGTGGAAAGACTAAAGTGGAAAGACTCTAGTGGACAGAATAAAGTGGAGACTATAGTGGAAAGACTAAAGTGAACAGATTATAGTGGAAAGACTATAGTGGAAAGACTGTAGTGGACAGGATAAAGTGGAGACTACAGTGGAAAGACTAAAGTGGACAGATAATAGTGGAAAGACTAAAGTGGACAGACTACACCGGAAAGACTTTAGTGGAAAGACTGTAGTGGACAGAATAAAGTGGAGACTATAGTGGAAAGACTAAAGTGGAAAGACTAAAGTGGAAAGACTAAAGTGGACAGACTATAGTTGAAAGACTATAGTGGAAAGACTGTAGTGGACAGAATAAAGTGAAGACTATAGTGGAAAGACTAAAGTGGGCAGAGAATAGTGGAAAGACTAAAGTGGACAGACTATAGTGGAAAGACTGTAGTGGACAGAATAAAGTGGAGACTATAGTGGAAAGACTAAAGTGGACAGAATAAAGTGGAGACTATAGTGAAAAGACTGAAGTGGACAGACTAAAGTGGAAAAACTAAAGTGGAAAGACTAAAGTGGACAGACTATAGTTGAAAGACTATAGTGGAAAGACTGTAGTGGACAGAATAAAGTGTAGACTATAGTGGAAAGACTAAAGTGGGCAGAGAATAGTGGAAAGACTAAAGTGGACAGACTATAGTGGAAAGATTGTAGTGGACAGAATAAAGTGGAGACTATAGTGGAAAGACTAATGTGGACAGATAATAGTAGAGAGACTAAAGTGGAAAGACTGTAGTGGACAGAATAAAGTGGAGACTATAGTGGAAAGACTAAAGTGGACAGACTATAGTGGAAAGACTGAAGTGGAAAGACTAAGTGTACAGACTAAAGTGGAAAGACTATAGTGGAAAGACTAAAGTGGACAGACTATAGTGGAAAGACTAAAGTGGAAAGACTAAAGTGGACATACTATAGTGGAAAGACTAAAGGTGACAGACTATAGTGGAAAGACTAAAGTGGACAGAGATTAGTGGAAAGACTAAAGTGGACAGACTATAGTGGAAAGACTAAAGTGGACAGAGATTAGTGGAAAGACTAAAGTGGACAGACTATAGTGGAAAGACTGAAGTGGAAAGACTAAGTGTACAGACTAAAGTGGAAAGACTATAGTGGAAAGACTAAAGTGGACAGACTATAGTGGAAAGACTAAAGTGGAAAGACTAAAGTGGACATACTATAGTGGAAAGACTAAAGGTGACAGACTATAGTGGAAAGACTAAAGTGGACAGAGATTAGTGGAAAGACTAAAGTGGACAGACTATAGTGGAAAGACTCAAGTGGACAGACTAAAGTGGAAAGACTAAAGTGGAAAGACTAAAGTGGACAGACTATAGTGGAAAGACTATAGTGGAGAGACTGTAGTGGACAGAATAAAGTGGAGACTATAGTGGAAAGTCTAAAGTGGAAAGAATAAAGTGGACAGAGAATAGTGGAAAGACTAAAGTGGAAAGACTGTAGTGGACAGAATAAAGTGGAGTCTATAGTGGAAAGATTAAAGTGGAAAGACTAAAGTGGACAGACCATAGTGGAAAGACTATAGTGGAAAGACTGTAGTGGACAGAATAAAGTGGAGACTATAGTGGAAAGACTGTAGTGGACAGAATAAAGTGGAGACTATAGTGGAAAGACTAAAGTGGAAAGACTAAAGTGGACAGACTATAGAGGAAAGATTGAAGTGGACAGACTAAAGTGGAAAAACTAAAGTGGAAAGACTAAAGTGGACAGACTAAAGTGGAAAGACTAAAGTGGAATGACTAAAGTGGACAGACTATAGTGGAAAGACATAAGTGGAAATACTGTAGTGGACAGAATAAAGTGGAGACTACAGTGCAAAGACTAAAGTGGACAGAGTATAGTGGAAAGACTATAGTGGAAAGACTGTAGTGGACAGAATAAAGTGGAGACTATAGTGGAAAGACTAAAGTGGACAGACTAAAGTGGAAAGACTAAAGTGGACAGATTATAGTGGAAAGACATAAGGGGAAAGACTGTAGTGGACAGAATAAAGTGGAGACTAAAGTGGAAAGACTAAAGTGGAAAGAAAAAAGTGGACAGACAATAGTGGAAAGACTATAGTGGAAAGACTGTAGTGGACAGAATAAAGTGGAGACTATAGTGGAAAGACTAAAGTGGACAGACTATAGTGGAAAGACTAAAGTGGACAGACTATAGTGGAAAGACTAAAGTGGACAGACTAAAGTGAAAAGACTAAAGTGGAAAGACGATAGTGGAAATGACTAAAGTGGAAAGACTAAAGTGGACAGACTAAAGTGGAAAGACTAAAGTGGACAGACTCTAGTGGAAAGACTGAAGTGGAAAGACTAAATGGACAGACTAAAGCGGAAAGACTATAGTGGAAAGACTAAAGTGGACAGACTATAGTGGAAAGACTAAAGTGGACAGACTAAAGTGAAAAGACTAAAGTGGACAGACGATAGTAGAAATGACTAAAGTGGAAAGACTAAAGTGGACAGACTAAAGTGGAAAGACTAAAGTGGACAGACTCTAGTGGAAAGACTGAAGTGGAAAGACTAAATGGACAGACTAAAGCGGAAAGACTATAGTGGAAAGACTAAAGTGGACAGACTAAAGTGGAAAGACTAAAGTGGAAAGACTAAAGTGGACAGAATATAGTGGAAAGACTATAGTGGAAAGACTGTAGTGGACAGAATAAAGTGGAGACTATAGTGGAAAGACTAAAATGGAAAGACTAAAGTGGACAGAGATTAGTGGAAAGACTAAAGTGGACAGACTATAGCGGAAAGACTAAAGTGGACAGACTAAAGTGGAAAGACTAAAGTGGAAAGACTAAAGTGGACAGACTATAGTGGAAAGACTGCAGTGGACAGAATAAAGTGGAGAGTATAGTGGAAAGAATAAAGTGGACAGAGAATAGTGGAAAGACTAAAGTGGACAGACTATAGTGGAAAGACTATAGTGGAGAGACTGTAGTGGACAGAATAAAGTGGAGACTATAGTGGAAAGTCTAAAGTGGAAAGACTAAAGTGGACAGAGAATAGTGGAAAGACTAAAGTGGAAAGAATGTAGTGGACAGAATAAAGTGGAGACTATAGTGGAAAGACTAAAGTGAACAGATTATAGTGGAAAGACTATAGTGGAAAGACTGTAGTGGACAGGATAAAGTGGAGAATATAGTGGAAAGACTAAAGTGGACAGATAATAGTGGAAAGACTAAAGTGGACAGACTACACTGGAAAGACTATAGTGGAAAGACTGTAGTGGACAGAATAAATTGGAGACTATAGTGGAAAGACTAAAGTGGAAAGACTAAAGTGGACAGACTATAGTTGAAAGACTATAGTGGAAATACTGTAGTGGACAGAATAAAGTGTAGACTATAGTGGAAAGACTAAAGTGGGCAGAGAATAGTGGAAAGACTAAAGTGGACAGACTATAGTAAAAAGACTGTAGTGGACAGAATAAAGTGGAGACTATAGTGGAAAGACTAAAGTGGACAGAATAAAGTGGAGATTATAGTGAAAAGACTGAAGTGGACAGACTAAAGTGGAAAAACTAAAGTGGAAAGACTAAAGTGGACAGACTATAGTTGAAAGACTATAGTGGAAAGACTGTAGTGGACAGAATAACTTGTAGACTATAGTGGAAAGACTAAAGTGGGCAGAGAATAGTGGAAAGACTAAAGTGGACAGACTATAGTGGAAAGACTGTAGTGGACAGAATAAAGTGGAGACTATAGTGGAAAGACTAAAGTGGACAGATAATAGTAGAGAGACTAAAGTGGAAAGACTGTAGTGGACAGAATAAAGTGGAGACTGTAGTGGAAAGACTAAAGTGGACAGACTATAGTGGAAAGACTGAAGTGGAAAGACTAAGTGTACAGACTAAAGTGGAAAGACTATAGTGGAAAGACTAAAGTGGACAGACTATAGTGGAAAGAAAAAAGTGGAAAGACGAAAGTGGACATACTATAGTGGAAAGACTAAAGGTGACAGACTATAGTGGAAAGACTAAAGTGGACAGAGATTAGTGGAAAGACTAAAGTGGACAGACTATAGTGGAAAGACTAAAGTGGACAGACTAAAGTGGAAAGACTAAAGTGGAAAGACTAAAGTGGACAGACTATAGTGGAAAGACTATAGTGGAGAGACTGTAGTGGACAGAATAAAGTGGAGACTATAGTGGAAAGTCTAAAGTGGAAAGACTAAAGTGGACAGAGAATAGTGGAAAGACTAAAGTGGAAAGACTGTAGTGGACAGAATAAAGTGGAGTCTATAGTGGAAAGACTAAAGTGGACAGACCATAGTGGAAAGACTATAGTGGAAAGACTGTAGTGGACAGAATAAAGTGGAGACTATAGTGGAAAGACTGTAGTGGACAGAATAAAGTGGAGACTATAGTGGAAAGACTAAAGTGGAAAGACTAAAGTGGACAGACTATAGAGGAAAGATTGAAGTGGACAGACTAAAGTGGAAAAACTAAAGTGGAAAGACTAAAGTGGACAGACTAAAGTGGAAAGACTAAAGTGGAATGACTAAAGTGGACAGACTATAGTGGAAAGACATAAGTGGAAAGAGTGTAGTGGACAGAATAAAGTGGAGACTATAGTAGAAAGACTAAAGTGGAAAGACTAAAGTGGACAGACTATAGTGGAAAGACTATAGTGGAAAGACTGTAGTGGACAGAATAAAGTGGAGACTATAGTGAAAAGACTAAAGTGGACAGACTACAGTGGAAAGACTAAAGTGGAAAGACTAAAGTGGACAGACTATAGTGGAAAGACTATAGTGGAGAGACTGTAGTGGACAGAATAAAGTGGAGACTATAGTGGAAAGTCTAAAGTGGAAAGACTAAAGTGGACAGAGAATAGTGGAAAGACTAAAGTGGAAAGACTGTAGTGGACAGAATAAAGTGGAGTCTATAGTGGAAAGACTAAAGTGGACAGACCATAGTGGAAAGACTATAGTGGAAAGACTGTAGTGGACAGAATAAAGTGGAAAAACTAAAGTGGAAAGACTAAAGTGGAAAGACTAAAGTGGACAGACTAAAGTGGAAAGACTAAAGTGGACAGATTATAGTGGAAAGACATAAGGGGAAAGACTGTAGTGGACAGAATAAAGTTGAGACTAAAGTGGAAAGACTAAAGTGGAAAGAAAAAAGTGGACAGACTATAGTGGAAAGACTATAGTGGAAAGACTGTAGTGGACAGAATAAAGTGGAGACTATAGTGAAAAGACTAAAGTGGACAGACTACAGTGGAAAGACTAAAGTGGAAAGACTAAAGTGGACAGACTATAGTGGAAAGACTATAGTGGAGAGACTGTAGTGGACAGAATAAAGTGGAGACTATAGTGGAAAGTCTAAAGTGGAAAGACTAAAGTGGACAGAGAATAGTGGAAAGACTAAAGTGGAAAGACTGTAGTGGACAGAATAAAGTGGAGTCTATAGTGGAAAGACTAAAGTGGACAGACCATAGTGGAAAGACTATAGTGGAAAGACTGTAGTGGACAGAATAAAGTGGAAAAACTAAAGTGGAAAGACTAAAGTGGAAAGACTAAAGTGGACAGACTAAAGTGGAAAGACTAAAGTGGACAGATTATAGTGGAAAGACATAAGGGGAAAGACTGTAGTGGACAGAATAAAGTTGAGACTAAAGTGGAAAGACTAAAGTGGAAAGAAAAAAGTGGACAGACTACAGTGGAAAGACTAAAGTGGACAGACTATAGTGGAAAGACTAAAGTGGTCAGACTAAAGTGAAAAGACTAAAGTGGAAAGACTAAAGTGGACAGACGATAGTGGAAATGACTAAAGTGGAAAGACTAAAGTGGACAGACTAAAGTGGAAAGACTAAAGTGGACAGACTCTAGTGGAAAGATTGAAGTGGAAAGACTAAATCGACAGACTAAAGCGGAAAGACTAAAGTGGAAAGACTAAAGTGGACAGACTATAGTGGAAAGACTAAAGTGGACAGACTAAAGTGGAAAGACTAAAGTGGAAAGACTAAAGTGGACAGAATATAGTGGAAAGACTATAGTGGAAAGACTGTAGTGGACAGACTAAAGTGGAAAGACTATAGTGGAAAGACTAAAGTGGACAGACTATAGTGGAAAGACTAAAGTGGAAAGACTAAAGTGGACATACTATAGTGGAAAGACTAAAGTGGACAGAGATTAGTGGAAAGACTAAAGTGGACAGACTATAGTGGAAAGACTAAAGTGGACAGACTAAAGTGGAAAGACTAAAGTGGAAAGACTAAAGTGGACAGACTATAGTAGAAAGACTATAGTGGAGAGACTGTAGTGGACAGAATAAAGTGGAGACTATAGTGGAAAGTCTAAAGTGGAAAGACTAAAGTGGACAGAGAATAGTGGAAAGACTAAAGTGGAAAGACTGTAGTGGACAGAATAAAGTGGAGTCTATAGTGGAAAGACTAAAGTGGACAGACCATAGTGGAAAGACTATAGTGGAAAGACTGTAGTGGACAGAATAAAGTGGAGACTATAGTGGAAAGACTGTAGTGGACAGAATAAAGTGGAGACTATAGTGGAAAGACATAAGTGGAAAGACTGTAGTGGACAGAATAAAGTGGAGACTATAGTGGAAAGACTAAAGTGGAAAGACTAAAGTGGACAGACTATAGTGGAAAGACTATAGTGGAAAGACTGTAGTGGACAGAATAAAGTGGAGACTATAGTGGAAAGACTACAGTGGACAGAATAAAGTGGAAAGACTAAAGTGGACAGATTATAGTGGAAAGACATAAGGGGAAAGACTGTAGTGGACAGAATAAAGTGGAGACTAAAGTGGAAAGACTAAAGTGGAAAGAAAAAAGTGGACAGACTATAGTGGAAAGACTATAGTGGAAAGACTGTAGTGGACAGAATAAAGTGGAGACTATAGTGGAAAGACTAAAGTGGACAGACTATAGTGGAAAGACTAAAGTGGACAGACTATAGTGGAAAGACTAAAGTGGACAGACTAAAGTGAAAAGACTAAAGTGGAAAGACTAAAGTGGACAGACGATAGTGGAAATGACTAAAGTGGAAAGACTAAAGTGGACAGACTAAAGTGGAAAGACTAAAGTGGACAGACTCTAGTGGAAAGATTGAAGTGGAAAGACTAAATCGACAGACTAAAGCGGAAAGACTAAAGTGGAAAGACTAAAGTGGACAGACTATAGTGGAAAGACTAAAGTGGACAGACTAAAGTGGAAAGACTAAAGTGGAAAGACTAAAGTGGACAGACTATAGTGGAAAGACTGTAGTGGACAGAATAAAGTTGAGACTATAGTGGAAAGACTAAAGTGGAAAGACTAAAGTGGACAGAGATTAGTGGAAAGACTAAAGTGGACAGACTATAGCGGAAAGACTAAAGTGGACAGACTAAAGTGGAAAGACTATAGTGGAGAGACTGTAGTGGACAGAATAAAGTGGAGACTATAGTGGAAAGTCTAAAGTGGAAAGACTAAAGTGGACAGAGAACAGTGGAAAGACTAAAGTGGAAAGACTGTAGTGGACAGAATAAAGTGGAGACTATAGTGGAAAGACTAAAGTGAACAGATTATAGTGGAAAGACTATAGTGGAAAGACTGTAGTGGACAGAATAAAGTGGAGACGATAGTGGAAAGACTAAAGTGGACAGAGAATAGTGGAAAGACTAAAGTGGACAGACTACACTGGAAAGACTATAGTGGAAAGACTGTAGTGGACAGAATAAAGTGGAGACTATAGTGGAAAGACTAAAGTGGAAAGACTAAAATGGACAGAATATAGTGGAAAGACTGAAGTGGACAGACTAAAGTGGAAAAACTAAAGTGGAAAGACTAAAGTGGACAGACTATAGTTGAAAGACTATAGTGGAAAGACTGTAGTGGACAGAATAAAGTGTAGACTATAGTGGAAAGACTAAAGTGGGCAGAGAATAGTGGAAAGACTAAAGTGGACAGACTATAGTGGAAAGACTGTAGTGGACAGAATAAAGTGGAGACTATAGTGGAAAGACTAAAGTAGACAGATAATAGTAGAAAGACTAAAGTGGAAAGACTGTAGTGGACAGAATAAAGTGGAGACTATAGTGGAAAGACTAAAGTGGACAGACTATAGTGGAAAGACTGAAGTGGAAAGACTAAGTGGACAGACTAAAGTGGAAAGACTATAGTGGAAAGACTAAAGTGGACAGACTAAAGTGGAAAGACTAAAGTGGAAAGACTAAAGTGGACAGACGATAGTGGAAAGACTGTAGTGGACAGAATAAAGTGGAGAGTATAGTGGAAAGAATAAAGTGGACAGAGAATAGTGGAAAGACTAAAGAGGACAGACTATAGTGGAAAGACAATAGTGGAGAGACTGTAGTGGACAGAATAAATTGGAGACTATAGTGGAAAGTCTAAAGTGGAAAGACTAAAGTGGACAGAGAACAGTGGAAAGACTAAAGTGGAAAGACTGTAGTGGACAGAATAAAGTGGAGACTATAGTGGAAAGACTAAAGTGAACAGATTATAGTGGAAAGACAATAGTGGAAAGACTGTAGTGGACAGAATAAAGTGGAGACTATAGGGGAAAGACTAAAGTGGACAGAGAATAGTGGAAAGACTAAAGTGGACAGACTACACTGGAAAGACTATAGTGGAAAGACTGTAGTGGACAGAATAAAGTGGAGACTATAGTGGAAAGACTAAAGTGGAAAGACTAAAATGGACAGACTATAGTGGAAAGACTGAAGTGAACAGACTAAAGTGGAAAAACTAAAGTGGAAAGACTAAAGTGGACAGACTATAGTTGAAAGACTATAGTGAAAAGACTGTAGTGGACAGAATAAAGTGTAGACTATAGTGCAAAGACTAAAGTGGGCAGAGAATAGTGGAAAGACTAAAGTGGACAGACTATAGTGGAAAGACTGTAGTGGACAGAATAAAGTGGAGACTATAGTGGAAAGACTAAAGTAGACAGATAATAGTAGAAAGACTAAAGTGGAAAGACTGTAGTGGACAGAATAAAGTGGAGACTATAGTGGAAAGACTAAAGTGGACAGACTATAGTGGAAAGACTGAAGTGGAAAGACTAAGTGGACAGACTAAAGTTGAAAGACTATAGTGGAAAGACTAAAGTGGACAGACTATAGTGGAAAGACTGTAGTGGACAGAATAAAGTGGAGACTATACTGGAAAGACTAAAGTGGACAGATAATAGTAGAGAGACTAAAGTGGAAAGACTGTAGTGGACAGAATAAAGTGGAGACTATAGTGGAAAGACTAAAGTGGACAGACTATAGTGGAAAGACTGAAGTGGAAAGACTAAGTGTACAGACTAAAGTGGAAAGACTATAGTGGAAAGACTAAAGTGGACAGACTATAGTGGAAAGACTAAAGTAGAAAGACTAAAGTGGACATACTATAGTGGAAAGACTAATGGTGACAGACTATAGTGGAAAGACTAAAGTGGACAGAGATTAGTGGAAAGACTAAAGTGGACAGACTATAGTGGAAAGACTGTAGTGGACAGAATAAAGTGTAGACTATAGTGGAAAGACTAAAGTGGGCAGAGAATAGTGGAAAGACTAAAGTGGACAGACTATAGTGGAAAGACTGTAGTGGACAGAATAAAGTGGAGACTATAGTGGAAAGACTAAAGTGGACAGAATAAAGTGGAGACTATAGTGAAAAGACTGAAGTGGACAGACTAAAGTGGAAAAACTAAAGTGGAAAGACTAAAGTGGACAGACTATAGTTGAAAGACTATAGTGGAAAGACTGTAGTGGACAGAATAAAGTCCAGACTATAGTGGAAAGACTAAAGTGGGCAGAGAATAGTGGAAAGACTAAAGTGGACAGACTATAGTGGAAAGACTGTAGTGGACAGAATAAAGTGGAGACTATAGTGGAAAGACTAAAGTGGACAGATAATAGTAGAGAGACTAAAGTGGAAAGACTGTAGTGGACAGAATAAAGTGGAGACTGTAGTGGAAAGACTAAAGTGGACAGACTTTAGTGGAAATACTGAAGTGGAAAGACTAAGTGTACAGACTAAAGTGGAAAGACTATAGTGGAAAGACTAAAGTGGACAGACTATAGTGGAAAGAAAAAAGTGGAAAGACGAAAGTGGACATACTATAGTGGAAAGACTAAAGGTGACAGACTATAGTGGAAAGACTAAAGTAGACAGAGATTAGTGGAAAGACTAAAGTGGACAGACTATAGTGGAAAGACTAAAGTGGACAGACTAAAGTGGAAAGACTAAAGTGGAAAGACTAAAGTGGACAGACTATAGTGGAAAGACTATAGTGGAGAGACTGTAGTGGACAGAATAAAGTGGAGACTATAGTGGAAAGTCTAAAGTGGAAAGACTAAAGTGGACAGAGAATAGTGGAAAGACTAAAGTGGAAAGACTGTAGTGGACAGAATAAAGTGGAGTCTATAGTGGAAAGACTAAAGTGGAAAGACTAAAGTGGACAGACCATAGTGGAAAGACTATAGTGGAAAGACTGTAGTGGACAGAATAAAGTGGAGACTATAGTGGAAAGACTGTAGTGGACAGAATAAAGTGGAGACTATAGTGGAAAGACTAAAGTGGAAAGACTAAAGTGGACAGACTATAGAGGAAAGATTGAAGTGGACAGACTAAAGTGGAAAAACTAAAGTGGAAAGACTAAAGTGGACAGACTAAAGTGGAAAGACTAAAGTGGAATGACTAAAGTGGACAGACTATAGTGGAAAGACATAAGTGGAAAGAGTGTAGTGGACAGAATAAAGTGGAGACTATAGTGGAAAGACTAAAGTGGAAAGACTAAAGTGGACAGACTATAGTGGAAAGACTATAGTGGAAAGACTGTAGTGGACAGAATAAAGTGGAGACGATAGTGGAAAGACTAAAGTGGACAGACTAAAGTGGAAAGACTAAAGTGGACAGACTATAGTGGAAAGACTAAAGTGGACAGACTAAAGTGAAAAGACTAAAGTGGAAAGACTAAAGTGGACAGACGATAGTGGAAATGACTAAAGTGGAAAGACTAAAGTGGACAGACTAAAGTGGAAAGACTAAAGTGGACAGACTCTAGTGGAAAGATTGAAGTGGAAAGACTAAATCGACAGACTAAAGCGGAAAGACTAAAGTGGAATGACTAAAGTGGACAGACTATAGTGGAAAGACATAAGTGGAAAGACTGTAGTGGACAGAATAAAGTGGAGACTATAGTGGAAAGACTAAAGTGGAAAGACTAAAGTGGACAGACTATAGTGGAAAGACTATAGTGGAAAGACTGTAGTGGACAGAATAAAGTGGAGACTATAGTGGAAAGCCTAAAGTGGACAGAATAAAGTGGAGTCTATAGTGGAAAGACTAAAGTGGACAGACCATAGTGGAAAGACTATAGTGGAAAGACTGTAGTGGACAGAATAAAGTGGAGACTATAGTGGAAAGACTGTAGTGGACAGAATAAAGTGGAGACTATAGTGGAAAGACTAAAGTGGAAAGACTAAAGTGGACAGACTATAGAGGAAAGATTGAAGTGGACAGACTAAAGTGGAAAAACTAAAGTGGAAAGACTAAAGTGGACAGACTAAAGTGGAAAGACTAAAGTGGAATGACTAAAGTGGACAGACTATAGTGGAAAGACATAAGTGGAAAGACTGTAGTGGACAGAATAAAGTGGAGACTATAGTGGAAAGACTAAAGTGGAAAGACTAAAGTGGACAGACTATAGTGGAAAGACTATAGTGGAAAGACTGTAGTGGACAGAATAAAGTGGAGACTATAGTGGAAAGACTAAAGTGGACAGAATAAAGTGGAAAGACTAAAGTGTACAGATTATAGTGGAAAGACATAAGGGGAAAGACTGTAGTGGACAGAATAAAGTGGAGACTAAAGTGGAAAGACTAAAGTGGAAAGAAAAAAGTGGACAGACTATAGTGGAAAGACTATAAGTGGAAAGACTGTAGTGGACAGAATAAAGTGGAGACTATAGTGGAAAGACTAAAGTGGACAGACTATAGTGGAAAGACTAAAGTGGACAGACTAAAGTGAAAAGACTAAAGTGGAAAGACTAAAGTGGACAGACGATAGTGGAAATGACTAAAGTGGAAAGACTAAAGTTGACAGACTAAAGTGGAAAGACTAAAGTGGACAGACTCTAGTGGAAAGATTGAAGTGGAAAGACTAAATCGACAGACTAAAGCGGAAAGACTAAAGTGGAAAGACTAAAGTGGACAGACTATAGTGGAAAGACTAAAGTGGACAGACTAAAGTGGAAAGACTAAAGTGGAAAGACTAAAGTGGACAGAATATAGTGGAAAGACTATAGTGGAAAGACTGTAGTGGACAGAATAAAGTTGAGACTATAGTGGAAAGACTAAAGTGGAAAGACTAAAGTGGACAGAGATTAGTGGAAAGACAAAAGTGGACAGACTATAGAGGAAAGACTAAAGTGGACAGACTAAAGTGGAAAGACTAAAGTGGAAAGACTAAAGTGGACAGACTATCGTGGAAAGACTGTAGTGGACAGAATAAAGTGGAGAGTATAGTGGAAAGAATAAAGTGGACGGAGAATAGTGGAAAGACTGAAGAGGACAGACTATAGTGGAAAGACTATAGTGGAGAGACTGTAGTGGACAGAATAAAGTGGAGACTATAGTGGAAAGTCTAAAGTGGAAAGACTAAAGTGGACAGAGAACAGTGGAAAGACTAAAGTGGAAAGACTGTAGTGGACAGAATAAAGTGGAGACTATAGTGGAAAGACTAAAGTGAACAGATTATAGTGGAAACACTATAGTGGAAAGACTGTAGTGGACAGAATAAAGTGGAGACTATAGTGGAAAGACTAAAGTTGACAGAGAATAGTGGAAAGACTAAAGTGGACAGACTACACTGGAAAGACTATAGTGGAAAGACTGTAGTGGACAGAATAAAGTGGAGACTATAGTGGAAAGACTAAAGTGGAAAGACTAAAATGGACAGAATATAGTGGAAAGACTGAAGTGGACAGACTAAAGTGGAAAAACTAAAGTGGAAAGACTAAAGTGGACAGACTATAGTTGAAAGACTATAGTGGAAAGACTGTAGTGGACAGAAGAAAGTGTAGACTATAGTGGAAAGACTAAAGTGGGCAGAGAATAGTGGAAAGACTAAAGTGGACAGACTATAGTGGAAAGACTGTAGTGGACAGAATAAAGTGGAGACTATAGGGGAAAGACTAAAGTAGACAGATAATAGTAGAAAGACTAAAGTGGAAAGACTGTAGTGGACAGAATAAAGTGGAGACTACAGTGGAAAGACTAAAGTGGACAGACTATAGTGGAAAGACTGAAGTGGAAAGACTAAGTGGACAGACTAAAGTGGAAAGACTATAGTGGAAAGACTAAAGTGGACAGACTAAAGTGGAAAGACTAAAGTGGAAAGACTAAAGTGGACAGACGATAGTGGAAAGACTGTAGTGGACAGAATAAAGTGGAGAGTATAGTGGAAAGAATAAAGTGGACAGAGAATAGTGGAAAGACTAAAGAGGACAGACTATAGTGGAAAGACAATAGTGGAGAGACTGTAGTGGACAGAATAAAGTGGAGACTATAGTGGAAAGTCTAAAGTGGAAAGACTAAAGTGGACAGAGAACAGTGGAAAGACTAAAGTGGAAAGACTGTAGTGGACAGAATAAAGTGGAGACTATAGAGGAAAGACTAAAGTGAACAGATTATAGTGGAAAGACTATAGTGGAAAGACTGTAGTGGACAGAATAAAGTGGAGACTATAGGGGAAAGACTAAAGTGGACAGAGAATAGTGGAAAGACTAAAGTGGACAGACTACACTGGAAAGACTATAGTGGAAAGACTGTAGTGGACAGTATAAAGTGGAGACTATAGTGGAAAGACTAAAGTGGAAAGACTAAAATGGACAGACTATAGTGGAAAGACTGAAGTGAACAGACTAAAGTGGAAAAACTAAAGTGGAAAGACTAAAGTGGACAGACTATAGTTGAAAGACTATAGTGGAAAGACTGTAGTGGACAGAATAAAGTGTAGACTATAGTGCAAAGACTAAAGTGGGCAGAGAATAGTGGAAAGACTAAAGTGGACAGACTATAGTGGAAAGACTGTAGTGGACAGAATAAAGTGGAGACTATAGTGGAAAGACTAAAGTAGACAGATAATAGTAGAAAGACTAAAGTGGAAAGACTGTAGTGGACAGAATAAAGTGGAGACTATAGTGGAAAGACTAAAGTGGACAGACTATAGTGGAAAGACTGAAGTGGAAAGACTAAGTGGACAGACTAAAGTTGAAAGACTATAGTGGAAAGACTAAAGTGGACAGACTATAGTGGAAAGACTGTAGTGGACAGAATAAAGTGGAGACTATACTGGAAAGACTAAAGTGGACAGATAATAGTAGAGAGACTAAAGTGGAAAGACTGTAGTGGACAGAATAAAGTGGAGACTATAGTGGAAAGACTAAAGTGGACAGACTATAGTGGAAAGACTGAAGTGGAAAGACTAAGTGTACAGACTAAAGTGGAAAGACTATAGTGGAAAGACTAAAGTGGACAGACTATAGTGGAAAGACTAAAGTAGAAAGACTAAAGTGGACATACTATAGTGGAAAGACTAAAGGTGACAGACTATAGTGGAAAGACTAAAGTGGACAGAGATTAGTGGAAAGACTAAAGTTGACAGACTATAGTGGAAAGACTAAAGTGGACAGACTAAAGTGGAACGACTAAAGTGGAAAGACTAAAGTGGACCGACTATAGTGGAAAGACTATAGTGGAGAGACTGTAGTGGACAGAATAAAGTGGAGACTATAGTGGAAAGTCTAAAGTGGAAAGACTAAAGTGGACAGAGAATAGTGGAAAGACTAAAGTGGAAAGACTGTAGTGGACAGAATAAAGTGAAGTCTATAGTGGAAAGACTAAAGTGGAAAGACTAAAGTGGACAGACCATAGTGGAAAGACTATAGTGGAAAGACTGTAGCGGACAGAATAAAGTGGAGACTATAGTGGAAAGACTGTAGTGGACAGAATAAAGTGGAGACTATAGTGGAAAGACTAAAGTGGAAAGACTATAGAGGAAAGATTGAAGTGGACAGACTAAAGTGGAAAAACTAAAGTGGAAAGACTAAAGTGGACAGACTAAAGTGGAAAGACTAAAGTGGAATGACTTAAGTGGACAGACTATAGTGGAAAGACATAAGTGGAAAGACTGTAGTGGACAGAATAAAGTGGAGACTATAGTGGAAAGACTAAAGTGGAAAGACTAAAGTGGACAGACTATAGAGGAAAGATTGAAGTGGACAGACTAAAGTGGAAAAACTAAAGTGGAAAGACTAAAGTGGACAGACTAAAGTGGAAAGACTAAAGTGGAATGACTAAAGTGGACAGACTATAGTGGAAAGACATAAGGGGAAAGACTGTAGTGGACAGAATAAAGTGGAGACTAAAGTGGAAAGACTAAAGTGGAAAGAAAAAAGTGGACAGACTATAGTGGAAAGACTATAGTGAAAGACTGCAGTGGACAGAATAAAGTGGAGACTATAGTGGAAAGACTAAAGTGGAAAGAAAAAAGTGGACAGACTATAGTGGAAAGACTATAGTGAAAGACTGCAGTGGACAGAATAAAGTGGACAGACTATAGTGGAAAGACTAAAGTGGACAGACTAAAGTGAAAAGACTAAAGTGGAAAGACTAAAGTGGACAGACGATAGTGGAAATGACTAAAGTGGAAAGACTAAAGTGGACAGACTAAAGTGGAAAGACGAAAGTGGACAGACTCTAGTGGAAAGATTGAAGTGGAAAGACTAAAGTGGACAGACTATAGTGGAAAGACTAAAGTGGACAGACTATAGTGGAAAGACTAAAAAGGAAAGACTAAAGTGGACAGAATATAGTGGAAAGACTTTAGTGGAAAGACTGTAGTGGACAGAATAAAGTGGATAGACTATAGTGGAAAGACTAAAGTGGACAGACTATAGTGGAAAGACTAAAGTGGAAAGACTAAAGTGGACATACTATAGTGGAAAGACTAAAGGTGACAGACTATAGTGGAAAGACTAAAGTGGACAGAGATTAGTGGAAAGACTAAAGTGGACAGACTATAGTGGAAAGACTAAAGTGGACAGACTAAAGTGGAAAGACTAAAGTGGAAAGACTAAAGTGGACAGACTATAGTGGAAAGACTATAGTGGAAAGACTGTAGTGGACAGAATAAAGTGGAGACTATAGTGGAAAGACTGTAGTGGACAGAATAAAGTGGAGACTATAGTGGAAAGACTAAAGTGGAAAGACTAAAGTGGACAGACTATAGAGGAAAGATTGAAGTGGACAGACTAAAGTGGAAAAACTAAAGTGGAAAGACTAAAGTGGACAGACTAAAGTGGAAAGACTAAAGTGGAAAGACTAAATTGGACAGACGATAGTGGAAATGACTAAAGTGGAAAGACTAAAGTGGACAGACTAAAGTGGAAAGACTAAAGTGGACAGACTCTAGTGGAAAGATTGAAGTGGAAAGACTAAATCGACAGACTAAAGCGGAAAGACTAAAGTGGAAAGACTAAAGTGGACAGACTATAGTGGAAAGACTAAAGTGGACAGACTAAAGTGGAAAGACTAAAGTGGAAAGACTAAAGTGGACAGACTATAGTGGAAAGACTATAGTGGAGAGACTGTAGTGGACAGAATAAAGTGGAGACTATAGTGGAAAGTCTAAAGTGGAAAGACTAAAGTGGACAGAGAATAGTGAAGACTAAAGTGGAAAGACTGTAGTGGACAGAATAAAGTGGAGTCTATAGTGGAAAGACTAAAGTGGAAAGACTAAAGTGGACAGACCATAGTGGAAAGACTATAGTGGAAAGACTGTAGTGGACAGAATAAAGTGGAGACTATAGTGGAAAGACTGTAGTGGACAGAATAAAGTGGAGACTATAGTGGAAAGACTAAAGTGGAAAGACTAAAGTGGACAGACTATAGAGGAAAGATTGAAGTGGACAGACTAAAGTGGAAAAACTAAAGTGGAAAGACTAAAGTGGACAGACTAAAGCGGAAAGACTAAAGTGGAATGACTAAAGTGGACAGACTATAGTGGAAAGACATAAGTGGAAAGACTGTAGTGGACAGAATAAAGTGGAGACTATAGTGGAAAGACTAAAGTGGAAAGACTAAAGTGGACAGACTATAGTGGAAAGACTATAGTGGAAAGACTGTAGTGGACAGAATAAAGTGGAGACTATAGTGGAAAGACTAAAGTGGACAGAATAAAGTGGAAAGACTAAAGTGGACAGATTATAGTGGAAAGACATAAGGGGAAAGACTGTAGTGGACAGAATAAAGTGGAGACTAAAGTGGAAAGACTAAAGTGGAAAGAAAAAAGTGGACAGACTATAGTGGAAAGACTATAGTGGAAAGACTGTAGTGGACAGAATAACGTGGAGACTATAGTGGAAAGACTAAAGTGGACAGACTATAGTGGAAAGACTAAAGTGGACAGACTATAGTGGAAAGAGTAAAGTGGACAGACTAAAGTGAAAAGACTAAAGTGGAAAGACTAAATTGGACAGACGATAGTGGAAATGACTAAAGTGGAAAGACTAAAGTGGACAGACTAAAGTGGAAAGACTAAAGTGGACAGACTCTAGTGGAAAGATTGAAGTGGAAAGACGAAATCGACAGACTAAAGCGGAAAGACTAAAGTGGAAAGACTAAAGTGGACAGACTATAGTGGAAAGACTAAAGTGGACAGACTAAAGTGGAAAGACTAAAGTGGAAAGACTAAAGTGGACAGACTATAGTGGAAAGACTATAGTGGAAAGACTGTAGTGGACAGAATAAAGTTGAGACTATAGTGGAAAGACTAAAGTGGAAAGACTAAAGTGGAAAGACTAAAGTGGACAGAGATTAGTGGAAAGACTAAAGTGGACAGACTATAGCGGAAAGACTAAAATGGACAGACTGAAGTGGAAGGACTAAAGTGGAAAGACTAAAGTGGACAGACTATAGTGGAAAGACTGTACTGGACAGAATAAAGTGGAGAGTATAGTGGAAAGAATAAAGTGGACAGAGAATAGTGGAAAGACTAAAGAGGACAGAATATATTGGAAAGACTATAGTGGAGAGACTGTAGTGGACAGACTAAAGTGGAGACTATAGTGGAAAGTCTAAAGTGGAAAGACTAAAGTGGACAGAGAACAGTGGAAAGACTAAAGTGGAAAGACTGTAGTGGACAGAATAAAGTGGAGACTATAGTGGAAAGACTAAAGTGAACAGATTATAGTGGAAAGACTATAGTGGAAAGACTGTAGTGGACAGAATAAAGTGGAGACTATAGTGGAAAGACTAAAGTGGACAGAGAATAGTGGAAAGACTAAAGTGGACAGGCTACACTGGAAAGACTATAGTGGAAAGACTGTAGTGGACAGAATAAAGTGGAGACTATAGTGGAAAGACTAAAGTGGAAAGACTAAAATGGACAGAATATAGTGGAAAGACTGAAGTGGACAGACTAAAGTGGAAAAACTAAAGTGGAAAGACTAAAGTGGACAGACTATAGTTGAAAGACTATAGTGGAAAGACTGTAGTGGACAGATTAAAGTGTAGACTATAGTGGAAAGACTAAAGTGGGCAGAGAATAGTGGAAAGACTAAAGTGGACAGACTATAGTGGAAAGACTGTAGTGGACAGAATAAAGTGGAGACTATAGTGGAAAGACTAAAGTAGACAGATAATAGTAGAAAGACTAAAGTGGAAAGACTGTAGTGGACAGAATAAAGTGGAGACTATAGTGGAAAGACTAAAGTGGACAGACTATAGTGGAAAGACTGAAGTGGAAAGACTAAGTGGACAGACTAAAGTGGAAAGACTATAGTGGAAAGACTAAAGTGGACAGACTAAAGTGGAAAGACTAAAGTGGAAAGACTAAAGTGGACAGACGATAGTGGAAAGACTGTAGTGGACAGAATAAAGTGGAGAGTATAGTGGAAAGAATAAAGTGGATAGAGAATAGTGGAAAGACTAAAGAGGACAGACTGTAGTGGAAAGACAATAGTGGAGAGACTGTAGTGGACAGAATAAAGTGGAGACTATAGTGGAAAGTCTAAAGTGGAAAGACTAAAGTGGACAGAGAACAGTGGAAAGACTAAAGTGGAAAGAATGTAGTGGACAGAATAAAGTGGAGACTATAGTGGAAAGACTAAAGTGAACAGATTATAGTGGAAAGACTATAGTGGAAAGACTGTAGTGGACAGAATAAAGTGGAGACAATAGTGGAAAGACTAAAGTGGACAGAGAATAGTGGAAAGACTAAAGTGGACAGACTAAAGTGGACAGAGAATAGTGGAAAGACTAAAGTGGAAAGACTGTAGTGGACTGAATAAAGTGGAGTCTATAGTGGAAAGACTAAAGTGGACAGACCATAGTGGAAAGACTATAGTGGAAAGACTGTAGTGGACAGAATAAAGTGGAGACTATAGTGGAAAGACTGTAGTGGACAGAATAAAGTGGAGACTATAGTGGAAAGACTAAAGTGGAAAGACTAAAGTGGACAGACTATAGAGGAAAGATTGAAGTGGACAGACTAAAGTGGAAAAACTAAAGTGGAAAGACTAAAGTGGACAGACTAAAGTGGACAGACTAAAGTGGAAAGACTAAAGTGGACAGACTCTAGTGGAAAGACTAAAGTGGAAAGACTAAAGTGGACAGACTATAGTGGAAAGACTATAGTGGAAAGACTGTAGTGGACAGAATAAAGTTGAGACTATAGTGGAAAGACTAAAGTGGAAAGACTAAAGTGGACAGAGATTAGTGGAAAGACTAAAGTGGACAGACTATAGCGGAAAGACTAAAATGGACAGACTGAAGTGGAAGGACTAAAGTGGAAAGACTAAAGTGGACAGACTATAGTGGAAAGACTGTACTGGACAGAATAAAGTGGAGAGTATAGTGGAAAGAATAAAGTGGACAGAGAATAGTGGAAAGACTAAAGAGGACAGACTATAGTGGAAAGACTATAGTGGAGAGACTGTAGTGGACAGACTAAAGTGGAGACTATAGTGGAAAGTCTAAAGTGGAAAGACTAAAGTGGAAAGACTGTAGTGGACAGAATAAAGTGGAGACTATAGTGGAAAGACTAAAGTGAACAGATTATAGTGGAAAGACTATAGTAGAAAGACTGTAGTGGACAGAATAAAGTGGAGACTATAGTGGAAAGACTAAAGTGGACAGACTATAGTGGAAAGACTAAAGTGGAAAGACTAAAGTGGACATACTATAGTGGAAAGACTAAAGGTGACAGACTATAGTGGAAAGACTAAAGTGGACAGAGATTAGTGGAAAGACTAAAGTGGACAGACTATAGTGGAAAGACTAAAGTGGACAGACTAAAGTGGAAAGACTAAAGTGGAAAGACTAAAGTGGACAGACTATAGTGGAAAGACTATAGTGGAAAGACTGTAGTGGACAGAATAAAGTGGAGACTATAGTGGAAAGACTGTAGTGGACAGAATAAAGTGGAGACTATAGTGGAAAGACTAAAGTGGAAAGACTAAAGTGGACAGACTATAGAGGAAAGATTGAAGTGGACAGACTAAAGTGGAAAAACTAAAGTGGAAAGACTAAAGTGGACAGACTAAAGTGGAAAGACTAAAGTGGAAAGACTAAATTGGACAGACGATAGTGGAAATGACTAAAGTGGAAAGACTAAAGTGGACAGACTAAAGTGGAAAGACTAAAGTGGACAGACTCTAGTGGAAAGATTGAAGTGGAAAGACTAAATCGACAGACTAAAGCGGAAAGACTAAAGTGGAAAGACTAAAGTGGACAGACTATAGTGGAAAGACTAAAGTGGACAGACTAAAGTGGAAAGACTAAAGTGGAAAGACTAAAGTGGACAGACTATAGTGGAAAGACTATAGTGGAGAGACTGTAGTGGACAGAATAAAGTGGAGACTATAGTGGAAAGTCTAAAGTGGAAAGACTAAAGTGGACAGAGAATAGTGAAGACTAAAGTGGAAAGACTGTAGTGGACAGAATAAAGTGGAGTCTATAGTGGAAAGACTAAAGTGGAAAGACTAAAGTGGACAGACCATAGTGGAAAGACTATAGTGGAAAGACTGTAGTGGACAGAATAAAGTGGAGACTATAGTGGAAAGACTGTAGTGGACAGAATAAAGTGGAGACTATAGTGGAAAGACTAAAGTGGAAAGACTAAAGTGGACAGACTATAGAGGAAAGATTGAAGTGGACAGACTAAAGTGGAAAAACTAAAGTGGAAAGACTAAAGTGGACAGACTAAAGCGGAAAGACTAAAGTGGAATGACTAAAGTGGACAGACTATAGTGGAAAGACATAAGTGGAAAGACTGTAGTGGACAGAATAAAGTGGAGACTATAGTGGAAAGACTAAAGTGGAAAGACTAAAGTGGACAGACTATAGTGGAAAGACTATAGTGGAAAGACTGTAGTGGACAGAATAAAGTGGAGACTATAGTGGAAAGACTAAAGTGGACAGAATAAAGTGGAAAGACTAAAGTGGACAGATTATAGTGGAAAGACATAAGGGGAAAGACTGTAGTGGACAGAATAAAGTGGAGACTAAAGTGGAAAGACTAAAGTGGAAAGAAAAAAGTGGACAGACTATAGTGGAAAGACTATAGTGGAAAGACTGTAGTGGACAGAATAACGTGGAGACTATAGTGGAAAGACTAAAGTGGACAGACTATAGTGGAAAGACTAAAGTGGACAGACTATAGTGGAAAGAGTAAAGTGGACAGACTAAAGTGAAAAGACTAAAGTGGAAAGACTAAATTGGACAGACGATAGTGGAAATGACTAAAGTGGAAAGACTAAAGTGGACAGACTAAAGTGGAAAGACTAAAGTGGACAGACTCTAGTGGAAAGATTGAAGTGGAAAGACGAAATCGACAGACTAAAGCGGAAAGACTAAAGTGGAAAGACTAAAGTGGACAGACTATAGTGGAAAGACTAAAGTGGACAGACTAAAGTGGAAAGACTAAAGTGGAAAGACTAAAGTGGACAGACTATAGTGGAAAGACTATAGTGGAAAGACTGTAGTGGACAGAATAAAGTTGAGACTATAGTGGAAAGACTAAAGTGGAAAGACTAAAGTGGAAAGACTAAAGTGGACAGAGATTAGTGGAAAGACTAAAGTGGACAGACTATAGCGGAAAGACTAAAATGGACAGACTGAAGTGGAAGGACTAAAGTGGAAAGACTAAAGTGGACAGACTATAGTGGAAAGACTGTACTGGACAGAATAAAGTGGAGAGTATAGTGGAAAGAATAAAGTGGACAGAGAATAGTGGAAAGACTAAAGAGGACAGAATATATTGGAAAGACTATAGTGGAGAGACTGTAGTGGACAGACTAAAGTGGAGACTATAGTGGAAAGTCTAAAGTGGAAAGACTAAAGTGGACAGAGAACAGTGGAAAGACTAAAGTGGAAAGACTGTAGTGGACAGAATAAAGTGGAGACTATAGTGGAAAGACTAAAGTGAACAGATTATAGTGGAAAGACTATAGTGGAAAGACTGTAGTGGACAGAATAAAGTGGAGACTATAGTGGAAAGACTAAAGTGGACAGAGAATAGTGGAAAGACTAAAGTGGACAGGCTACACTGGAAAGACTATAGTGGAAAGACTGTAGTGGACAGAATAAAGTGGAGACTATAGTGGAAAGACTAAAGTGGAAAGACTAAAATGGACAGAATATAGTGGAAAGACTGAAGTGGACAGACTAAAGTGGAAAAACTAAAGTGGAAAGACTAAAGTGGACAGACTATAGTTGAAAGACTATAGTGGAAAGACTGTAGTGGACAGATTAAAGTGTAGACTATAGTGGAAAGACTAAAGTGGGCAGAGAATAGTGGAAAGACTAAAGTGGACAGACTATAGTGGAAAGACTGTAGTGGACAGAATAAAGTGGAGACTATAGTGGAAAGACTAAAGTAGACAGATAATAGTAGAAAGACTAAAGTGGAAAGACTGTAGTGGACAGAATAAAGTGGAGACTATAGTGGAAAGACTAAAGTGGACAGACTATAGTGGAAAGACTGAAGTGGAAAGACTAAGTGGACAGACTAAAGTGGAAAGACTATAGTGGAAAGACTAAAGTGGACAGACTAAAGTGGAAAGACTAAAGTGGAAAGACTAAAGTGGACAGACGATAGTGGAAAGACTGTAGTGGACAGAATAAAGTGGAGAGTATAGTGGAAAGAATAAAGTGGATAGAGAATAGTGGAAAGACTAAAGAGGACAGACTGTAGTGGAAAGACAATAGTGGAGAGACTGTAGTGGACAGAATAAAGTGGAGACTATAGTGGAAAGTCTAAAGTGGAAAGACTAAAGTGGACAGAGAACAGTGGAAAGACTAAAGTGGAAAGAATGTAGTGGACAGAATAAAGTGGAGACTATAGTGGAAAGACTAAAGTGAACAGATTATAGTGGAAAGACTATAGTGGAAAGACTGTAGTGGACAGAATAAAGTGGAGACAATAGTGGAAAGACTAAAGTGGACAGAGAATAGTGGAAAGACTAAAGTGGACAGACTAAAGTGGACAGAGAATAGTGGAAAGACTAAAGTGGAAAGACTGTAGTGGACTGAATAAAGTGGAGTCTATAGTGGAAAGACTAAAGTGGACAGACCATAGTGGAAAGACTATAGTGGAAAGACTGTAGTGGACAGAATAAAGTGGAGACTATAGTGGAAAGACTGTAGTGGACAGAATAAAGTGGAGACTATAGTGGAAAGACTAAAGTGGAAAGACTAAAGTGGACAGACTATAGAGGAAAGATTGAAGTGGACAGACTAAAGTGGAAAAACTAAAGTGGAAAGACTAAAGTGGACAGACTAAAGTGGACAGACTAAAGTGGAAAGACTAAAGTGGACAGACTCTAGTGGAAAGACTAAAGTGGAAAGACTAAAGTGGACAGACTATAGTGGAAAGACTATAGTGGAAAGACTGTAGTGGACAGAATAAAGTTGAGACTATAGTGGAAAGACTAAAGTGGAAAGACTAAAGTGGACAGAGATTAGTGGAAAGACTAAAGTGGACAGACTATAGCGGAAAGACTAAAATGGACAGACTGAAGTGGAAGGACTAAAGTGGAAAGACTAAAGTGGACAGACTATAGTGGAAAGACTGTACTGGACAGAATAAAGTGGAGAGTATAGTGGAAAGAATAAAGTGGACAGAGAATAGTGGAAAGACTAAAGAGGACAGACTATAGTGGAAAGACTATAGTGGAGAGACTGTAGTGGACAGACTAAAGTGGAGACTATAGTGGAAAGTCTAAAGTGGAAAGACTAAAGTGGAAAGACTGTAGTGGACAGAATAAAGTGGAGACTATAGTGGAAAGACTAAAGTGAACAGATTATAGTGGAAAGACTATAGTAGAAAGACTGTAGTGGACAGAATAAAGTGGAGACTATAGTGGAAAGACTAAAGTGGACAGAGAATAGTGGAAAGACTAAAGTGGACAGACTACACTGGAAAGACTATAGTGGAAAGACTGTAGTGGACAGAATAAAGTGGAGACTATAGTGGAAAGACTAAAGTGGAAAGACTAAAATGGACAGAATATAGTGGAAAGACTGAAGTGGACAGACTAAAGTGGAAAAACTAAAGTGGAAAGACTAAAGTGGACAGACTATAGTTGAAAGACTATAGTGGAAAGACTGTAGTGGACAGATTAAAGTGTAGACTATAGTGGAAAGACTAAAGTGGGCAGAGAATAGTGGAAAGACTAAAGTGGACAGACTATAGTGGAAAGACTGTAGTGGACAGAATAAAGTGGAGACTATAGTGGAAAGACTAAAGTAGACAGATAATAGTAGAAAGACTAAAGTGGAAAGACTGTAGTGGACAGAATAAAGTGGAGACTATAGTGGAAAGACTAAAGTGGACAGACTATAGTGGAAAGACTGAAGTGGAAAGACTAAGTGGACAGACTAAAGTGGAAAGACTATAGTGGAAAGACTAAAGTGGACAGACTAAAGTGGAAAGACTAAAGTGGAAAGACTAAAGTGGACAGACGATAGTGGAAAGACTGTAGTGGACAGAATAAAGTGGAGAGTATAGTGGAAAGAATAAAGTGGATAGAGAATAGTGGAAAGACTAAAGAGGACAGACTGTAGTGGAAAGACAATAGTGGAGAGTCTGTAGTGGACAGAATAAAGTGGAGACTATAGTGGAAAGTCTAAAGTGGAAAGACTAAAGTGGACAGAGAACAGTGGAAAGACTAAAGTGGAAAGAATGTAGTGGACAGAATAAAGTGGAGACTATAGTGGAAAGACTAAAGTGAACAGATTATAGTGGAAAGACTATAGTGGAAAGACTGTAGTGGACAGAATAAAGTGGAGACAATAGTGGAAAGACTAAAGTGGACAGAGAATAGTGGAAAGACTAAAGTGGACACACTAAAGTGGACAGAGAATAGTGGAAAGACTAAAGTGGAAAGACTGTAGTGGACTGAATAAAGTGGAGTCTATAGTGGAAAGACTAAAGTGGACAGACCATAGTGGAAAGACTATAGTGGAAAGACTGTAGTGGACAGAATAAAGTGGAGACTATAGTGGAAAGACTGTAGTGGACAGAATAAAGTGGAGACTATAGTGGAAAGACTAAAGTGGAAAGACTAAAGTGGACAGACTATAGAGGAAAGATTGAAGTGGACAGACTAAAGTGGAAAAACTAAAGTGGAAAGACTAAAGTGGACAGACTAAAGTGGAAAGACTAAAGTGGAATGACTAAAGTGGACAGACTATAGTGGAAAGACATAAGTGGAAATACTGTAGTGGACAGAATAAAGTGGAGACTATAGTGGAAAGACTAAAGTGGACAGACTATAGTGGAAAGACTATAGTGGAAAGACTGTAGTGGACAGAATAAAGTGGAGACTATAGTGGAAAGACTAAAGTGGACAGACTAAAGTGGAAAGACTAAAGTGGACAGATTATAGTGGAAAGACATAAGGGGAAAGACTGTAGTGGACAGAATAAAGTGGAGACTAAAGTGGAAAGACTAAAGTGGAAAGAAAAAAGTGGACAGACTATAGTGGAAAGACTATAGTGGAAAGACTGCAGTGGACAGAATAAAGTGGAGACTATAGTGGAAAGACTAAAGTGGACATACTATAGTGGAAAGACTAAAGTGGACAGACTATAGTGGAAAGACTAAAGTGGACAGACTAAAGTGAAAAGACTAAAGTGGAAAGACTAAAGTGGACAGACGATAGTGGAAATGACTAAAGTGGAAAGACTAAAGTGGACAGACTAAAGTGGAAAGACGAAAGTGGACAGACTCTAGTGGAAAGATTGAAGTGGAAAGACTAAATCGACAGACTAAAGCGGAAAGACTAAAGTGGAAAGACTAAAGTGGACAGACTATAGTGGAAAGACTAAAGTGGACAGACTAAAGTGGAAAGACTAAAGTGGAAAGACTAAAGTGGACAGAATATAGTGGAAAGACTTTAGTGGAAAGACTGTAGTGGACAGACTAAAGTGGAAAGACTATAGTGGAAAGACTAAAGTGGACAGACTATAGTGGAAAGACTAAAGTGGAAAGACTAAAGTGGACATACTATAGTGGAAAGACTAAAGGTGACAGACTATAGTGGAAAGACTAAAGTGGACAGAGATTAGTGGAAAGACTAAAGTGGACAGACTATAGTGGAAAGACTAAAGTGGACAGACTAAAGTGGAAAGACTAAAGTGGAAAGACTAAAGTGGACAGACTATAGTGGAAAGACTATAGTGGAGAGACTGTAGTGGACAGAATAAAGTGGAGACTATAGTGGAAAGTCTAAAGTGGAAAGACTAAAGTGGACAGAGAATAGTGGAAAGACTAAAGTGGAAAGACTGTAGTGGACAGAATAAAGTGGAGTCTATAGTGGAAAGACTAAAGTGGAAAGACTAAAGTGGACAGACTATAGTGGAAAGACTATAGTGGAAAGACTGTAGTGGACAGAATAAAGGGGAGACTATAGTGGAAAGACTGTAGTGGACAGAATAAAGTGGAGACTATAGTGGAAAGACTAAAGTGGAAAGACTAAAGTGGACAGACTATAGAGGAAAGATTGAAGTGGACAGACTAAAGTGGAAAAACTAAAGTGGAAAGACTAAAGTGGACAGACTAAAGTGGAAAGACTAAAGCGGAATGACTAAAGTGGACAGACTATAGTGGAAAGACATAAGTGGAAAGACTGTAGTGGACAGAATAAAGTGGAGACTATAGTGGAAAGACTAAAGTGGAAAGACTAAAGTGGACAGACTATAGTGGAAAGACTATAGTGGAAAGACTGTAGTGGACAGAATAAAGTGGAGACTATAGTGGAAAGACTAAAGTGGACAGAATAAAGTGGAAAGACTAAAGTGGACAGATTATAGTGGAAAGACATAAGGGGAAAGACTGTAGTGGACAGAATAAAGTGGAGACTAAAGTGGAAAGACTAAAGTGGAAAGAAAAAAGTGGACAGACTATAGTGGAAAGACTATAGTGGAAAGACTGTAGTGGACAGAATAACGTGGAGACTATAGTGGAAAGACTAAAGTGGACAGACTATAGTGGAAAGACTAAAGTGGACAGACTATAGTGGAAAGACTAAAGTGGACAGACTAAAGTGAAAAGACTAAAGTGGAAAGACTAAATTGGACAGACGATAGTGGAAATGACTAAAGTGGAAAGACTAAAGTGGACAGACTAAAGTGGAAAGACTAAAGTGGACAGACTATAGTGGAAAGACTATAGTGGAAAGACTGTAGTGGACAGAATAAAGTTGAGACTATAGTGGAAAGACTAAAGTGGAAAGACTAAAGTGGAAAGACTAAAGTGGACAGAGATTAGTGGAAAGACTAAAGTGGACAGACTATAGCGGAAAGACTAAAATGGACAGACTGAAGTGGAAAGACTAAAGTGGAAAGACTAAAGTGGACAGACTATAGTGGAAAGACTGTACTGGACAGAATAAAGTGGAGAGTATAGTGGAAAGAATAAAGTGGACAGAGAATAGTGGAAAGACTAAAGAGGACAGACTATAGTGGAAAGACTATAGTGGAGAGACTGTAGTGGACAGACTAAAGTGGAGACTATAGTGGAAAGTCTAAAGTGGAAAGACTAAAGTGGACAGAGAACAGTGGAAAGACTAAAGTGGAAAGACTGTAGTGGACAGAATAAAGTGGAGACTATAGTGGAAAGACTAAAGTGAACAGATTATAGTGGAAAGACTATAGTGGAAAGACTGTAGTGGACAGAATAAAGTGGAGACTATAGTGGAAAGACTAAAGTGGACAGAGAATAGTGGAAAGACTAAAGTGGACAGACTACACTGGAAAGACTATAGTGGAAAGACTGTAGTGGACAGAATAAAGTGGAGACTATAGTGGAAAGACTAAAGTGGAAAGACTAAAATGGACAGAATATAGTGGAAAGACTGAAGTGGACAGACTAAAGTGGAAAAACTAAAGTGGAAAGACTAAAGTGGACAGACTATAGTTGAAAGACTACAGTGGAAAGACTGTAGTGGACAGATTAAAGTGTAGACTATAGTGGAAAGACTAAAGTGGGCAGAGAATAGTGGAAAGACTAAAGTGGACAGACTATAGTGGAAAGACTGTAGTGGACAGAATAAAGTGGAGACTATAGTGGAAAGACTAAAGTAGACAGATAATAGTAGAAAGACTAAAGTGGAAAGACTGTAGTGGACAGAATAAAGTGGAGACTATAGTGGAAAGACTAAAGTGGACAGACTATATTGGGAAGACTGAAGTGGAAAGACTAAGTGGACAGACTAAAGTGGAAAGACTATATTGGAAAGACTAAAGTGGACAGACTAAAGTGGAAAGACTAAAGTGGAAAGACTAAAGTGGACAGACGATAGTGGAAAGACTGTAGTGGACAGAATAAAGTGGAGAGTATAGTGGAAAGAATAAAGTGGATAGAGAATAGTGGAAAGACTAAAGAGGACAGACTGTAGTGGAAAGACAATAGTGGAGAGACTGTAGTGGACAGAATAAAGTGGAGACTATAGTGGAAAGTCTAAAGTGGAAAGACTAAAGTGGACAGAGAACAGTGGAAAGACTAAAGTGGAAAGACTGTAGTGGACAGAATAAAGTGGAGACTATAGTGGAAAGACTAAAGTGAACAGATTATAGTGGAAAGACTGTAGTGGACAGAATAAAGTGGAGACAATAGTGGAAAGACTAAAGTGGACAGAGAATAGTGGAAAGACTAAAGTGGACAGACTACACTGGAAAGACTATAGTGGAAAGACTGTAGTGGACAGAATAAAGTGGAGACTATAGTGGAAAGACTAAAGTGGACAGACTATAGTGGAAAGACTGAAGTGGAAAGACTAAGTGGACAGACTAAAGTTGAAAGACTATAGTGGAAAGACTAAAGTGGACAGACTATAGTGGAAAGACTGTAGTGGACAGAATAAAGTGGAGACTATAGTGGAAAGACTAAAGTGGACAGATAATAGTAGAGAGACTAAAGTGGAAAGACTGTAGTGGAAAGACTGTAGTGGACAGAATAAAGTGGAGACTATAGTGGAAAGACTAAAGTGGAAAGACTAAAATGGACAGAATATAGTGGAAAGACTGAAGTGGACAGACTAAAGTGGAAAAACTAAAGTGGAAAGACTAAAGTGGACAGACTATAGTTGATAGACTATAGTGGAAAGACTGTAGTGGACAGAAGAAAGTGTAGACTATAGTGGAAAGACTAAAGTGGGCAGAGAATAGTGGAAAGACTAAAGTGGACAGACTATAGTGGAAAGACTGTAGTGGACAGAATAAAGTGGAGACTATAGTGGAAAGACTAAAGTAGACAGATAATAGTAGAAAGACTAAAGTGGAAAGACTGTAGTGGACAGAATAAAGTGGAGACTATAGTGGAAAGACTAAAGTGGACAGACTATAGTGGAAAGACTGAAGTGGAAAGACTAAGTGGACAGACTAAAGTGGAAAGACTATAGTGGAAAGACTAAAGTGGACAGACTAAAGTGGAAAGACTAAAGTGGAAAGACTAAAGTGGACAGACGATAGTGGAAAGACTGTAGTGGACAGAATAAAGTGGAGAGTATAGTGGAAAGAATAAAGTGGACAGAGAATAGTGGAAAGACTAAAGAGGACAGACTATAGTGGAAAGACATTAGTGGAGAGACTGTAGTGGACAGAATAAAGTGGAGACTATAGTGGAAAGTCTAAAGTGGAAAGACTAAAGTGGACAGAGAACAGTGGAAAGACTAAAGTGGAAAGACTGTAGTGGACAGAATAAAGTGGAGACTATAGTGGAAAGACTAAAGTGAACAGATTATAGTGGAAAGACTATAGTGGAAAGACTGTAGTGGACAGAATAAAGTGGAGACTATAGTGGAAAGACTAAAGTGGACAGAGAATAGTGGAAAGACTAAAGTGGACAGACTACACTGGAAAGACTATAGTGGAAAGACTGTAGTGGACAGAATAAAGTGGAGACTATAGTGGAAAGACTAAAGTGGAAAGACTAAAATGGACAGACTATAGTGGAAATACTGAAGTGAACAGACTAAAGTGGAAAAACTAAAGTGGAAAGACTAAAGTGGACAGACTATAGTTGAAAGACTATAGTGGAAAGACTGTAGTGGACAGAATAAAGTGTAGACTATAGTGCAAAGACTAAAGTGGGCAGAGAATAGTGGAAAGACTAAAGTGGACAGACTATAGTGGAAAGACTGTAGTGGACAGAATAAAGTGGAGACTATAGTGGAAAGACTAAAGTAGACAGATAATAGTAGAAAGACTAAAGTGGAAAGACTGTAGTGGACAGAATAAAGTGGAGACTATAGTGGAAAGACTAAAGTGGACAGACTATAGTGGAAAGACTGAAGTGGAAAGACTAAGTGGACAGACTAAAGTTGAAAGACTATAGTGGAAAGACTAAAGTGGACAGACTATAGTGGAAAGACTGTAGTGGACAGAATAAAGTGGAGACTATAGTGGAAAGACTAAAGTGGACAGATAATAGTAGAGAGACTAAAGTGGAAAGACTGTAGTGGACAGAATAAAGTGGAGACTATAGTGGAAAGACTAAAGTGGAAAGACTATAGTGGAAAGACTGAAGTGGAAAGACTAAGTGTACAGACTAAAGTGGAAAGACTATAGTGAAAAGACTAAAGAGGACAGACTATAGTGGAAAGACTAAAGTAGAAAGACTAAAGTGGACATACTATAGTGGAAAGACTAAAGGTGACAGACTATAGTGGAAAGACTAAAGTGGACAGAGATTAGTGGAAAGACTAAAGTGGACAGACTATAGTGGAAAGACTAAAGTGGACAGACTAAAGTGGAAAGACTAAAGTGGAAAGACTAAAGTGGACAGACTATAGTGGAAAGACTATAGTGGAGAGACTGTAGTGGACAGAATAAAGTGAAGACTATAGTGGGAAGTCTAAAGTGGAAAGACTAAAGTGGACAGAGAATAGTGGAAAGACTAAAGTGGAAAGACTGTAGTGGACAGAATAAAGTGGAGTCTATAGTGGAAAGACTAAAGTGGAAAGACTAAAGTGGACAGACCATAGTGGAAAGACTATAGTGGAAAGACTGTAGTGGACAGAATAAAGTGGAGACTATAGTGGAAAGACTGTAGTGGACAGAATAAAGTGGAGACTATAGTGGAAAGACTAAAGTGGAAAGACTAAAGTGGAAAGACTATAGAGGAAAGATTGAAGTGGACAGACTAAAGTGGAAAAACTAAAGTGGAAAGACTAAAGTGGACAGACTAAAGTTGAAAGACTAAAGTGGAATGACTAAAGTGGACAGACTATAGTGGAAAGACATAAGTGGAAAGACTGTAGTGGACAGAATAAAGTGGAGACTATAGTGGAAAGACTAAAGTGAACAGATTATAGTGGAAAGACTATAGTAGAAAGACTGTAGTGGACAGAATAAAGTGGAGACTATAGTGGAAAGACTAAAGTGGACAGAGAATAGTGGAAAGACTAAAGTGGACAGACTACACTGGAAAGACTATAGTGGAAAGACTGTAGTGGACAGAATAAAGTGGAGACTATAGTGGAAAGACTAAAGTGGAAAGACTAAAATGGACAGAATATAGTGGAAAGACTGAAGTGGACAGACTAAAGTGGAAAAACTAAAGTGGAAAGACTAAAGTGGACAGACTATAGTTGAAAGACTATAGTGGAAAGACTGTAGTGGACAGATTAAAGTGTAGACTATAGTGGAAAGACTAAAGTGGGCAGAGAATAGTGGAAAGACTAAAGTGGACAGACTATAGTGGAAAGACTGTAGTGGACAGAATAAAGTGGAGACTATAGTGGAAAGACTAAAGTAGACAGATAATAGTAGAAAGACTAAAGTGGAAAGACTGTAGTGGACAGAATAAAGTGGAGACTATAGTGGAAAGACTAAAGTGGACAGACTATAGTGGAAAGACTGAAGTGGAAAGACTAAGTGGACAGACTAAAGTGGAAAGACTATAGTGGAAAGACTAAAGTGGACAGACTAAAGTGGAAAGACTAAAGTGGAAAGACTAAAGTGGACAGACGATAGTGGAAAGACTGTAGTGGACAGAATAAAGTGGAGAGTATAGTGGAAAGAATAAAGTGGATAGAGAATAGTGGAAAGACTAAAGAGGACAGACTGTAGTGGAAAGACAATAGTGGAGAGTCTGTAGTGGACAGAATAAAGTGGAGACTATAGTGGAAAGTCTAAAGTGGAAAGACTAAAGTGGACAGAGAACAGTGGAAAGACTAAAGTGGAAAGAATGTAGTGGACAGAATAAAGTGGAGACTATAGTGGAAAGACTAAAGTGAACAGATTATAGTGGAAAGACTATAGTGGAAAGACTGTAGTGGACAGAATAAAGTGGAGACAATAGTGGAAAGACTAAAGTGGACAGAGAATAGTGGAAAGACTAAAGTGGACACACTAAAGTGGACAGAGAATAGTGGAAAGACTAAAGTGGAAAGACTGTAGTGGACTGAATAAAGTGGAGTCTATAGTGGAAAGACTAAAGTGGACAGACCATAGTGGAAAGACTATAGTGGAAAGACTGTAGTGGACAGAATAAAGTGGAGACTATAGTGGAAAGACTGTAGTGGACAGAATAAAGTGGAGACTATAGTGGAAAGACTAAAGTGGAAAGACTAAAGTGGACAGACTATAGAGGAAAGATTGAAGTGGACAGACTAAAGTGGAAAAACTAAAGTGGAAAGACTAAAGTGGACAGACTAAAGTGGAAAGACTAAAGTGGACAGACTATAGTGGAAAGACTAAAGTGGACAGACTAAAGTGAAAAGACTAAAGTGGAAAGACTAAAGTGGACAGACGATAGTGGAAATGACTAAAGTGGAAAGACTAAAGTGGACAGACTAAAGTGGAAAGACGAAAGTGGACAGACTCTAGTGGAAAGATTGAAGTGGAAAGACTAAATCGACAGACTAAAGCGGAAAGACTAAAGTGGAAAGACTAAAGTGGACAGACTATAGTGGAAAGACTAAAGTGGACAGACTAAAGTGGAAAGACTAAAGTGGAAAGACTAAAGTGGACAGAATATAGTGGAAAGACTTTAGTGGAAAGACTGTAGTGGACAGACTAAAGTGGAAAGACTATAGTGGAAAGACTAAAGTGGACAGACTATAGTGGAAAGACTAAAGTGGAAAGACGAAAGTGGACATACTATAGTGGAAAGACTAAAGGTGACAGACTATAGTGGAAAGACTAAAGTGGACAGAGATTAGTGGAAAGACTAAAGTGGACAGACTATAGTGGAAAGACTAAAGTGGACAGACTAAAGTGGAAAGACTAAAGTGGAAAGACTAAAGTGGACAGACTATAGTGGAAAGACTATAGTGGAGAGACTGTAGTGGACAGAATAAAGTGGAGACTATAGTGGAAAGTCTAAAGTGGAAAGACTAAAGTGGACAGAGAATAGTGGAAAGACTAAAGTGGAAAGACTGTAGTGGACAGAATAAAGTGGAGTCTATAGTGGAAAGACTAAAGTGGAAAGACTAAAGTGGACAGACTATAGTGGAAAGACTATAGTGGAAAGACTGTAGTGGACAGAATAAAGGGGAGACTATAGTGGAAAGACTGTAGTGGACAGAATAAAGTGGAGACTATAGTGGAAAGACTAAAGTGGAAAGACTAAAGTGGACAGACTATAGAGGAAAGATTGAAGTGGACAGACTAAAGTGGAAAAACTAAAGTGGAAAGACTAAAGTGGACAGACTAAAGTGGAAAGACTAAAGCGGAATGACTAAAGTGGACAGACTATAGTGGAAAGACATAAGTGGAAAGACTGTAGTGGACAGAATAAAGTGGAGACTATAGTGGAAAGACTAAAGTGGAAAGACTAAAGTGGACAGACTATAGTGGAAAGACTATAGTGGAAAGACTGTAGTGGACAGAATAAAGTGGAGACTATAGTGGAAAGACTAAAGTGGACAGAATAAAGTGGAAAGACTAAAGTGGACAGATTATAGTGGAAAGACATAAGGGGAAAGACTGTAGTGGACAGAATAAAGTGGAGACTAAAGTGGAAAGACTAAAGTGGAAAGAAAAAAGTGGACAGACTATAGTGGAAAGACTATAGTGGAAAGACTGTAGTGGACAGAATAACGTGGAGACTATAGTGGAAAGACTAAAGTGGACAGACTATAGTGGAAAGACTAAAGTGGACAGACTATAGTGGAAAGACTAAAGTGGACAGACTAAAGTGAAAAGACTAAAGTGGAAAGACTAAATTGGACAGACGATAGTGGAAATGACTAAAGTGGAAAGACTAAAGTGGACAGACTAAAGTGGAAAGACTAAAGTGGACAGACTATAGTGGAAAGACTATAGTGGAAAGACTGTAGTGGACAGAATAAAGTTGAGACTATAGTGGAAAGACTAAAGTGGAAAGACTAAAGTGGAAAGACTAAAGTGGACAGAGATTAGTGGAAAGACTAAAGTGGACAGACTATAGCGGAAAGACTAAAGTGGACAGACTAAAGTGGAAAGACTAAAGTGGAAAGACTAAAGTGGACAGACTATAGTGGAAAGACTGTAGTGGACAGAATAAAGTGGAGAGTATAGTGGAAAGACTAAAGTGAACAGATTATAGTGGAAAGACTGTAGTGGACAGAATAAAGTGGAGACAATAGTGGAAAGACTAAAGTGGACAGAGAATAGTGGAAAGACTAAAGTGGACAGACTACACTGGAAAGACTATAGTGGAAAGACTGTAGTGGACAGAATAAAGTGGAGACTATAGTGGAAAGACTAAAGTGGACAGACTATAGTGGAAAGACTGAAGTGGAAAGACTAAGTGGACAGACTAAAGTTGAAAGACTATAGTGGAAAGACTAAAGTGGACAGACTATAGTGGAAAGACTGTAGTGGACAGAATAAAGTGGAGACTATAGTGGAAAGACTAAAGTGGACAGATAATAGTAGAGAGACTAAAGTGGAAAGACTGTAGTGGAAAGACTGTAGTGGACAGAATAAAGTGGAGACTATAGTGGAAAGACTAAAGTGGAAAGACTAAAATGGACAGAATATAGTGGAAAGACTGAAGTGGACAGACTAAAGTGGAAAAACTAAAGTGGAAAGACTAAAGTGGACAGACTATAGTTGATAGACTATAGTGGAAAGACTGTAGTGGACAGAAGAAAGTGTAGACTATAGTGGAAAGACTAAAGTGGGCAGAGAATAGTGGAAAGACTAAAGTGGACAGACTATAGTGGAAAGACTGTAGTGGACAGAATAAAGTGGAGACTATAGTGGAAAGACTAAAGTAGACAGATAATAGTAGAAAGACTAAAGTGGAAAGACTGTAGTGGACAGAATAAAGTGGAGACTATAGTGGAAAGACTAAAGTGGACAGACTATAGTGGAAAGACTGAAGTGGAAAGACTAAGTGGACAGACTAAAGTGGAAAGACTATAGTGGAAAGACTAAAGTGGACAGACTAAAGTGGAAAGACTAAAGTGAAAGACTAAAGTGGACAGACGATAGTGGAAAGACTGTAGTGGACAGAATAAAGTGGAGAGTATAGTGGAAAGAATAAAGTGGACAGAGAATAGTGGAAAGACTAAAGAGGACAGACTATAGTGGAAAGACATTAGTGGAGAGACTGTAGTGGACAGAATAAAGTGGAGACTATAGTGGAAAGTCTAAAGTGGAAAGACTAAAGTGGACAGAGAACAGTGGAAAGACTAAAGTGGAAAGACTGTAGTGGACAGAATAAAGTGGAGACTATAGTGGAAAGACTAAAGTGAACAGATTATAGTGGAAAGACTATAGTGGAAAGACTTTAGTGGACAGAATAAAGTGGAGACTATAGTGGAAAGACTAAAGTGGACAGAGAATAGTGGAAAGACTAAAGTGGACAGACTACACTGGAAAGACTATAGTGGAAAGACTGTAGTGGACAGAATAAAGTGGAGACTATAGTGGAAAGACTAAAGTGGAAAGACTAAAATGGACAGACTATAGTGGAAATACTGAAGTGAACAGACTAAAGTGGAAAAACTAAAGTGGAAAGACTAAAGTGGACAGACTATAGTTGAAAGACTATAGTGGAAAGACTGTAGTGGACAGAATAAAGTGTAGACTATAGTGCAAAGACTAAAGTGGGCAGAGAATAGTGGAAAGACTAAAGTGGACAGACTATAGTGGAAAGACTGTAGTGGACAGAATAAAGTGGAGACTATAGTGGAAAGACTAAAGTAGACAGATAATAGTAGAAAGACTAAAGTGGAAAGACTGTAGTGGACAGAATAAAGTGGAGACTATAGTGGAAAGACTAAAGTGGACAGACTATAGTGGAAAGACTGAAGTGGAAAGACTAAGTGGACAGACTAAAGTTGAAAGACTATAGTGGAAAGACTAAAGTGGACAGACTATAGTGGAAAGACTGTAGTGGACAGAATAAAGTGGAGACTATAGTGGAAAGACTAAAGTGGACAGATAATAGTAGAGAGACTAAAGTGGAAAGACTGTAGTGGACAGAATAAAGTGGAGACTATAGTGGAAAGACTAAAGTGGAAAGACTATAGTGGAAAGACTGAAGTGGAAAGACTAAGTGTACAGACTAAAGTGGAAAGACTATAGTGAAAAGACTAAAGAGGACAGACTATAGTGGAAAGACTAAAGTAGAAAGACTAAAGTGGACATACTATAGTGGAAAGACTAAAGGTGACAGACTATAGTGGAAAGACTAAAGTGGACAGAGATTAGTGGAAAGACTAAAGTGGACAGACTATAGTGGAAAGACTAAAGTGGACAGACTAAAGTGGAAAGACTAAAGTGGAAAGACTAAAGTGGACAGACTATAGTGGAAAGACTATAGTGGAGAGACTGTAGTGGACAGAATAAAGTGAAGACTATAGTGGGAAGTCTAAAGTGGAAAGACTAAAGTGGACAGAGAATAGTGGAAAGACTAAAGTGGAAAGACTGTAGTGGACAGAATAAAGTGGAGTCTATAGTGGAAAGACTAAAGTGGAAAGACTAAAGTGGACAGACCATAGTGGAAAGACTATAGTGGAAAGACTGTAGTGGACAGAATAAAGTGGAGACTATAGTGGAAAGACTGTAGTGGACAGAATAAAGTGGAGACTATAGTGGAAAGACTAAAGTGGAAAGACTAAAGTGGAAAGACTATAGAGGAAAGATTGAAGTGGACAGACTAAAGTGGAAAAACTAAAGTGGAAAGACTAAAGTGGACAGACTAAAGTTGAAAGACTAAAGTGGAATGACTAAGTGGACAGACTATAGTGGAAAGACATAAGTGGAAAGACTGTAGTGGACAGAATAAAGTGGAGACTATAGTGGAAAGACTAAAGTGAACAGATTATAGTGGAAAGACTATAGTAGAAAGACTGTAGTGGACAGAATAAAGTGGAGACTATAGTGGAAAGACTAAAGTGGACAGAGAATAGTGGAAAGACTAAAGTGGACAGACTACACTGGAAAGACTATAGTGGAAAGACTGTAGTGGACAGAATAAAGTGGAGACTATAGTGGAAAGACTAAAGTGGAAAGACTAAAATGGACAGAATATAGTGGAAAGACTGAAGTGGACAGACTAAAGTGGAAAAACTAAAGTGGAAAGACTAAAGTGGACAGACTATAGTTGAAAGACTATAGTGGAAAGACTGTAGTGGACAGATTAAAGTGTAGACTATAGTGGAAAGACTAAAGTGGGCAGAGAATAGTGGAAAGACTAAAGTGGACAGACTATAGTGGAAAGACTGTAGTGGACAGAATAAAGTGGAGACTATAGTGGAAAGACTAAAGTAGACAGATAATAGTAGAAAGACTAAAGTGGAAAGACTGTAGTGGACAGAATAAAGTGGAGACTATAGTGGAAAGACTAAAGTGGACAGACTATAGTGGAAAGACTGAAGTGGAAAGACTAAGTGGACAGACTAAAGTGGAAAGACTATAGTGGAAAGGACTAAAGTGGACAGACTAAAGTGGAAAGACTAAAGTGGAAAGACTAAAGTGGACAGACGATAGTGGAAAGACTGTAGTGGACAGAATAAAGTGGAGAGTATAGTGGAAAGAATAAAGTGGATAGAGAATAGTGGAAAGACTAAAGAGGACAGACTGTAGTGGAAAGACAATAGTGGAGAGTCTGTAGTGGATAGAATAAAGTGGAGACTATAGTGGAAAGTCTAAAGTGGAAAGACTAAAGTGGACAGAGAACAGTGGAAAGACTAAGGGGGGGGGGGGGGGACTAGAAAGTGGAAAGAATGTAGTGGACAGAATAAAGTGGAGACTATAGTGGAAAGACTAAAGTGAACAGATTATAGTGGAAAGACTATAGTGGAAAGACTGTAGTGGACAGAATAAAGTGGAGACAATAGTGGAAAGACTAAAGTGGACAGAGAATAGTGGAAAGACTAAAGTGGACACACTAAAGTGGACAGAGAATAGTGGAAAGACTAAAGTGGAAAGACTGTAGTGGACTGAATAAAGTGGAGTGACAGACCATAGTGGAAAGACTATAGTGGAAAGACTGTAGTGGACAGAATAAAGTGGAGACTATAGTGGAAAGACTGTAGTGGACAGAATAAAGTGGAGACTATAGTGGAAAGACTAAAGTGGAAAGACTAAAGTGGACAGACTATAGAGGAAAGATTGAAGTGGACAGACTAAAGTGGAAAAACTAAAGTGGAAAGACTAAAGTGGACAGACTAAAGTGGAAAGACTAAAGTGGAATGACTAAAGTGGACAGACTATAGTGGAAAGACATAAGTGGAAATACTGTAGTGGACAGAATAAAGTGGAGACTATAGTGGAAAGACTAAAGTGGACAGACTATAGTGGAAAGACTATAGTGGAAAGACTGTAGTGGACAGAATAAAGTGGAGACTATAGTGGAAAGACTAAAGTGGACAGACTAAAGTGGAAAGACTAAAGTGGACAGATTATAGTGGAAAGACATAAGGGGAAAGACTGTAGTGGACAGAATAAAGTGGAGACTAAAGTGGAAAGACTAAAGTGGAAAGAAAAAAGTGGACAGACTATAGTGGAAAGACTATAGTGGAAAGACTGCAGTGGACAGAATAAAGTGGAGACTGTAGTGGAAAGACTAAAGTGGACATACTATAGTGGAAAGACTAAAGTGGACAGACTATAGTGGAAAGACTAAAGTGGACAGACTAAAGTGAAAAGACTAAAGTGGAAAGACTAAAGTGGACAGACGATAGTGGAAATGACTAAAGTGGAAAGACTAAAGTGGACAGACTAAAGTGGAAAGACGAAAGTGGACAGACTCTAGTGGAAAGATTGAAGTGGAAAGACTAAATCGACAGACTAAAGCGGAAAGACTAAAGTGGAAAGACTAAAGTGGACAGACTATAGTGGAAAGACTAAAGTGACAGACTAAGTGGAAAGACTAAAGTGGAAAGACTAAAGTGGACAGAATATAGTGGAAAGACTTTAGTGGAAAGACTGTAGTGGACAGACTAAAGTGGAAAGACTATAGTGGAAAGACTAAAGTGGACAGACTATAGTGGAAAGACTAAAGTGGAAAGACGAAAGTGGACATACTATAGTGGAAAGACTAAAGGTGACAGACTATAGTGGAAAGACTAAAGTGGACAGAGATTAGTGGAAAGACTAAAGTGGACAGACTATAGTGGAAAGACTAAAGTGGACAGACTAAAGTGGAAAGACTAAAGTGGAAAGACTAAAGTGGACAGACTATAGTGGAAAGACTATAGTGGAGAGACTGTAGTGGACAGAATAAAGTGGAGACTATAGTGGAAAGTCTAAAGTGGAAAGACTAAAGTGGACAGAGAATAGTGGAAAGACTAAAGTGGAAAGACTGTAGTGGACAGAATAAAGTGGAGTCTATAGTGGAAAGACTAAAGTGGAAAGACTAAAGTGGACAGACTATAGTGGAAAGACTATAGTGGAAAGACTGTAGTGGACAGAATAAAGGGGAGACTATAGTGGAAAGACTGTAGTGGACAGAATAAAGTGGAGACTATAGTGGAAAGACTAAAGTGGAAAGACTAAAGTGGACAGACTATAGAGGAAAGATTGAAGTGGACAGACTAAAGTGGAAAAACTAAAGTGGAAAGACTAAAGTGGACAGACTAAAGTGGAAAGACTAAAGCGGAATGACTAAAGTGGACAGACTATAGTGGAAAGACATAAGTGGAAAGACTGTAGTGGACAGAATAAAGTGGAGACTATAGTGGAAAGACTAAAGTGGAAAGACTAAAGTGGACAGACTATAGTGGAAAGACTATAGTGGAAAGACTGTAGTGGACAGAATAAAGTGGAGACTATAGTGGAAAGACTAAAGTGGACAGAATAAAGTGGAAAGACTAAGTGGACAGATTATAGTGGAAAGACATAAGGGGAAAGACTGTAGTGGACAGAATAAAGTGGAGACTAAAGTGGAAAGACTAAAGTGGAAAGAAAAAAGTGGACAGACTATAGTGGAAAGACTATAGTGGAAAGACTGTAGTGGACAGAATAACGTGGAGACTATAGTGGAAAGACTAAAGTGGACAGACTATAGTGGAAAGACTAAAGTGGACAGACTATAGTGGAAAGAATAAAGTGGACAGACTAAAGTGAAAAGACTAAAGTGGAAAGACTAAATTGGACAGACGATAGTGGAAATGACTAAAGTGGAAAGACTAAAGTGGACAGACTAAAGTGGAAAGACTAAAGTGGACAGACTATAGTGGAAAGACTATAGTGGAAAGACTGTAGTGGACAGAATAAAGTTGAGACTATAGTGGAAAGACTAAAGTGGAAAGACTAAAGTGGAAAGACTAAAGTGGACAGAGATTAGTGGAAAGACTAAAGTGGACAGACTATAGCGGAAAGACTAAAGTGGACAGACTAAAGTGGAAAGACTAAAGTGGAAAGACTAAAGTGGACAGACTATAGTGGAAAGACTGTAGTGGACAGAATAAAGTGGAGAGTATAGTGGAAAGAATAAAGTGGACAGAGAATAGTGGAAAGACTAAAGAGGACAGACTATAGTGGAAAGACTATAGTGGAGACTAAAGTGGACAGACTATAGTGGAAAGACTGTAGTGGACAGAATAAAGTGGAGACTATAGTGGAAAGACTAAAGTAGACAGATAATAGTAGAAAGACTAAAGTGGAAAGACTGTAGTGGAAAGACTAAAGTGGACAGACTAAAGTGGAAAGACTAAAGTGGAAAGACTAAAGTGGACAGACGATAGTGGAAAGACTGTAGTGGACAGAATAAAGTGGAGACTATAGTGGAAAAACTAAAGTGGACAGACTATAGTGGAAAGACTGAAGTGGAAAGACTAAGTGGACAGACTAAAGTGGAAAGACTATAGTGGAAAGACTAAAGTGGACAGACTAAAGTGGAAAGACTAAAGTGGAAAGACTAAAGTGGACAGACGATAGTGGAAAGACTGTAGTGGACAGAATAAAGTGGAGAGTATAGTGGAAAGACTAAAGTGGACAGAGAATAGTGGAAAGACTAAAGTGGACCGACTACACTGGAAAGACTATAGTGGAAAGACTGTAGTGGACAGAATAAAGTGGAGACTATAGTGGAAAGACTAAAGTGGAAAGACTAAAATGGACAGACTATAGTGGAAAGACTATAGTGGAAAGACTGTAGTGGACAGAATAAAGTGGAGACTATAGTGGAAAGTCTAAAGTGGAAAAACTAAAGTGGACAGAGAACAGTGGAAAGACTAAAGTGGAAAGACTGTAGTGGACAGAATAAAGTGGAGACTATAGTGGAAAGACTAAAGTGAACAGATTATAGTGGAAAGACTATAGTGGAAAGACTGTAGTGGACAGAATAAAGTGGAGACTATAGTGGAAAGACTAAAGTAGACAGATAATAGTAGAAAGACTAAAGTGGAAAGACTGTAGTGGACAGAATAAAGTGGAGACTATAGTGGAAAGACTAAAGTGGACAGACTATATTGGAAAGACTGAAGTGGAAAGACTAAGTGGACAGACTAAAGTGGAAAGACTATAGTGGAAAGACTAAAGTGGACAGACTAAAGTGGAAAGACTAAAGTGGAAAGACTAAAGTGGACAGACGATAGTGGAAAGACTGTAGTGGACAGAATAAAGTGGAGAGTATAGTGGAAAGAATAAAGTGGATTGAGAATAGTGGAAAGACTAAAGAGGACAGACTGTAGTGGAAAGACAATAGTGGAGAGACTGTAGTGGACAGAATAAAGTGGAGACTATAGTGGAAAGTCTAAAGTGGAAAGACTAAAGTGGACAGAGAACAGTGGAAAGACTAAAGTGGAAAGACTGTAGTGGACAGAATAAAGTGGAGACTATAGTGGAAAGACTAAAGTGAACAGATTATAGTGGAAAGACTGTAGTGGACAGAATAAAGTGGAGACAATAGTGGAAAGACTAAAGTGGACAGAGAATAGTGGAAAGACTAAAGTGGACAGACTACACTGGAAAGACTATAGTGGAAAGACTGTAGTGGACAGAATAAAGTGGAGACTATAGTGGAAAGACTAAAGTGGACAGACTATAGTGGAAAGACTGAAGTGGAAAGACTAAGTGGACAGACTAAAGTTGAAAGACTATAGTGGAAAGACTAAAGTGGACAGACTATAGTGGAAAGACTGTAGTGGACAGAATAAAGTGGAGACTATAGTGGAAAGACTAAAGTGGACAGATAATAGTAGAGAGACTAAAGTGGAAAGACTGTAGTGGAAAGACTGTAGTGGACAGAATAAAGTGGAGACTATAGTGGAAAGACTAAAGTGGAAAGACTAAAATGGACAGAATATAGTGGAAAGACTGAAGTGGACAGACTAAAGTGGAAAAACTAAAGTGGAAAGACTAAAGTGGACAGACTATAGTTGATAGACTATAGTGGAAAGACTGTAGTGGACAGAAGAAAGTGTAGACTATAGTGGAAAGACTAAAGTGGGCAGAGAATAGTGGAAAGACTAAAGTGGACAGACTATAGTGGAAAGACTGTAGTGGACAGAATAAAGTGGAGACTATAGTGGAAAGACTAAAGTAGACAGATAATAGTAGAAAGACTAAAGTGGAAAGACTGTAGTGGACAGAATAAAGTGGAGACTATAGTGGAAAGACTAAAGTGGACAGACTATAGTGGAAAGACTGAAGTGGAAAGACTAAGTGGACAGACTAAAGTGGAAAGACTATAGCGGAAAGACTAAAGTGGACAGACTACAGTGGAAAGACTAAAGTGGAAAGACTAAAGTGGACAGACGATAGTGGAAAGACTGTAGTGGACAGAATAAAGTGGAGAGTATAGTGGAAAGAATAAAGTGGACAGAGAATAGTGGAAAGACTAAAGAGGACAGACTATAGTGGAAAGACATTAGTGGAGAGACTGTAGTGGACAGAATAAAGTGGAGACTATAGTGGAAAGTCTAAAGTGGAAAGACTAAAGTGGACAGAGAACAGTGGAAAGACTAAAGTGGAAAGACTGTAGTGGACAGAATAAAGTGGAGACTATAGTGGAAAGACTAAAGTGAACAGATTATAGTGGAAAGACTATAGTGGAAAGACTGTAGTGGACAGAATAAAGTGGAGACTATAGTGGAAAGACTAAAGTGGACAGAGAATAGTGGAAAGACTAAAGTGGACAGACTACACTGGAAAGACTATAGTGGAAAGACTGTAGTGGACAGAATAAAGTGGAGACTATAGTGGAAAGACTAAAGTGGAAAGACTAAAATGGACAGACTATAGTGGAAATACTGAAGTGAACAGACTAAAGTGGAAAAACTAAAGTGGAAAGACTAAAGTGGACAGACTATAGTTGAAAGACTATAGTGGAAAGACTGTAGTGGACAGAATAAAGTGTAGACTATAGTGCAAAGACTAAAGTGGGCAGAGAATAGTGGAAAGACTAAAGTGGACAGACTATAGTGGAAAGACTGTAGTGGACAGAATAAAGTGGAGACTATAGTGGAAAGACTAAAGTAGACAGATAATAGTAGAAAGACTAAAGTGGAAAGACTGTAGTGGACAGAATAAAGTGGAGACTATAGTGGAAAGACTAAAGTGGACAGACTATAGTGGAAAGACTGAAGTGGAAAGACTAAGTGGACAGACTAAAGTTGAAAGACTATAGTGGAAAGACTAAAGTGGACAGACTATAGTGGAAAGACTGTAGTGGACAGAATAAAGTGGAGACTATAGTGGAAAGACTAAAGTGGACAGATAATAGTAGAGAGACTAAAGTGGAAAGACTGTAGTGGACAGAATAAAGTGGAGACTATAGTGGAAAGACTAAAGTGGAAAGACTATAGTGGAAAGACTGAAGTGGAAAGACTAAGTGTACAGACTAAAGTGGAAAGACTATAGTGAAAAGACTAAAGAGGACAGACTATAGTGGAAAGACTAAAGTAGAAAGACTAAAGTGGACATACTATAGTGGAAAGACTAAAGGTGACAGACTATAGTGGAAAGACTAAAGTGGACAGAGATTAGTGGAAAGACTAAAGTGGACAGACTATAGTGGAAAGACTAAAGTGGACAGACTAAAGTGGAAAGACTAAAGTGGAAAGACTAAAGTGGACAGACTATAGTGGAAAGACTATAGTGGAGAGACTGTAGTGGACAGAATAAAGTGAAGACTATAGTGGGAAGTCTAAAGTGGAAAGACTAAAGTGGACAGAGAATAGTGGAAAGACTAAAGTGGAAAGACTGTAGTGGACAGAATAAAGTGGAGTCTATAGTGGAAAGACTAAAGTGGAAAGACTAAAGTGGACAGACCATAGTGGAAAGACTATAGTGGAAAGACTGTAGTGGACAGAATAAAGTGGAGACTATAGTGGAAAGACTGTAGTGGACAGAATAAAGTGGAGACTATAGTGGAAAGACTAAAGTGGAAAGACTAAAGTGGAAAGACTATAGAGGAAAGATTGAAGTGGACAGACTAAAGTGGAAAAACTAAAGTTGAAAGACTAAAGTGGACAGACTAAAGTTGAAAGACTAAAGTGGAATGACTAAAGTGGACAGACTATAGTGGAAAGACATAAGTGGAAAGACTGTAGTGGACAGAATAAAGTGGAGACTATAGTGGAAAGACTAAAGTGAACAGATTATAGTGGAAAGACTATAGTAGAAAGACTGTAGTGGACAGAATAAAGTGGAGACTATAGTGGAAAGACTAAAGTGGACAGAGAATAGTGGAAAGACTAAAGTGGACAGACTACACTGGAAAGACTATAGTGGAAAGACTGTAGTGGACAGAATAAAGTGGAGACTATAGTGGAAAGACTAAAGTGGAAAGACTAAAATGGACAGAATATAGTGGAAAGACTGAAGTGGACAGACTAAAGTGGAAAAACTAAAGTGGAAAGACTAAAGTGGACAGACTATAGTTGAAAGACTATAGTGGAAAGACTGTAGTGGACAGATTAAAGTGTAGACTATAGTGGAAAGACTAAAGTGGGCAGAGAATAGTGGAAAGACTAAAGTGGACAGACTATAGTGGAAAGACTGTAGTGGACAGAATAAAGTGGAGACTATAGTGGAAAGACTAAAGTAGACAGATAATAGTAGAAAGACTAAAGTGGAAAGACTGTAGTGGACAGAATAAAGTGGAGACTATAGTGGAAAGACTAAAGTGGACAGACTATAGTGGAAAGACTGAAGTGGAAAGACTAAGTGGACAGACTAAAGTGGAAAGACTATAGTGGAAAGACTAAAGTGGACAGACTAAAGTGGAAAGACTAAAGTGGAAAGACTAAAGTGGACAGACGATAGTGGAAAGACTGTAGTGGACAGAATAAAGTGGAGAGTATAGTGGAAAGAATAAAGTGGATAGAGAATAGTGGAAAGACTAAAGAGGACAGACTGTAGTGGAAAGACAATAGTGGAGAGTCTGTAGTGGACAGAATAAAGTGGAGACTATAGTGGAAAGTCTAAAGTGGAAAGACTAAAGTGGACAGAGAACAGTGGAAAGACTAAAGTGGAAAGAATGTAGTGGACAGAATAAAGTGGAGACTATAGTGGAAAGACTAAAGTGAACAGATTATAGTGGAAAGACTATAGTGGAAAGACTGTAGTGGACAGAATAAAGTGGAGACAATAGTGGAAAGACTAAAGTGGACAGAGAATAGTGGAAAGACTAAAGTGGACACACTAAAGTGGACAGAGAATAGTGGAAAGACTAAAGTGGAAAGACTGTAGTGGACTGAATAAAGTGGAGTCTATAGTGGAAAGACTAAAGTGGACAGACCATAGTGGAAAGACTATAGTGGAAAGACTGTAGTGGACAGAATAAAGTGGAGACTATAGTGGAAAGACTGTAGTGGACAGAATAAAGTGGAGACTATAGTGGAAAGACTAAAGTGGAAAGACTAAAGTGGACAGACTATAGAGGAAAGATTGAAGTGGACAGACTAAAGTGGAAAAACTAAAGTGGAAAGACTAAAGTGGACAGACTAAAGTGGAAAGACTAAAGTGGAATGACTAAAGTGGACAGACTATAGTGGAAAGACATAAGTGGAAATACTGTAGTGGACAGAATAAAGTGGAGACTATAGTGGAAAGACTAAAGTGGACAGACTATAGTGGAAAGACTATAGTGGAAAGACTGTAGTGGACAGAATAAAGTGGAGACTATAGTGGAAAGACTAAAGTGGACAGACTAAAGTGGAAAGACTAAAGTGGACAGATTATAGTGGAAAGACATAAGGGGAAAGACTGTAGTGGACAGAATAAAGTGGAGACTAAAGTGGAAAGACTAAAGTGGAAAGAAAAAAGTGGACAGACTATAGTGGAAAGACTATAGTGGAAAGACTGCAGTGGACAGAATAAAGTGGAGACTATAGTGGAAAGACTAAAGTGGACATACTATAGTGGAAAGACTAAAGTGGACAGACTATAGTGGAAAGACTAAAGTGGACAGACTAAAGTGAAAAGACTAAAGTGGAAAGACTAAAGTGGACAGACGATAGTGGAAATGACTAAAGTGGAAAGACTAAAGTGGACAGACTAAAGTGGAAAGACGAAAGTGGACAGACTCTAGTGGAAAGATTGAAGTGGAAAGACTAAATCGACAGACTAAAGCGGAAAGACTAAAGTGGAAAGACTAAAGTGGACAGACTATAGTGGAAAGACTAAAGTGGACAGACTAAAGTGGAAAGACTAAAGTGGAAAGACTAAAGTGGACAGAATATAGTGGAAAGACTTTAGTGGAAAGACTGTAGTGGACAGACTAAAGTGGAAAGACTATAGTGGAAAGACTAAAGTGGACAGACTATAGTGGAAAGACTAAAGTGGAAAGACTAAAGTGGACATACTATAGTGGAAAGACTAAAGGTGACAGACTATAGTGGAAAGACTAAAGTGGACAGAGATTAGTGGAAAGACTAAAGTGGACAGACTATAGTGGAAAGACTAAAGTGGACAGACTAAAGTGGAAAGACTAAAGTGGAAAGACTAAAGTGGACAGACTATAGTGGAAAGACTATAGTGGAGAGACTGTAGTGGACAGAATAAAGTGGAGACTATAGTGGAAAGTCTAAAGTGGAAAGACTAAAGTGGACAGAGAATAGTGGAAAGACTAAAGTGGAAAGACTGTAGTGGACAGAATAAAGTGGAGTCTATAGTGGAAAGACTAAAGTGGAAAGACTAAAGTGGACAGACTATAGTGGAAAGACTATAGTGGAAAGACTGTAGTGGACAGAATAAAGGGGAGACTATAGTGGAAAGACTGTAGTGGACAGAATAAAGTGGAGACTATAGTGGAAAGACTAAAGTGGAAAGACTAAAGTGGACAGACTATAGAGGAAAGATTGAAGTGGACAGACTAAAGTGGAAAAACTAAAGTGGAAAGACTAAAGTGGACAGACTAAAGTGGAAAGACTAAAGCGGAATGACTAAAGTGGACAGACTATAGTGGAAAGACATAAGTGGAAAGACTGTAGTGGACAGAATAAAGTGGAGACTATAGTGGAAAGACTAAAGTGGAAAGACTAAAGTGGACAGACTATAGTGGAAAGACTATAGTGGAAAGACTGTAGTGGACAGAATAAAGTGGAGACTATAGTGGAAAGACTAAAGTGGACAGAATAAAGTGGAAAGACTAAAGTGGACAGATTATAGTGGAAAGACATAAGGGGAAAGACTGTAGTGGACAGAATAAAGTGGAGACTAAAGTGGAAAGACTAAAGTGGAAAGAAAAAAGTGGACAGACTATAGTGGAAAGACTATAGTGGAAAGACTGTAGTGGACAGAATAACGTGGAGACTATAGTGGAAAGACTAAAGTGGACAGACTATAGTGGAAAGACTAAAGTGGACAGACTATAGTGGAAAGACTAAAGTGGACAGACTAAAGTGAAAAGACTAAAGTGGAAAGACTAAATTGGACAGACGATAGTGGAAATGACTAAAGTGGAAAGACTAAAGTGGACAGACTAAAGTGGAAAGACTAAAGTGGACAGACTATAGTGGAAAGACTATAGTGGAAAGACTGTAGTGGACAGAATAAAGTTGAGACTATAGTGGAAAGACTAAAGTGGAAAGACTAAAGTGGAAAGACTAAAGTGGACAGAGATTAGTGGAAAGACTAAAGTGGACAGACTATAGCGGAAAGACTAAAGTGGACAGACTAAAGTGGAAAGACTAAAGTGGAAAGACTAAAGTGGACAGACTATAGTGGAAAGACTGTAGTGGACAGAATAAAGTGGAGAGTATAGTGGAAAGAATAAAGTGGACAGAGAATAGTGGAAAGACTAAAGAGGACAGACTATAGTGGAAAGACTATAGTGGAGACTAAAGTGGACAGACTATAGTGGAAAGACTGTAGTGGACAGAATAAAGTGGAGACTATAGTGGAAAGACTAAAGTAGACAGATAATAGTAGAAAGACTAAAGTGGAAAGACTGTAGTGGAAAGACTAAAGTGGACAGACTAAAGTGGAAAGACTAAAGTGGAAAGACTAAAGTGGACAGACGATAGTGGAAAGACTGTAGTGGACAGAATAAAGTGGAGACTATAGTGGAAAAACTAAAGTGGACAGACTATAGTGGAAAGACTGAAGTGGAAAGACTAAGTGGACAGACTAAAGTGGAAAGACTATAGTGGAAAGACTAAAGTGGACAGACTAAAGTGGAAAGACTAAAGTGGAAAGACTAAAGTGGACAGACGATAGTGGAAAGACTGTAGTGGACAGAATAAAGTGGAGAGTATAGTGGAAAGACTAAAGTGGACAGAGAATAGTGGAAAGACTAAAGTGGACCGACTACACTGGAAAGACTATAGTGGAAAGACTGTAGTGGACAGAATAAAGTGGAGACTATAGTGGAAAGACTAAAGTGGAAAGACTAAAATGGACAGACTATAGTGGAAAGACTATAGTGGAAAGACTGTAGTGGACAGAATAAAGTGGAGACTATAGTGGAAAGTCTAAAGTGGAAAGACTAAAGTGGACAGAGAACAGTGGAAAGACTAAAGTGGAAAGACTGTAGTGGACAGAATAAAGTGGAGACTATAGTGGAAAGACTAAAGTGAACAGATTATAGTGGAAAGACTATAGTGGAAAGACTGTAGTGGACAGAATAAAGTGGAGACTATAGTGGAAAGACTAAAGTGGACAGAGAATAGTGGAAAGACTAAAGTGGACCGACTACACTGGAAAGACTATAGTGGAAAGACTGTAGTGGACAGAATAAAGTGGAGACTATAGTGGAAAGACTAAAGTGGAAAGACTAAAGTGGACAGACTATAGAGGAAAGATTGAAGTGGACAGACTAAAGTGGAAAAACTAAAGTGGAAAGACTAAAGTGGACAGACTAAAGTGGAAAGACTAAAGTGGAATGACTAAAGTGGACAGACTATAGTGGAAAGACATAAGTGGAAAGACTGTAGTGGAGAGAATAAAGTGGAGACTATAGTGGAAAGACTAAAGTGGAAAGACTAAAGTGGACAGACTATAGTGGAAAGACTATAGTGGAAAGACTGTAGTGGACAGAATAAAGTGGAGACTATAGTGGAAAGACTAAAGTGGACAGACTAAAGTGGAAAGACTAAAGTGGACAGATTATAGTGGAAAGACATAAGGGGAAAGACTGTAGTGGACAGAATAAAGTGGAGACTAAAGTGGAAAGACTAAAGTGGAAAGAAAAAAGTGGACAGACTATAGTGGAAAGACTAAAGTGGACAGACTAAAGTGAAAAGACTAAAGTGGAAAGACTAAAGTGGACAGACGATAGTGGAAATGACTAAAGTGGAAAGACTAAAGTGGACAGACTAAAGTGGAAAGACTAAAGTGGACAGACTCTAGTGGAAAGATTGAAGTGGAAAGACTAAATCGACAGACTAAAGCGGAAAGACTAAAGTGGAAAGACTAAAGTGGACAGACTATAGTGGAAAGACTAAAGTGGACAGACTAAAGTGGAAAGACTAAAGTGGAAAGACTAAAGTGGACAGAATATAGTGGAAAGACTATATTGGAAAGACTGTAGTGGACAGACTAAAGTGGAAAGACTATAGTGGAAAGACTAAAGTGGACAGACTATAGTGGAAAGACTAAAGTGGAAAGACTAAAGTGGACATACTATAGTGGAAAGACTAAAGGTGACAGACTATAGTGGAAAGACTAAAGTGGACAGAGATTAATGGAAAGACTAAAGTGGACAGACTATAGTGGAAAGACTAAAGTGGACAAACTAAAGTGGAAAGACTAAAGTGGAAAGACTAAAGTGGACAGACTATAGTGGAAAGACTATAGTGGAGAGACTGTAGTGGACAGAATAAAGTGGAGACTATATTGGAAAGTCTAAAGTGGAAAGACTAAAGTGGACAGAGAATAGTGGAAAGACTAAAGTGGAAAGACTGTAGTGGACAGAATAAAGTGGAGTCTATAGTGGAAAGACTAAAGTGGACAGACCATAGTGGAAAGACTATAGTGGAAAGACTGTAGTGGACAGAATAAAGTGGAGACTATAGTGGAAAGACTGTAGTGGACAGAATAAAGTGGAGACTATAGTGGAAAGACTAAAGTGGAAAGACTAAAGTGGACAGACTATAGAGGAAAGATTGAAGTGGACAGACTAAAGTGGAAAAACTAAAGTGGAAAGACTAAAGTGGACAGACTAAAGTGGAAAGACTAAAGTGGAATGACTAAAGTGGACAGACTATAGTGGAAAGACATAAGTGGAAAGACTGTAGTGGACAGAATAAAGTGGAGACTATAGTGGAAAGACTAAAGTGGAAAGACTAAAGTGGACAGACTATAGTGGAAAGACTATAGTGGAAAGACTGTAGTGGACAGAATAAAGTGGAGACTATAGTGGAAAGACTAAAGTGGACAGAATAAAGTGGAAAGACTAAAGTGGACAGACTATAGTGGAAAGACTAAAGTGGACAGACTAAAGTGAAAAGACTAAAGTGGAAAGACTAAAGTGGACAGACGATAGTGGAAATGACTAAAGTGGAAAGACTAAAGGGGACAGACTAAAGTGGAAAGACTAAAGTGGAATGACTAAAGTGGACAGACTATAGTGGAAAGACATAAGGGGAAAGACTGTAGTGGACAGAATAAAGTGGAGACTAAAGTGGAAAGACTAAAGTGGAAAGAAAAAAGTGGACAGACTATAGTGGAAAGACTATAGTGGAAAGACTGTAGTGGACAGAATAAAGTGGAGACTATAGTGGAAAGACTAAAGTGGACAGACTATAGTGGAAAGACTAAAGTGGACAGACTATAGTGGAAAGACTAAAGTGGACAGACTAAAGTGAAAAGACTAAAGTGGAAAGACTAAAGTGGACAGACGATAGTGGAAATGACTAAAGTGGAAAGACTAAAGTGGACAGACTAAAGTGGAAGGACTAAAGTGGACAGACTCTAGTGGAAAGATTGAAGTGGAAAGACTAAATCGACAGACTAAAGCGGAAAGACTAAAGTGGAAAGACTAAAGTGGACAGACTATAGTGGAAAGACTAAAGTGGACAGACTAAAGTGGAAAGACTAAAGTGGACAGAATATAGTGGAAAGACTATAGTGGAAAGACTGTAGTGGACAGAATAAAGTTGAGACTATAGTGGAAAGACTAAAGTGGAAAGACTAAAGTGGACAGAGATTAGTGGAAAGACTAAAGTGGACAGACTATAGCGGAAAGACTAAAGTGGACAGACTAAAGTGGAAAGACTAAAGTGGAAAGACTAAAGTGGACAGACTATAGTGGAAAGACTGTAGTGGACAGAATAAAGTGGAGAGTATAGTGGAAAGAATAAAGTGGACAGAGAATAGTGGAAAGACTAAAGAGGACAGACTATAGTGGAAAGACTATAGTGGAGAGACTGTAGTGGACAGAATAAAGTGGAGACTATAGTGGAAAGTCTAAAGTGGAAAGACTAAAGTGGACAGAGAACAGTGGAAAGACTAAAGTGGAAAGACTGTAGTGGACAGAATAAAGTGGAGACTATAGTGGAAAGACTAAAGTGAACAGATTATAGTGGAAAGACTATAGTGGAAAGACTGTAGTGGACAAAATAAAGTGGAGACTATAGTGGAAAGACTAAAGTGGACAGAGAATAGTGGAAAGACTAAAGTGGACAGACTACACTGGAAAGACTATAGTGGAAAGACTGTAGTGGACAGAATAAAGTGGAGACTATAGTGGAAAGACTAAAGTGGAAAGACTAAAATGGACAGAATATAGTGGAAAGACTGAAGTGGACAGACTAAAGTGGACAGAGAACAGTGGAAAGACTAAAGTGGAAAGACTGTAGTGGACAGAATAAAGTGGAGACTATAGTGGAAAGACTAAAGTGAATAGATTATAGTGGAAAGACTATAGTGGAAAGACTGTAGTGGACAGAATAAAGTGGAGACTATAGTGGAAAGACTAAAGTGGACAGAGAATAGTGGAAAGACTAAAGTGGACCGACTACACTGGAAAGACTATAGTGGAAAGACTGTAGTGGACAGAATAAAGTGGAGACTATAGTGGAAAGACTAAAGTGGAAAGACTAAAGTGGACAGACTATAGAGGAAAGATTGAAGTGGACAGACTAAAGTGGAAAAACTAAAGTGGAAAGACTAAAGTGGACAGACTAAAGTGGAAAGACTAAAGTGGAATGACTAAAGTGGACAGACTATAGTGGAAAGACATAAGTGGAAAGACTGTAGTGGAGAGAATAAAGTGGAGACTATAGTGGAAAGACTAAAGTGGAAAGACTAAAGTGGACAGACTATAGTGGAAAGACTATAGTGGAAAGACTGTAGTGGACAGAATAAAGTGGAGACTATAGTGGAAAGACTAAAGTGGACAGACTAAAGTGGAAAGACTAAAGTGGACAGATTATAGTGGAAAGACATAAGGGGAAAGACTGTAGTGGACAGAATAAAGTGGAGACTAAAGTGGAAAGACTAAAGTGGAAAGAAAAAAGTGGACAGACTATAGTGGAAAGACTAAAGTGGACAGACTAAAGTGAAAAGACTAAAGTGGAAAGACTAAAGTGGACAGACGATAGTGGAAATGACTAAAGTGGAAAGACTAAAGTGGACAGACTAAAGTGGAAAGACTAAAGTGGACAGACTCTAGTGGAAAGATTGAAGTGGAAAGACTAAATCGACAGACTAAAGCGGAAAGACTAAAGTGGAAAGACTAAAGTGGACAGACTATAGTGGAAAGACTAAAGTGGACAGACTAAAGTGGAAAGACTAAAGTGGAAAGACTAAAGTGGACAGAATATAGTGGAAAGACTATATTGGAAAGACTGTAGTGGACAGACTAAAGTGGAAAGACTATAGTGGAAAGACTAAAGTGGACAGACTATAGTGGAAAGACTAAAGTGGAAAGACTAAAGTGGACATACTATAGTGGAAAGACTAAAGGTGACAGACTATAGTGGAAAGACTAAAGTGGACAGAGATTAATGGAAAGACTAAAGTGGACAGACTATAGTGGAAAGACTAAAGTGGACAAACTAAAGTGGAAAGACTAAAGTGGAAAGACTAAAGTGGACAGACTATAGTGGAAAGACTATAGTGGAGAGACTGTAGTGGACAGAATAAAGTGGAGACTATAGTGGAAAGTCTAAAGTGGAAAGACTAAAGTGGACAGAGAATAGTGGAAAGACTAAAGTGGAAAGACTGTAGTGGACAGAATAAAGTGGAGTCTATAGTGGAAAGACTAAAGTGGACAGACCATAGTGGAAAGACTATAGTGGAAAGACTGTAGTGGACAGAATAAAGTGGAGACTATAGTGGAAAGACTGTAGTGGACAGAATAAAGTGGAGACTATAGTGGAAAGACTAAAGTGGAAAGACTAAAGTGGACAGACTATAGAGGAAAGATTGAAGTGGACAGACTAAAGTGGAAAAACTAAAGTGGAAAGACTAAAGTGGACAGACTAAAGTGGAAAGACTAAAGTGGAATGACTAAAGTGGACAGACTATAGTGGAAAGACATAAGTGGAAAGACTGTAGTGGACAGAATAAAGTGGAGACTATAGTGGAAAGACTAAAGTGGAAAGACTAAAGTGGACAGACTATAGTGGAAAGACTATAGTGGAAAGACTGTAGTGGACAGAATAAAGTGGAGACTATAGTGGAAAGACTAAAGTGGACAGAATAAAGTGGAAAGACTAAAGTGGACAGACTATAGTGGAAAGACTAAAGTGGACAGACTAAAGTGAAAAGACTAAAGTGGAAAGACTAAAGTGGACAGACGATAGTGGAAATGACTAAAGTGGAAAGACTAAAGGGGACAGACTAAAGTGGAAAGACTAAAGTGGAATGACTAAAGTGGACAGACTATAGTGGAAAGACATAAGGGGAAAGACTGTAGTGGACAGAATAAAGTGGAGACTAAAGTGGAAAGACTAAAGTGGAAAGAAAAAAGTGGACAGACTATAGTGGAAAGACTATAGTGGAAAGACTGTAGTGGACAGAATAAAGTGGAGACTATAGTGGAAAGACTAAAGTGGACAGACTATAGTGGAAAGACTAAAGTGGACAGACTATAGTGGAAAGACTAAAGTGGACAGACTAAAGTGAAAAGACTAAAGTGGAAAGACTAAAGTGGACAGACGATAGTGGAAATGACTAAAGTGGAAAGACTAAAGTGGACAGACTAAAGTGGAAGGACTAAAGTGGACAGACTCTAGTGGAAAGATTGAAGTGGAAAGACTAAATCGACAGACTAAAGCGGAAAGACTAAAGTGGAAAGACTAAAGTGGACAGACTATAGTGGAAAGACTAAAGTGGACAGACTAAAGTGGAAAGACTAAAGTGGACAGAATATAGTGGAAAGACTATAGTGGAAAGACTGTAGTGGACAGAATAAAGTTGAGACTATAGTGGAAAGACTAAAGTGGAAAGACTAAAGTGGACAGAGATTAGTGGAAAGACTAAAGTGGACAGACTATAGCGGAAAGACTAAAGTGGACAGACTAAAGTGGAAAGACTAAAGTGGAAAGACTAAAGTGGACAGACTATAGTGGAAAGACTGTAGTGGACAGAATAAAGTGGAGAGTATAGTGGAAAGAATAAAGTGGACAGAGAATAGTGGAAAGACTAAAGAGGACAGACTATAGTGGAAAGACTATAGTGGAGAGACTGTAGTGGACAGAATAAAGTGGAGACTATAGTGGAAAGTCTAAAGTGGAAAGACTAAAGTGGACAGAGAACAGTGGAAAGACTAAAGTGGAAAGACTGTAGTGGACAGAATAAAGTGGAGACTATAGTGGAAAGACTAAAGTGAACAGATTATAGTGGAAAGACTATAGTGGAAAGACTGTAGTGGACAAAATAAAGTGGAGACTATAGTGGAAAGACTAAAGTGGACAGAGAATAGTGGAAAGACTAAAGTGGACAGACTACACTGGAAAGACTATAGTGGAAAGACTGTAGTGGACAGAATAAAGTGGAGACTATAGTGGAAAGACTAAAGTGGAAAGACTAAAATGGACAGAATATAGTGGAAAGACTGAAGTGGACAGACTAAAGTGGAAAAACTAAAGTGGAAAGACTAAAGTGGACAGACTATAGTTGAAAGACTATAGTGGAAAGACTGTAGTGGACAGAATAAAGTGTAGACTATAGTGGAAAGACTAAAGTGGGCAGAGAATAGTGGAAAGACTAAAGTGGACAGACTATAGTGGAAAGACTGTAGTGGACAGAATAAAGTGGAGACTATAGTGGAAAGACTAAAGTAGACAGATAATAGTAGAAAGACTAAAGTGGAAAGACTGTAGTGGAAAGACTAAAGTGGACAGACTAAAGTGGAAAGACTAAAGTGGAAAGACTAAAGTGGACAGACGATAGTGGAAAGACTGTAGTGGACAGAATAAAGTGGAGACTATAGTGGAAAAACTAAAGTGGACAGACTATAGTGGAAAGACTGAAGTGGAAAGACTAAGTGGACAGACTAAAGTGGAAAGACTATAGTGGAAAGACTAAAGTGGACAGACTAAAGTGGAAAGACTAAAGTGGAAAGACTAAAGTGGACAGACGATAGTGGAAAGACTGTAGTGGACAGAATAAAGTGGAGAGTGTAGTGGAAAGACTAAAGTGGACAGAGAATAGTGGAAAGACTAAAGTGGACCGACTACACTGGAAAGACTATAGTGGAAAGACTGTAGTGGACAGAATAAAGTGGAGACTATAGTGGAAAGACTAAAGTGGAAAGACTAAAATGGACAGACTATAGTGGAAAGACTATAGTGGAAAGACTGTAGTGGACAGAATAAAGTGGAGACTATAGTGGAAAGTCTAAAGTGGAAAGACTAAAGTGGACAGAGAACAGTGGAAAGACTAAAGTGGAAAGACTGTAGTGGACAGAATAAAGTGGAGACTATAGTGGAAAGACTAAAGTGAACAGATTATAGTGGAAAGACTATAGTGGAAAGACTGTAGTGGACAGAATAAAGTGGAGACTATAGTGGAAAGACTAAAGTGGACAGAGAATAGTGGAAAGACTAAAGTGGACCGACTACACTGGAAAGACTATAGTGGAAAGACTGTAGTGGACAGAATAAAGTGGAGACTATAGTGGAAAGACTAAAGTGGAAAGACTGAAGTTAACAGACTAAAGTGGAAAAACTAAAGTGGAAAGACTAAAGTGGACAGACTATAGTGGAAAGACAATAGTGGAGAGACTGTAGTGGACAGAATAAAGTGGAGACTATAGTGGAAAGTCTAAAGTGGAAAGACTAAAGTGGACAGAGAACAGTGGAAAGACTAAAGTGGAAAGACTGTAGTGGACAGAATAAAGTGGAGACTATAGTGGAAAGACTAAAGTGAACAGATTAAAGTGGACAGACTAAAGTGAAAAGACTAAAGTGGAAAGACTAAAGTGGACAGACGATAGTGGAAATGACTAAAGTGGAAAGACTAAAGTGGACAGACTAAAGTGGAAGGACTAAAGTGGACAGACTCTAGTGGAAAGATTGAAGTGGAAAGACTAAATCGACAGACTAAAGCGGAAAGACTAAAGTGGAAAGACTAAAGTGGACAGACTATAGTGGAAAGACTAAAGTGGACAGACTAAAGTGGAAAGACTAAAGTGGACAGAATATAGTGGAAAGACTATAGTGGAAAGACTGTAGTGGACAGAATAAAGTTGAGACTATAGTGGAAAGACTAAAGTGGAAAGACTAAAGTGGACAGAGATTAGTGGAAAGACTAAAGTGGACAGACTATAGCGGAAAGACTAAAGTGGACAGACTAAAGTGGAAAGACTAAAGTGGAAAGACTAAAGTGGACAGACTATAGTGGAAAGACTGTAGTGGACAGAATAAAGTGGAGAGTATAGTGGAAAGAATAAAGTGGACAGAGAATAGTGGAAAGACTAAAGAGGACAGACTATAGTGGAAAGACTATAGTGGAGAGACTGTAGTGGACAGAATAAAGTGGAGACTATAGTGGAAAGTCTAAAGTGGAAAGACTAAAGTGGACAGAGAACAGTGGAAAGACTAAAGTGGAAAGACTGTAGTGGACAGAATAAAGTGGAGACTATAGTGGAAAGACTAAAGTGAACAGATTATAGTGGAAAGACTATAGTGGAAAGACTGTAGTGGACAAAATAAAGTGGAGACTATAGTGGAAAGACTAAAGTGGACAGAGAATAGTGGAAAGACTAAAGTGGGCAGACTACACTGGAAAGACTATAGTGGAAAGACTGTAGTGGACAGAATAAAGTGGAGACTATAGTGGAAAGACTAAAGTGGAAAGACTAAAATGGACAGAATATAGTGGAAAGACTGAAGTGGACAGACTAAAGTGGAAAAACTAAAGTGGAAAGACTAAAGTGGACAGACTATAGTTGAAAGACTATAGTGGAAAGACTGTAGTGGACAGAATAAAGTGTAGACTATAGTGGAAAGACTAAAGTGGGCAGAGAATAGTGGAAAGACTAAAGTGGACAGACTATAGTGGAAAGACTGTAGTGGACAGAATAAAGTGGAGACTATAGTGGAAAGACTAAAGTAGACAGATAATAGTAGAAAGACTAAAGTGGAAAGACTGTAGTGGACAGAATAAAGTGGAGACTATAATGGAAAGACTAAAGTGGTCAGACTATAGTGGAAAGACTGAAGTGGAAAGACTAAGTGGACAGACTAAAGTTGAAAGACTATAGTGGAAAGACTAAAGTGGACAGACTATAGTGGAAAGACTGTAGTGGACAGAATAAAGTGGAGACTATAGTGGAAAGACTAAAGTGGACAGATAATAGTAGAGAGACTAAAGTGGAAAGACTGTAGTGGACAGAATAAAGTGGAGACTATAGTGGAAAGACTAAAGTGGACAGACTATAGTGGAAAGACTGAAGTGGAAAGACTAAGTGTACAGACTAAAGTGGATAGACTATTGTGGAAAGACTAAAGTGGACAGACTATAATGGAAAGACTAAAGTAGAAAGACTAAAGTGGACATACTATAGTGGAAAGACTAAAGGTGACAGACTATAGTGGAAAGACTAAAGTGGACAGAGATTAGTGGAAAGACTAAAGTGGACAGACTATAGTGGAAAGACTAAAGTGGACAGACTAAAGTGGAAAGACTAAAGTGGAAAGACTAAAGTGGACAGACTATAGTGGAAAGACTATAGTGGAAAGACTGTAGTGGACAGAATAAAGTGGAGACTATAGTGGAAAGACAGTAGTGGACAGAATAAAGTGGAGACTATAGTGGAAAGACTAAAGTGGAAAGACTAAAGTGGACAGACTATAGAGGAAAGACTGAAGTGGACAGACTAAAGTGGAAAACCAAAGTGGAAAGACTAAAGTGGACAGACTAAAGTGGGAAGACTAAAGTGGAAAGACTAAAGTGGACAGATTATAGTGGAAAGACATAAGGGGAAAGACTGTAGTGGACAGAATAAAGTGGAGACTAAAGTGGAAAGACTAAAGTGGAAAGAAAAAAGTGGACAGACTATAGTGGAAAGACTAAAGTGGACAGACTAAAGTGAAAAGACTAAAGTGGAAAGACTAAAGTGGACAGACGATAGTGGAAATGACTAAAGTGGAAAGACTAAAGTGGACAGACTAAAGTGGAAAGACTAAAGTGGAGAGACTCTAGTGGAAAGATTGAAGTGGAAAGACTAAATCGACAGACTAAAGCGGAAAGACTAAAGTGGAAAGACTAAAGTGGACAGACTATAGTGGAAAGACTAAAGTGGACAGACTAAAGTGGAAAGACTAAAGTGGAAAGACTAAAGTGGACAGAATATAGTGGAAAGACTATATTGGAAAGACTGTAGTGGACAGACTAAAGTGGAAAGACTATAGTGGAAAGACTAAAGTGGACAGACTATAGTGGAAAGACTAAAGTGGAAAGACTAAAGTGGACATACTATAGTGGAAAGACTAAAGGTGACAGACTATAGTGGAAAGACTAAAGTGGACAGAGATTAATGGAAAGACTAAAGTGGACAGACTATAGTGGAAAGACTAAAGTGGACAAACTAAAGTGGAAAGACTAAAGTGGAAAGACTAAAGTGGACAGACTATAGTGGAAAGACTATAGTGGAGAGACTGTAGTGGACAGAATAAAGTGGAGACTATAGTGGAAAGTCTAAAGTGGAACGACTAAAGTGGACAGAGAATAGTGGAAAGACTAAAGTGGAAAGACTGTAGTGGACAGAATAAAGTGGAGTCTATAGTGGAAAGACTAAAGTGGACAGACCATAGTGGAAAGACTATAGTGGAAAGACTGTAGTGGACAGAATAAAGTGGAGACTATAGTGGAAAGACTGTAGTGGACAGAATAAAGTGGAGACTATAGTGGAAAGACTAAAGTGGAAAGACTAAAGTGGACAGACTATAGAGGAAAGATTGAAGTGGACAGACTAAAGTGGAAAAACTAAAGTGGAAAGACTAAAGTGGACAGACTAAAGTGGAAAGACTAAAGTGGAATGACTAAAGTGGACAGACTATAGTGGAAAGACATAAGTGGAAAGACTGTAGTGGACAGAATAAAGTGGAGACTATAGTGGAAAGACTAAAGTGGAAAGACTAAAGTGGACAGACTATAGTGGAAAGACTATAGTGGAAAGACTGTAGTGGACAGAATAAAGTGGAGACTATAGTGGAAAGTCTAAAGTGGAAAGACTAAAGTGGACAGAGAATAGTGGAAAGACTAAAGTGGAAAGACTGTAGTGGACAGAATAAAGTGGAGTCTATAGTGGAAAGACTAAAGTGGACAGACCATAGTGGAAAGACTATAGTGGAAAGACTGTAGTGGACAGAATAAAGTGGAGACTATAGTGGAAAGACTGTAGTGGACAGAATAAAGTGGAGACTATAGTGGAAAGACTAAAGTGGAAAGACTAAAGTGGACAGACTATAGAGGAAAGATTGAAGTGGACAGACTAAAGTGGAAAAACTAAAGTGGAAAGACTAAAGTGGACAGACTAAAGTGGAAAGACTAAAGTGGAATGACTAAAGTGGACAGACTATAGTGGAAAGACATAAGTGGAAAGACTGTAGTGGACAGAATAAAGTGGAGACTATAGTGGAAAGACTAAAGTGGAAAGACTAAAGTGGACAGACTATAGTGGAAAGACTATAGTGGAAAGACTGTAGTGGACAAAATAAAGTGGAGACTATAGTGGAAAGACTAAAGTGGACAGAATAAAGTGGAAAGACTAAAGTGGACAGACTATAGTGGAAAGACTAAAGTGGACAGACTAAAGTGAAAAGACTAAAGTGGAAAGACTAAAGTGGACAGACGATAGTGGAAATGACTAAAGTGGAAAGACTAAAGGGGACAGACTAAAGTGGAAAGACTAAAGTGGAATGACTAAAGTGGACAGACTATAGTGGAAAGACATAAGGGGAAAGACTGTAGTGGACAGAATAAAGTGGAGACTAAAGTGGAAAGACTAAAGTGGAAAGAAAAAAGTGGACAGACTATAGTGGAAAGACTATAGTGGAAAGACTGTAGTGGACAGAATAAAGTGGAGACTATAGTGGAAAGACTAAAGTGGACAGACTATAGTGGAAAGACTAAAGTGGACAGACTATAGTGGAAAGACTAAAGTGGACAGACTAAAGTGAAAAGACTAAAGTGGAAAGACTAAAGTGGACAGACGATAGTGGAAATGACTAAAGTGGAAAGACTAAAGTGGACAGACTAAAGTGGAAGGACTAAAGTGGACAGACTCTAGTGGAAAGGTTGAAGTGGAAAGACTAAATCGACAGACTAAAGCGGAAAGACTAAAGTGGAAAGACTAAAGTGGACAGACTATAGTGGAAAGACTAAAGTGGACAGACTAAAGTGGAAAGACTAAAGTGGAAAGACTAAAGTGGACAGAATATAGTGGAAAGACTATAGTGGAAAGACTGTAGTGGACAGAATAAAGTTGAGACTATAGTGGAAAGACTAAAGTGGAAAGACTAAAGTGGACAGAGATTAGTGGAAAGACTAAAGTGGACAGACTATAGCGGAAAGACTAAAGTGGACAGACTAAAGTGGAAAGACTAAAGTGGAAAGACTAAAGTGGACAGACTATAGTGGAAAGACTGTAGTGGACAGAATAAAGTGGAGAGTATAGTGGAAAGAATAAAGTGGACAGAGAATAGTGGAAAGACTAAAGAGGACAGACTATAGTGGAAAGACTATAGTGGAGAGACTGTAGTGGACAGAATAAAGTGGAGACTATAGTGGAAAGTCTAAAGTGGAAAGACTAAAGTGGACAGAGAACAGTGGAAAGACTAAAGTGGAAAGACTGTAGTGGACAGAATAAAGTGGAGACTATAGTGGAAAGACTAAAGTGAACAGATTATAGTGGAAAGACTATAGTGGAAAGACTGTAGTGGACAAAATAAAGTGGAGACTGTAGTGGAAAGACTAAAGTGGACAGAGAATAGTGGAAAGACTAAAGTGGACAGACTACACTGGAAAGACTATAGTGGAAAGACTGTAGTGGACAGAATAAAGTGGAGACTATAGTGGAAAGACTAAAGTGGAAAGACTAAAATGGACAGAATATAGTGGAAAGACTGAAGTGGACAGACTAAAGTGGAAAAACTAAAGTGGAAAGACTAAAGTGGACAGACTATAGTTGAAAGACTATAGTGGAAAGACTGTAGTGGACAGAATAAAGTGTAGACTATAGTGGAAAGACTAAAGTGGGCAGAGAATAGTGGAAAGACTAAAGTGGACAGACTATAGTGGAAAGACTGTAGTGGACAGAATAAAGTGGAGACTATAGTGGAAAGACTAAAGTAGACAGATAATAGTAGAAAGACTAAAGTGGAAAGACTGTAGTGGAAAGACTAAAGTGGACGGACTAAAGTGGAAAGACTAAAGTGGAAAGACTAAAGTGGACAGACGATAGTGGAAAGACTGTAGTGGACAGAATAAAGTGGAGACTATAGTGGAAAAACTAAAGTGGACAGACTATAGTGGAAAGACTGAAGTGGAAAGACTAAGTGGACAGACTAAAGTGGAAAGACTATAGTGGAAAGACTAAAGTGGACAGACTAAAGTGGAAAGACTAAAGTGGAAAGACTAAAGTGGACAGACGATAGTGGAAAGACTGTAGTGGACAGAATAAAGTGGAGAGTGTAGTGGAAAGACTAAAGTGGACAGAGAATAGTGGAAAGACTAAAGTGGACCGACTACACTGGAAAGACTATAGTGGAAAGACTGTAGTGGACAGAATAAAGTGGAGACTATAGTGGAAAGACTAAAGTGGAAAGACTAAAATGGACAGACTATAGTGGAAAGACTATAGTGGAAAGACTGTAGTGGACAGAATAAAGTGGAGACTATAGTGGAAAGTCTAAAGTGGAAAGACTAAAGTGGACAGAGAACAGTGGAAAGACTGAAGTGGAAAGACTGTAGTGGACAGAATAAAGTGGAGACTATAGTGGAAAGACTAAAGTGAACAGATTATAGTGGAAAGACTATAGTGGAAAGACTGTAGTGGACAGAATAAAGTGGAGACTATAGTGGAAAGACTAAAGTGGACAGAGAATAGTGGAAAGACTAAAGTGGACCGACTACACTGGAAAGACTATAGTGGAAAGACTGTAGTGGACAGAATAAAGTGGAGACTATAGTGGAAAGACTAAAGTGGAAAGACTAAAATGGACAGACTATAGTGGAAAGACTGAAGTTAACAGACTAAAGTGGAAAAACTAAAGTGGAAAGACTAAAGTGGACAGACTATAGTGGAAAGACAATAGTGGAGAGACTGTAGTGGACAGAATAAAGTGGAGACTATAGTGGAAAGTCTAAAGTGGAAAGACTAAAGTGGACAGAGAACAGTGGAAAGACTAAAGTGGAAAGACTGTAGTGGACAGAATAAAGTGGAGACTATAGTGGAAAGACTAAAGTGAACAGATTATAGTGGAAAGACTATAGTGGAAAGACTGTAGTGGACAGAATAAAGTGGAGACTATAGTGGAAAGACTAAAGTGGACAGAGAATAGTGGAAAGACTAAAGTGGACCGACTACACTGGAAAGACTATAGTGGAAAGACTGTAGTGGACAGAATAAAGTGGAGACTATAGTGGAAAGACTAAAGTGGAAAGACTAAAATGGACAGACTATAGTGGAAAGACTGAAGTGAACAGACTAAAGTGGAAAAACTAAAGTGGAAAGACTAAAGTGGACATACTATAGTTGAAAGACTATAGTGGAAAGACTGTAGTGGACAGAATAAAGTGTAGACTATAGTGCAAAGACTAAAGTGGGCAGAGAATAGTGGAAAGACTAAAGTGGACAGACTATAGTGGAAAGACTGTAGTGGACAGAATAAAGTGTAGACTATAGTGGAAAGACTAAAGTAGACAGATAATAGTAGAAAGACTAAAGTGGAAAGACTGTAGTGGACAGAATAAAGTGGAGACTATAATGGAAAGACTAAAGTGGTCAGACTATAGTGGAAAGACTGAAGTGGAAAGACTAAGTGGACAGACTAAAGTTGAAAGACTATAGTGGAAAGACTAAAGTGGACAGACTATAGTGGAAAGACTGTAGTGGACAGAATAAAGTGGAGACTATAGTGGAAAGACTAAAGTGGACAGATAATAGTAGAGAGACTAAAGTGGAAAGACTGTAGTGGACAGAATAAAGTGGAGACTATAGTGGAAAGACTAAAGTGGACAGACTATAGTGGAAAGACTGAAGTGGAAAGACTAAGTGTACAGACTAAAGTGGATAGACTATTGTGGAAAGACTAAAGTGGACAGACTATAATGGAAAGACTAAAGTAGAAAGACTAAAGTGGACATACTATAGTGGAAAGACTAAAGGTGACAGACTATAGTGGAAAGACTAAAGTGGACAGAGATTAGTGGAAAGACTAAAGTGGACAGACTATAGTGGAAAGACTAAAGTGGACAGACTAAAGTGGAAAGACTAAAGTGGAAAGACTAAATTGGACAGACTATAGTGGAAAGACTATAGTGGAAAGACTGTAGTGGACAGAATAAAGTGGAGACTATAGTGGAAACACTGTAGTGGACAGAATAAAGTGGAGACTATAGTGGAAAGACTAAAGTGGAAAGACTAAAGTGGACAGACTATAGAGGAAAGACTGAAGTGGACAGACTAAAGTGGAAAAACCAAAGTGGAAAGACTAAAGTGGACAGACTAAAGTGGGAAGACTAAAGTGGAAAGACTAAAGTGGACAGACTATAGTGGAAAGACATAAGTGGAAAGACTGTAGTGGACAGAATAAAGTGGAGACTATAGTGGAGAGACTAAAGTGGAAAGACTAAAGTGGACAGACTATAGTGGAAAGACTATAGTGGAAAGACTGTAGTGGACAGAATAAAGTGGAGACTATAGTGGAAAGACTAAAGTGGACAGACTATAGTGGAAAGACTAAAGTGGACAGACTATAGTGGAAAGACTAAAGTGGACAGACTAAAGTGAAAAGACTAAAGTGGAAAGACTAAAGTGGACAGACGATAGTGGAAATGACTAAAGTGGAAAGACTAAAGTGGACAGACTAAAGTGGAAAGACTAAAGTGGACAGACTCTAGTGGAAAGACTGAAGTGGAAAGACTAAATGGACAGACTAAAGCGGAAAGACTAAAGTGGAAAGACTAAAGTGGACAGACTATAGTGGAAAGACTAAAGTGGACAGACTAAAGTGGAAAGACTAAAGTGGAAAGACTAAAGTGGACAGAATATAGTGGAAAGACTATGGTGGAAAGCCTGTAGTGGACAGAATAAAGTGGAGACTATAGTGGAAAGACTAAAGTGGAAAGACTAAAGTGGACAGAGATTAGTGGAAAGACTAAAGTGGACAGACTATAGCGGAAAGACTAAAGTGGACAGACTAAAGTGGAAAGACTAAAGTGGAAAGACTAAAGTGGACAGACTATAGTGGAAAGACTGTAGTGGACAGAATAAAGTGGAGAGTATAGTGGAAAGAATAAAGTGGACAGAGAATTGTGGAAAGACTAAAGTGGACAGACTATAGTGGAAAGACTATAGTGGAGAGACTGTAGTGGACAGAATAAAGTGGAGACTATAGTGGAAAGTCTAAAGTGGAAAGACTAAAGTGGACAGAGAATAGTGGAAAGACTAAAGTGGAAAGACTGTAGTGGACAGAATAAAGTGGAGACTATAGTGGAAAGACTAAAGTGAATAGATTATAGTGGAAAGACTATACTGGAAAGACTGTAGTGGACAGAATAAAGTGGAGACTATAGTGGAAAGACTAAAGTGGACAGAGAATAGTGGCAAGACCAAAGTGGACAGACTACACTGGAAAGACTATAGTGGAAACACTGTAGTGGACAGAATAAAGTGGAGACTATAGTGGACAGAATAAAGTGGAGACTATAGTGGAAAGACTAAAGTGGACAGACTATAGTGGAAATACTAAAGTGGAAAGACTGTAGTGGACAGAATAAAGCGGAGACTATAGTGGAAAGACTAATGTGGAAAGACTAAATTGGACAGACTATAATATAGTGGAAAGACTATAGTGGAAAGACTGTAGTGGACAGAATAAAGTGGAGACTATAGTGGAAAGACTGTAGTGGACAGAATAAAGTGGAGACTATAGTGGAAAGACTAAAGTGGAAAGACTAAAGTGAACAGATTATAGTGGAAAGACTGTAGTGGACAGAATAAAGTGGAGACTATAGTGGAAAGACTAAAGTGGACAGACTATAGTGGAAAGACTGAAGTGGAAAGACTAAGTGGACAGACTAAAGTGGAAAGACTATAGTGGAAAGACTAAAGTGGACAGACTATAGTGGAAAGACTAAAGTGGAAAGACTAAAGTGGACAGACTATAGTGGAAAGACTAAAGTGGACAGACTATAGTGGAAAGACTAAAGTGGACAGAGATTAGTGGAAAGACTAAAGTGGACAGACTATAGTGGAAATACTAGAGTGGACAGACTAAAGTGGAAAGACTAAAGTGGAAAGACTAAAGTGGACAGACTATAGTGGAAAGACTATAGTGGAGAGACTGTAGTGGACAGAATAAAGTGGAGACTATAGTGGAAAGTCTAAAGTGGAAAGACTAAAGTGGACAGAGAATACTGGAAAGACTAAAGTGGAAAGACTGTAGTGGACAGAATAAAGTGGAGACTATAGTGGAAAGACTAACGTGGAAAGACTAAAGTGGACAGACTAAAGTGGAAAGACTAAAGTGGAAAGACTAAAGTGGACAGACTATAGTGGAAAGACTATAGTGGAAAGACTGTAGTGGACAGAATAAAGTGGAGACTATAGTGGAAAGACTAAAGTGGACTGACTATAGTGGAAAGATTAAAGTGGACACACTATAGTGGAAAGACTAAAGTGGACAGACTAAAGTGAAAAGACTAAAGTGGAAAGACTAAAGTGGACAGACGATAGTGGAAATGACTAAAGTGGAAAGACTAAAGTGGACAGACTAAAGTGGAAAGACTAAAGTGGACAGACTCTAGTGGAAAGACTGAAGTGGGAAGACTAAATGGACAGACTAAAGCGGAAAGACTAAAGTGGAAAGACTAAAGTGGACAGACTATAGTGGAAAGACTAAAGTGGACAGACTAAAGTGGAAAGACTAAAGTGGAAAGACTAAAGTGGACAGAATATAGTGGAAAGACTATAGTGGAAAGCCTGTAGTGGACAGAATAAAGTGGAGACTATAGTGGAAAGACTAAAGTGGACAGAGATTAGTGGAAAGACTAAAGTGGACAGACTATAGCGGAAAGACTAAAGTGGACACTATAGTGGAAAGTCTAAAGTGGAAAGACTAAAGTGGACAGAGAATAGTGGAAAGACTAAAGTGGAAAGACTGTAGTGGACAGAATAAAGTGGAGACTATAGTGGAAAGACTAAATTGGAAAGACTAAAGTGGACAGACTATAGTGGAAAGACTATAGTGGAAAGACTGTAGTGGACAGAATAAAGTGGAGACTATAGTGGAAAGTCTAAAGTGGAAAGACTAAAGTGGACAGAGAATAGTGGAAAGACTAAAGTGGAAAGAATGTAGTGGACAGAATAAAGTGAGACTATAGTGGAAAGTCTAAAGTGGAAAGACTAAAGTGGACAGAGAATAGTAGAAATACTAAAGTGGAAAGACTGTAGTGGACAGAATAAAGTGGAGACTATAGTGGAAAGACTAAAGTGGAAAGACTAAAGTGGACAGACTATAGTGGAAAGACTATAGGGGAAAGACTGTAGTGGACAGACTATAGTAGAAAGACTATAGTGGACAGATAAAGTGGAAAGACTAAAGTGGAAAGACTAAAGTGGAAAGACTAAAGTGGACAGACTATAGTGGAAAGACTATAGTGGAGAGACTGTAGTGGACAGAATAAAGTGGAGACTATAGTGGAAAGTCTAAAGTGGAAAGACTAAAGTGGACAGAGAATAGTGGAAATACTAAAGTGGAAAGACTGTAGTGGACAGAATAAAGTGGAGACTATAGTGGAAAGACTAAAGTGGAAAGACTAAAGTGGACAGACTATAGTGGAAAGTCTATAGTGGAAAGACTGTAGTGGACAGAATAAAGTGGAGACTATAGTGGAAAGGCTGTAGTGGACAGAAGAAAGTGGAGACTATAGTGGAAAGACTAAAGTGGAAAGACTAAAGTGGACAGACTATAGAGGAAAGACTGAAGTGGACAGACTAAAGTGGAAAAACTAAAGTGGAAAGACTAAAGTGGACAGACTAAAGTGGGAAGACTAAAGTGGAAAGACTAAAGTGGACAGACTATAGTGGAAAGACATAAGTGGAAAGACTGTAGTGGACAGAATAAAGTGGAGACTATAGTGGAAAGACTAAAGTGGAAAGACTAAAGTGGACAGACTATAGTGGAAAGACTATAGTGGAAAGACTGTAGTGGACAGAATAAAGTGGATACTATAGTGGAAAGACTAAAGTGGACAGACTATAGTGGAAAGACTAAAGTGGACAGACTATAGTGGAAAGACTAAAGTGGACAGACTAAAGTGAAAAGACTAAAGTGGAAAGACTAAAGTGGACAGACGATAGTGGAAATGACTAAAGTGGAAAGACTAAAGTGGACAGACTAAAGTGGAAAGACCTAAAGTGGACAGACTCTAGTGGAAAGACTGAAGTGGAAAGACTAAATGGACAGACTAAAGCGGAAAGACTAAAGTGGAAAGACTAAAGTGGACAGACTATAGTGGAAAGACTAAAATGGACAGACTAAAGTGGAAAGACTAAAGTGGAAAGACTAAAGTGGACAGAATATAGTGGAAAGACTATTGTGGAAAGCCTGTAGTGGACAGAATAAAGTGGAAACTATAGTGGAAAGACTAAAGTGGACAGAGATTAGTGGAAAGACTAAAGTGGACAGACTATAGCGGAAAGACTAAAGTGGACAGACTAAAGTGGAAAGACTAAAGTGGAAAGACTAAAGTGGACAGACTATAGTGGAAAGACTGTAGTGGACAGAATAAAGTGGAGAGTATAGTGGAAAGAATAAAGTGGACAGAGAATAGTGGAAAGACTAAAGTGGACAGACTATAGTGGAAAGACTATAGTGGAGAGACTGTAGTGGACAGAATAAAGTGGAGACTATAGTGGAAAGTCTAAAGTGGAAAGACTAAAGTGGACAGAGAATAGTGGAAAGACTAAAGTGGAAAGACTGTAGTGGACAGAATAAAGTGGAGACTATAGTGGAAAGACTAAAGTGAATAGATTATAGTGGAAAGACTATAGTGGAAAGACTGTAGTGGACAGAATAAAGTGGAGACTATAGTGGAAAGACTAAAGTGGACAGAGAATAGTGGAAAGACCAAAGTGGACAGACTACACTGGAAAGACTATAGTGGAAAGACTGTAGTGGACAGAATAAAGTGGAGACTATAGTGGAAAGAATAAAGTGGAAAGACTAAAATGGACAGACTATAGTGGAAAGACTGAAGTGGACAGACTAAAGTGGAAAAACTTAAGTGGAAAGACTAAAGTGGACAGACTATAGTTGAAAGACTATAGTGGAAAGACTGTAGTGGACAGAATAAAGTGTAGACTATAGTGGAAAGACTAAAGTGGGCAGAGAATAGTGGAAAGACTAAAGTGGACAGACTATAGTGGAAAGACTGTAGTGGACAGAATAAAGTGGAGACTATAGTGGAAAGACTGAAGTGGACAGATAATAGTAGAAAGACTAAAGTGGAAAGACTGTAGTGGACAGAATAAAGTGGAGACTATAGTGGAAAGACTAAAGTGGACAGACTATAGTGGAAAGACTGAAGTGGAAAGACTAAGTGGACAGACTAAAGTGGAAAGACTATAGTGGAAAGACTAAAGTGGACAGACTATAGTGGAAAGACTAAAGTGGAAAGACTAAAGTGGACAGACTATAGTGGAAAGACTAAAGTGGACATACTATAGTGGAAAGACTAAAGTGAACAGAGATTAGTGGACAGACTAAAGTGGACAGACTATAGTGGAAAGAATAAAGTGGACAGACTAAAGTGGAAAGACTAAAGTGGAAAGACAAAAGTGGACAGACTATAGTGGAAAGACTATAGTGGAGAGACTGTAGTGGACTGAATAAAGTGGAGACTATAGTGGAAAGTCTAAAGTGGAAAGACTAAAGTGGACAGAGAATAGTGGAAAGACTAAAGTGGAAAGACTGTAGTGGACAGAATAAAGTGGAGACTATAGTGGAAAGACTAAAATGGAAAGACTAAAGTGGACAGACTATAGTGGAAAGACTATAGTGGAAAGACTGTAGTGGACAGAATAAAGTGAAGACTATAGTGGAAAGACTGTAGTGGCCAGAATAAAGTGGAGACTATAGTGGAAAGACTAAAGTGGAAAGACTAAAGTGGACAGACTATAGAGGAAAGACTGAAGTGGACAGACTAAAGTGGAAAAACTATAGTGGAAAGACTAAAGTGGAAAGACTAAAGTGGACAGACTATAGAGGAAAGACTAAAGTGGACAGACTATAGTGGAAAGACTATAGTGGAAAGACTGTAGTGGACAGATTAAAGTGGAGACTATAGTGGAAAGTCTAAAGTGGAAAGACTAAAGTGGACAGAGAATAGTGGAAAGACTAAAGTGGAAAGACTGTAGTGGACAGAATAAAGTGGAGACTATAGTGGAAAGACTAAAGTGGAAAGACTAAAGTGGACAAACTATAGTGGAAAGACTATAGTGGAAAGACTGTAGTGGAGAGAATAAAGTGGAGACTATAGTGGAAAGACTAAAGTGGACAGAGAATAGTGGAAAGACTAAAGTGGACAGACTATAGTGGAAAGACTATAGTGGAAAGACTGTAGTGGACAGAATAAAGTGGAGACTATAGTGGAAAGACTAAAGTGGAAAGACTAATGTGGACAGACTCTAGTGGAGAGACTGAAGTGGACAGACTAAAGTGGAAAAACTAAAGTGGAAAGACTAAAGTGGACAGAGAATAGTGGAAAGACTAAAGTGGACAGACTGTAGTGGACAGAATAAAGTGGAGACTATAGTGGAAAGACTAAAGTGGACAGAGAATAGTGGAAAGACTAAAGTGGACAGACTATAGTGGAAAGACTTTAGTGGAAAGACTGTATTGGAGAGAATAAAGTGGAGACTATAATGGAAAGACTAAAGTGGAAAGACTAAAGTGCACAGACTATAGTGGAAGACTGAAGTGGACAGACTTAAGTGGAAAAACTAAAGTGGAAAGACTAAAGTGGACAGACTATAGTGGAAAGACTATAGTGGAAATACTGTAGTGGACAGAATAAAGTGTAGACTATAGTGGAAAGACTAAAGTGGGCAGAGAATAGTGGAAAGACTAAAGTGGACAGACTTTAGTGGAAAGACTATAGTGGAAAGACTGTAGTGAACAGAATAAAGTGGAGACTATAGTGGAAAGACTAAAGTGGACAGAGAATAGTGGAAAGACTAAAGTGGAAAGACTGTAGTGGACAGAATAAAGTGGAGTCTATAGTGGAAAGACTAAAGTGGAAAGACTAAAGTGGACAGACTATAGTGGAAAGACTGAAGTGGAAAGACTAAGTGGACAGACTAAAGTGGAAAGACTATAGTGGAAAGACTAAAGTGGACAGACTATAGTGGAAAGACTAAAGTGGACAGACTGAAGTGGAAAGACTATAGTGGAAAGACTAAAGTGGAAAGACTAAAGTGGACAGACTATAGTGGAAAGACTGAAGTGGAAAGACTCAATGGACAAACTAAAGTGTACACACTGAAGTGGAGAGAATAAAGTGGAAAGACTAAAGTGGAAAGACTAAAGTGGACAGACTATAGTGGAAAGACTAAAGTGGACAGACTAAAGTGGAAAGACTAAAGTGGAAAGACTAAAGTGGACAGACTATAGTGGAAAGACTATAGTGGAAAGACTTTAGTGGACAGAATAAAGTTGAGACTATAGTGGAAATTCTAAAGTGGAAAGACTAAAGTGGACAGAGAATAGTGGAAAGACTAAAGTGGAAAGACTAAAGTGGACAGACGATAGTGGAAATGACTAAAGTGGAAAGACTAAAGTGGACAGACTAAAGTGGACAGACTAAAGTGGACAGACTTATGTGGAAAGAATAAAGTGGACAGACTCTAGTGGAAAGACTGAAGTGGAAAGACTCAGTGGACAGACTAAAGTGTACACACTGCAGTGGACAGAATAAAGTGGAAAGACTAAAGTGGAAAGACTAAAGTGGACAGACTATAGTGGAAAGACTAAAGTGGACAGACTAAAGTGGAAAGACTAAAGTGGAAAGACTAAAGTGGACAGACTATAGTGGAAAGACTATAGTGGAAAGACTGTAGTGGACAGAATAAAGTTGAGACTATAGTGGAAAGACTAAAGTGGAAAGAATAAAGTGGACAGACTATAGTGGAGAGACTAAAGTGGACAGACTATAGTGGAAAGACTAAAGTGGACAGACTAAAGTGGAAAGACTAAAGTGGAAAGACTAAAGTGGACAGACGATAGTGGAAATTACTAAAGTGGAACGACTAAAGTGGACAGACTTTAGTGGACAGACTAAAGTGGACAGACTCTAGTGGAAAGACTGAAGTGGAAAAACTAAGTGGACAGACTAAAGCGGAAAGACATAAGTTGAATGACTAAAGCGGACAGACTACAGTGGAAAGACTAAAGTGGACAGACTAAAGTGGAAAGACTAAAGTGGAAAGACTAAAGTGGACAGACTATAGTGGAAAGACTGTAGTGGACAGAATAAAGCGGAGACTATAGTGAAAAGACTAAAGTGGACAGAGAATAGTGTGAAAGACTAAAGTGGACAGACTATAGTGGAAAGACTAAAGTGGACAGACTATAGTGGAAAGACCATAGTGGAAAGACTGTAGTGGACAGTAGAAAGTGGAGAGCATAGTGGAAAGACTAAAGTGGACAGAGAATAGTGGAAAGACTATAGTGGAAAGACTATAGTGGAAAGACTATAGTGGAAAGACTATAGAGGAAAGACTGAAGTGGACAGACTAAAGTGGAAAAACTATAGTGGAAAGACTAAAGTGGAAAGACTAAAGTGGACAGACTATAGAGGAAAGACTAAATTGGACAGACTATAGTGGAAAGACTATAGTGGAAAGACTGTAGTGGACAGAATAAAGTTGAGACTATAGTGGAAAGTCTAAAGTGGAAAGACTAAAGTGGACAGAGAATAGTGGAAAGACTAAAGTGGAAAGACTGTAGTGGACAGAATAAAGTGGAGACTATAGTGGAAAGACTAAAGTGGAAAGACTAAAGTGGACAGACTATAGTGGAAAGACTATAGTGGAAAGACTGTAGTGGACAGAATAAAGTGGAGACTATAGTGGAAAGACTAAAGTGGACAGAGAATAGTGGAAAGACTAAAATGGACAGACTATAGTGGAAAGACTGTAGTGGACAGAATAAAGTGGAGACTATAGTGGAAAGACTAAAGTGGAAAGACTAAAGTGGACAGACTATAGTGGAAAGACTATAGTGGAAAGACTGTAGTGGACAGAATAAAGTGGAGACTATAGTGGAAAGACTGTAGTGGACAGAATAAAGTGGAGACTATAGTGGAAAGACTAAAGTGGAAAGACTAAAGTGAACAGATTATAGTGGAAAGACTATAGTGGAAAGACTGTAGTGGACAGAATAAAGTGGAGACTATAGTGGAAAGACGAAAGTGGACAGAGAATAGTGGAAAGACTAAAGTGGACAGACTACACTGGAAAGACTATAGTGGAAAGACTGTAGTGGACAGAATAAAGTGGAGACTATAGTGGAAAGACTAAAGTGGAAAGACTAAAATGGACAGACTATAGTGGAAAGACTGAAGTGGACAGACTAAAGTGGAAAAACTAAAGTGGAAAGACTAAAGTGGACAGACTATAGTTGAAAGACTATAGTGGAAAGACTGTAGCGGACAGAATAAAGTGTAGACTATAGTGGAAAGACTAAAGTGGGCAGAGAATAGTGGAAAGACTAAAGTGGACAGACTATAGTGGAAAGACTGTAGTGGACAGAATAAAGTGCAGACTATAGTGGAAAGACTAAAGTGGACAGATAATAGTAGAAAGACTAAAGTGGAAAAACTGTAGTGGACAGAATAAAGTGGAGACTATAGTGGAAAGACTAAAGTGGACAGACAATAGTGGAAAGACTGAAGTGGAAAGACTAAGTGGACAGACTATAGTGGAAAGACTGAAGTGGACAGACTAAAGTGGAAAAACTAAAGTGGAAAGACTAAAGTGGAAAGACTAAAGTGGAAAGACTAAAGTGGACAGACTATAGTGGAAAGACTATAGTGGAGAGACTGTAGTGGACAGAATAAAGTGGAAAGACTATAGTGGAAAGACTAAAGTGGAAAGACTAAGTGGACAGACTAAAGTGGAAAGACTATAGTGGAAAGACTAAAGTGGACAGACTATAGTGGAAAGACTAAAGTGGAAAGACTAAAGTGGACAGACTATAGTGGAAAGACTAAAGTGGACGGACTATAGTGGAAAGACTAAAGTGGACAGAGATTAGTGGAAAGACTAAAGTGGACAGACTATAGTGGAAAGACTAAAGTGGACAGACTAAAGTGGAAAGACTAAAGTGGAAAGACTAAAGTGGACAGACTATAGTGGAAAGACTATAGTGGAGAGACTGTAGTGGACAGAATAAAGTGGAGACTATAGTGGAAAGTCTAAAGTGGAAAGACTAAAGTGGACAGAGAATACTGGAAAGACTAAAGTGGAAAGACTGTAGTGGACAGAATAAAGTGGAGACTATAGTGGAAAGACTAAAGTGGAAAGACTAAAGTGGACAGACTATAGTGGAAAGACTATAGTGGAAAGACTGTAGTGGACAGAATAAAGTGGAGACTATAGTGGAAAGACTAAAGTGGACAGATAATAGTAGAAAGACTAAAGTGGAAAGACTGTAGTGGACAGAATAAAGTGGAGACTATAGTGGAAAGACTAAAGTGGACAGACTATAGTGGAAATACTAAAGTGGAAAGACTGTAGTGGACAGAATAAAGTGGAGACTATAGTGGAAAGACTGTGGTGGACAGAATAAAGTGGAGACTATAGTGGAAAGACTAAAGTGGAAAGACTAAAGTGAACAGATTATAGTGGAAAGACTATAGTGGAAAGACTGTAGTGGACAGAATAAAGTGGAGACTATAGTGGAAAGACTAAAGTGGACAGACTATAGTGGAAAGACTGAAGTGGAAAGACTAAGTGGACAGACTAAAGTGGAAAGACTATAGTGGAAAGATTAAAGTGGACAGACTATAGTGGAAAGACTAAAGTGGAAAGACTAAAGTGGACAGACTATAGTGGAAAGACTAAAGTGGACAGACTATAGTGGAAAGACTAAAGTGGACAGAGATTAGTGGAAAGACTAAAGTGGACAGACTATAGTGGAAAGACTAAAGTGGACAGACTAAAGTGGAAAGACTAAAGTGGAAAGACTAAAGTGGACAGACTATAGTGGAAAGACTATAGTGGAGAGACTGTAGTGGACAGAATAAAGTGGAGACTATAGTGGAAAGTCTAAAGTGGAAAGACTAAAGTGGACAGAGAATACTGGAAAGACTAAAGTGGAAAGACTGTAGTGGACAGAATAAAGTGGAGACAATAGTGGAAAGACTAAAGTGGAAAGACTAAAGTGGAAAGACTAAAGTGGACAGACTAAAGTGGGAAGACTAAAGTGGAAAGACTAAAGTGGACAGACTATAGTGAAAAGACATAAGTGGAAAGACTGTAGTGGACAGAATAAAGTGGAGACTATAGTGGAAAGACTAAAGTGGAAAGACTAAAGTGGACAGACTATAGTGGAAAGACTGTAGTGGACAGAATAAAGTGGAGACTATAGTGGAAAGACTAAAGTGGACAGACTATAGTGGAAAGACTAAAGTGGACAGACTATAGTGGAAAGACTAAAGTGGACAGACTAAAGTGAAAAGACTAAAGTGGAAAGACTAAAGTGGACAGACGATCGTTGAAATGACTAAAGTGGAAAGACTAAAGTGGACAGACTTTAGTGGACAGACTAAAGTGGAAAGACTAAAGTGGACAGACTCTAGTGGAAAGACTGAAGTGGAAAAACTAAGTGGACAGACTAAAGCGGAAAGACATAAGTTGAATGACTAAAGCGGACAGACTACAGTGGAAAGACTAAAGTGGACAGACTAAAGTGGAAAGACTAAAGTGGAAAGACTAAAGTGGACAGACTATAGTGGAAAGACTGTAGTGGACAGAATAAAGTGGAGACTATAGTGAAAAGACTAAAGTGGAAAGACTAAAGTGGACAGAGAATAGTGTGAAAGACTAAAGTGGGCAGACTATAGTGGAAAGACTAAAGTGGACAGACTATAGTGGAAAGACTATAGTGGAAACACTGTAGTGGACAGTAGAAAGTGGAGAGCATAGTGGAAAGACTAAAGTGGACAGAGAATAGTGGAAAGACTATAGTGGAAAGACTATAGTGGAAAGACTATAGTGGAAAGACTATAGAGGAAAGACTGAAGTGGACAGACTAAAGTGGAAAAACTATAGTGGAAAGACTAAAGTGGAAAGACTAAAGTGGACAGACTATAGAGGAAAGACTAAAGTGGACAGACTATAGTGGAAAGACTATAGTGGAAAGACTGTAGTGGACAGAATAAAGTGGAGACTATAGTGGAAAGTCTAAAGTGGAAAGACTAAAGTGGACAGAGAATAGTGGAAAGACTAAAGTGGAAAGACTGTAGTGGACAGAATAAAGTGGAGACTATAGTGGAAAGACTAAAGTGGAAAGACTAAAGTGGACAGACTATAGTGGAAAGACTATAGTGGAAAGACTGTAGTGGACAGAATAAAGTGGAGACTATAGTGGAAAGACTAAAGTGGACAGAGAATAGTGGAAAGACTAAAATGGACAGACTATAGTGGAAAGACTGTAGTGGACAGAATAAAGTGGAGACTATAGTGGAAAGACTAAAGTGGAAAGACTAAAGTGGACAGACTATAGTGGAAAGACTATAGTGGAAAGACTGTAGTGGACAGAATAAAGTGGAGACTATAGTGGAAAGACTGTAGTGGACAGAATAAAGTGGAGACTATAGTGGAAAGACTAAAGTGGAAAGACTAAAGTGAACAGATTATAGTGGAAAGACTATAGTGGAAAGACTGTAGTGGACAGAATAAAGTGGAGACTATAGTGGAAAGACGAAAGTGGACATGGAATAGTGGAAAGACTAAAGTGGACAGACTACACTGGAAAGACTATAGTGGAAAGACTGTAGTGGACAGAATAAAGTGGAGACTATAGTGGAAAGACTAAAGTGGAAAGACTAAAATGGACAGACTATAGTGGAAAGACTGAAGTGGACAGACTAAAGTGGAAAAACTAAAGTGGAAAGACTAAAGTGGACAGACTATAGTTGAAAGACTATAGTGGAAAGACTAAAGTGGGCAGAGAATAGTGGAAAGACTAAAGTGGACAGACTATAGTGGAAAGACTGTAGTGGACAGAATAAAGTGCAGACTATAGTGGAAAGACTAAAGTGGACAGATAATAGTAGAAAGACTAAAGTGGAAAAACTGTAGTGGACAGAATAAAGTGGAGACTATAGTGGAAAGACTAAAGTGGACAGACTATAGTGGAAAGACTGAAGTGGAAAGACTAAGTGGACAGACTATAGTGGAAAGACTGAAGTGGACAGACTAAAGTGGAAAAACTAAAGTGGAAAGACTAAAGTGGAAAGACTAAAGTGGAAAGACTAAAGTGGACAGACTATAGTGGAAAGACTATAGTGGAGAGACTGTAGTGGACAGAATAAAGTGGAAAGACTATAGTGGAAAGACTAAAGTGGAAAGACTAAGTGGACAGACTAAAGTGGAAAGACTATAGTGGAAAGACTAAAGTGGCCAGACTATAGTGGAAAGACTAAAGTGGAAAGACTAAAGTGGACAGACTATAGTGGAAAGACTAAAGTGGACAGACTATAGTGGAAAGACTAAAGTGGACAGAGATTAGTGGAAAGACTAAAGTGGACAGACTATAGTGGAAAGACTAAAGTGGACAGACTAAAGTGGAAAGACTAAAGTGGACAGACTATAGTGGAAAGACTATAGTGGAGAGACTGTAGTGGACAGAATAAAGTTGAGACTATAGTGGAAAGTCTAAAGTGGAAAGACTAAAGTGGACAGAGAATACTGGAAAGACTAAAGTGGAAAGACTGTAGTGGACAGAATAAAGTGGAGACTATAGTGGAAAGACTAAAGTGGACAGACTATAGTGGAAAGACTGAAGTGGAAAGACTAAGTGGACAGACTATAGTGGAAAGACTGAAGTGGACAGACTAAAGTGGAAAAACTAAAGTGGAAAGACTAAAGTGGAAAGACTAAAGTGGAAAGACTAAAGTGGACAGACTATAGTGGAAAGACTATAGTGGAGAGACTGTAGTGGACAGAATAAAGTGGAGACTATAGTGGAAAGACTAAAGTGGAAAGACTAAAGTGGACAGACTATAGTGGAAAGACTATAGTGGAAAGACTGTAGTGGACAGAATAAAGTGGAGACTATAGTGGAAAGACTGTAGTGGACAGAATAAAGTGGAGACTATAGTGGAAAGACTAAAGTGGAAAGACTAAAGTGAACAGATTATAGTGGAAAGACTATAGTGGAAAGACTGTAGTGGACAGAATAAAGTGGAGACTATAGTGGAAAGACTAAAGTGGGCAGAGAATAGTGGAAAGACTAAAGTGGACAGACTATAGTGGAAAGACTGTAGTGGACAGAATAAAGTGCAGACTATAGTGGAAAGACTAAAGTGGACAGATAATAGTAGAAAGACTAAAGTGGAAAAACTGTAGTGGACAGAATAAAGTGGAGACTATAGTGGAAAGACTAAAGTGGACAGACTATAGTGGAAAGACTGAAGTGGAAAGACTAAGTGGACAGACTATAGTGGAAAGACTGAAGTGGACAGACTAAAGTGGAAAAACTAAAGTGGAAAGACTAAAGTGGAAAGACTAAAGTGGAAAGACTAAAGTGGACAGACTATAGTGGAAAGACTATAGTGGAGAGACTGTAGTGGACAGAATAAAGTGGAGACTATAGTGGAAAGACTAAAGTGGAAAGACTAAAGTGGACAGACTATAGTGGAAAGACTATAGTGGAAAGACTGTAGTGGACAGAATAAAGTGGAGACTATAGTGGAAAGACTGTAGTGGACAGAATAAAGTGGAGACTATAGTGGAAAGACTAAAGTGGAAAGACTAAAGTGAACAGATTATAGTGGAAAGACTACAGTGGAAAGACTGTAGTGGACAGAATAAAGTGGAGACTATAGTGGAAAGACGAAAGTGGACAGAGAATAGTGGAAAGACTAAAGTGGACAGACTACACTGGAAAGACTATAGTGGAAAGACTGTAGTGGACAGAATAAAGTGGAGACTATAGTGGAAAGACTAAAGTGGAAAGACTAAAATGGACAGACTATAGTGGAAAGACTGAAGTGGACAGACTAAAGTGGAAAAACTAAAGTGGAAAGACTAAAGTGGACAGACTATAGTTGAAAGACTATAGTGGAAAGACTAAAGTGGGCAGAGAATAGTGGAAAGACTAAAGTGGACAGACTATAGTGGAAAGACTGTAGTGGACAGAATAAAGTGCAGACTATAGTGGAAAGACTAAAGTGGACAGATAATAGTAGAAAGACTAAAGTGGAAAAACTGTAGTGGACAGAATAAAGTGGAGACTATAGTGGAAAGACTAAAGTGGACAGACTATAGTGGAAAGACTGAAGTGGAAAGACTAAGTGGACAGACTATAGTGGAAAGACTGAAGTGGACAGACTAAAGTGGAAAAACTAAAGTGGAAAGACTAAAGTGGAAAGACTAAAGTGGAAAGACTAAAGTGGACAGACTATAGTGGAAAGACTATAGTGGAGAGACTGTAGTGGACAGAGTAAAGTGGAAAGACTATAGTGGAAAGACTAAAGTGGAAAGACTAAGTGGACAGACTAAAGTGGAAAGACTATAGTGGAAAGACTAAAGTGGACAGACTATAGTGGAAAGACTAAAGTGGAAAGACTAAAGTGGACAGACTATAGTGGAAAGACTAAAGTGGACAGACTATAGTGGAAAGACTAAAGTGGACAGAGATTAGTGGAAAGACTAAAGTGGACAGACTATAGTGGAAAGACTAAAGTGGACAGACTAAAGTGGAAAGACTAAAGTGGAAAGACTAAAGTGGACAGACTATAGTGGAAAGACTATAGTGGAGAGACTGTAGTGGACAGAATAAAGTGGAGACTATAGTGGAAAGTCTAAAGTGGAAAGACTAAAGTGGACAGAGAATACTGGAAAGACTAAAGTGGAAAGACTGTAGTGGACAGAATAAAGTGGAGACTATAGTGGAAAGACTAAAGTGGAAAGACTAAAGTGGACAGACTATAGTGGAAAGACTATAGTGGAAAGACTGTAGTGGACAGAATAAAGTGGAGACTATAGTGGAAAGACTAAAGTGGGCAGAGAATAGTGGAAAGACTAAAGTGGACAGACTATAGTGGAAAGACTGTAGTGGACAGAATAAAGTGCAGACTATAGTGGAAAGACTAAAGTGGACAGATAATAGTAGAAAGACTAAAGTGGAAAAACTGTAGTGGACAGAATAAAGTGGAGACTATAGTGGAAAGACTAAAGTGGACAGACTATAGTGGAAAGACTGAAGTGGAAAGACTAAGTGGACAGACTATAGTGGAAAGACTGAAGTGGACAGACTAAAGTGGAAAAACTAAAGTGGAAAGACTAAAGTGGAAAGACTAAAGTGGAAAGACTAAAGTGGACAGTCTATAGTGGAAAGACTATAGTGGAGAGACTGTAGTGGACAGAATAAAGTGGAAAGACTATAGTGGAAAGACTAAAGTGGAAAGACTAAGTGGACAGACTAAAGTGGAAAGACTATAGTGGAAAGACTAAAGTGGACAGACTATAGTGGAAAGACTAAAGTGAAAAGACTAAAGTGGACAGACTATAGTGGAAAGACTAAAGTGGACAGACTATAGTGGAAAGACTAAAGTGGACAGAGATTAGTGGAAAGACTAAAGTGGACAGACTATAGTGGAAAGACTAAAGTGGACAGACTAAAGTGGAAAGACTAAAGTGGAAAGACTAAAGTGGACAGACTATAGTGGAAAGACTATAGTGGAGAGACTGTAGTGGACAGAATAAAGTGGAGACTATAGTGGAAAGTCTAAAGTGGAAAGACTAAAGTGGACAGAGAATACTGGAAAGACTAAAGTGGAAAGACTGTAGTGGACAGAATAAAGTGGAGACTATAGTGGAAAGACTAAAGTGGAAAGACTAAAGTGGACAGACTATAGTGGAAAGACTATAGTGGAAAGACTGTAGTGGACAGAATAAAGTGGAGACTATAGTGGAAAGACCAAAGTGGACAGATAATAGTAGAAAGACTAAAGTGGAAAGACTGTAGTGGACAGAATAAAGTGGAGACTATAGTGGAAAGACTAAAGTGGACAGACTATAGTGGAAATACTAAAGTGGAAAGACTGTAGTGGACAGAATAAAGTGGAGACTATAGTTGAAAGACTGTGGTGGACAGAATAAAGTGGAGACTATAGTGGAAAAACTAAAGTGGAAAGACTAAAGTGAACAGATTATAGTGGAAAGACTATAGTGGAAAGACTGTAGTGGACAGAATAAAGTGGAGACTATAGTGGAAAGACTAAAGTGGACAGACTATAGTGGAAAGACTGAAGTGGAAAGACTAAGTGGACAGACTAAAGTGGAAAGACTATAGTGGAAAGATTAAAGTGGACAGACTATAGTGGAAAGACTAAAGTGGAAAGACTAAAGTGGACAGACTATAGTGGAAAGACTAAAGTGGACAGACTATAGTGGAAAGACTAAAGTGGACAGAGATTAGTGGAAAGACTAAAGTGGAAAGAGATTAGTGGAAAGACTAAAGTGGACAGACTATAGTGGAAAGACTAAAGTGGACAGACTAAAGTGGAAAGACTAATGTGGAAAGACTAAAGTGGAAAGACTAAAGTGGACAGACTATAGTGGAAAGACTATAGTGGAGAGACTGTAGTGGACAGAATAAAGTGGAGACTATAGTGGAAAGTCTAAAGTGGAAAGACTAAAGTGGACAGAGAATACTGGAAAGACTAAAGTGGAAAGACTGTAGTGGACAGAATAAAGTGGAGACTATAGTGGAAAGACTAAAGTGGAAAGACTAAAGTGGAAAGACTAAAGTGGACAGACTAAAGTGGGAAGACTAAAGTGGAAAGACTAAAGTGGACAGACTATAGTGGAAAGACTAAAGTGGAAAGACTAAAGTGGACAGACTATAGTGGAAAGACTGTAGTGGACAGAATAAAGTGGAGACTATAGTGGAAAGACTAAAGTGGACAGACTATAGTGGAAAGACTAAAGTGGACAGACTATAGTGGAAAGACTAAAGTGGACAGACTAAAGTGGAAAGACTAAAGTGGAAAGACTAAAGTGGACAGACTATAGTGGAAAGACTATAGTGGAGAGACTGTAGTGGACAGAATAAAGTGGAGACTATAGTGGAAAGTCTAAAGTGGAAAGACTAAAGTGGACAGAGAATACTGGAAAGACTAAAGTGGAAAGACTGTAGTGGACAGAATAAAGTGGAGACTATAGTGGAAAGACTAAAGTGGAAAGACTAAAGTGGAAAGACTAAAGTGGACAGACTAAAGTGGGAAGACTAAAGTGGAAAGACTAAAGTGGAAAGACTAAAGTGGACAGACTATAGTGGAAAGACATAAGTGGAAAGACTGTAGTGGACAGAATAAAGTGGAGACTATAGTGGAAAGACTAAAGTGGAAAGACTAAAGTGGACAGACTATAGTGGAAAGACTGTAGTGGACAGAATAAAGTGGAGACTATAGTGGAAAGACTAAAGTGGACAGACTATAGTGGAAAGATTAAAGTGGACAGACTATAGTGGAAAGACTAAAGTGGACAGACTAAAGTGAAAAGACTAAAGTGGAAAGACTAAAGTGGACAGACGATAGTTGATATGACTAAAGTGGAAAGACTAAAGTGGACAGACTAAAGTGGAAAGACTAAAGTGGACAGACTCTAGTGCAAAGACTGAAGTGGAAAGACTAAATGGACAGACTAAAGCGGAAAGACTAAAGTGGAAAGACTAAAGTGGACAGACTATAGTGGAAAGACTAAAGTGGACAGACTAAAGTGGAAAGACTAAAGTGGAAAGACTAAAGTGGACAGAATATAGTGGAAAGACTATGGTGGAAAGCCTGTAGTGGACAGAATAAAGTGGAGACTATAGTGGAAAGACTAAAGTGGAAAGACTAAAGTGGACAGAGATTAGTGGAAAGACTAAAGTGGATCGGTGATAGGTGGAATGAGGGTATTGGTCATGAGTTGGAGTTAGGGACAGTAGCTAGAGAAGTAAAAAGTATACTTCGGGACCAGGAAATTCAGAGGTGGCAGGTTGATAGAGATAGTTCAAAATCGTTAAGGTTTTATACAGAGGCGAAAGAGACATGGGGTGAATGTGTTTATTTTAAAGCGGGTTTAAATAAGGAGGAACTGAAATTATTAATTAGTATGCGTGCTGATATTTTACCCCTGGGGGATAGGAGGAGGTACACGGGTAGGTTGATTGGGAGAATTGGTCCTTACTTCTGCCCGATGTGTGGAGATATGAATGAGTGTGTGCGACATCTTATGTGTGATTGTAGGGAATTGAATGACTTGAGAAGTGAAATATTTGGAGTAAATGAGTGTGATCAGGAATGGATGGAGCAAATGTTTAAGAGTGAGTGTTATGCTACTATAAAGAAAGTGGGTAGATTCCTCAAGCTGTCAATGATGCACAGAGAACATTTTTTGTAGTTTTAGTAGTGGCTAGAAATAAGTTCGTCAATTTTGTTTGTTTTTTCTGATTGTATTGCCATGGCCCTTGGGCTTTTAGTGTAATAAATATCATATCATATCATATCATATAGCGGAAAGACTAAAGTGGACAGACTAAAGTGGAAAGACTAAAGTGGAAAGACTAAAGTGGACAGACTATAGTGGAAAGACTGTAGTGGACAGAATAAAGTGGAGAGTATAGTGGAAAGAATAAAGTGGACAGAGAATTGTGGGAAGACTAAAGTGGACAGACTATAGTGGAAAGACTATAGTCGAGAGACTGTAGTGGACAGAATAAAGTGGAGACTATAGTGGAAAGTCTAAAGTGGAAAGACTAAAGTGGACAGAGAATAGTGGAAAGACTAAAGTGGAAAGACTGTAGTGGACAGAATAAAGTGGAGACTATAGTGGAAAGACTAAAGTGAATAGATTATAGTGGAAAGACTATAGTGGAAAGACTGTAGTGGACAGAATAAAGTGGAGACTATAGTGGAAAGACTAAAGTGGACAGAGAATAGTGGAAAGACCAAAGTGGACAGACTACACTGGAAAGACTATAGTGGAAAGACTGTAGTGGACAGAATAAAGTGGAGACTATAGTGGACAGAATAAAGTGGAGACTATAGTGGAAAGACTAAAGTGGACAGACTATAATGGAAATACTAAAGTGGAAAGACTGTAGTGGACAGAATAAAGTGGAGACTATAGTGGAAAGACTAAAGTGGAAAGACTAAAGTGGACAGACTATAATATAGTGGAAAGACTATAGTGGAAAGACTGTAGTGGACAGAATAAAGTGGAGACTATAGTGGAAAGACTGTAGTGGACAGAATAAAGTGGAGACTATAGTGGAAAGACTAAAGTGGAAAGACTAAAGTGAACAGATTATAGTGGAAAGACTGTAGTGGACAGAATAAAGTGGAGACTATAGTGGAAAGACTAAAGTGGACAGACTATAGTGGAAAGTCTAAAGTGGACAGACTAAAGTGGAAAGACTAAAGTGGAAAGACTAAAGTGGACAGACTATAGTGGAAAGACTATAGTGGAGAGACTGTAGTGGACAGAATAAAGTGGAGACTATAGTGGAAAGACTAAAGTGGAAAGACTAAAGTGGACAGACTATAGTGGAAAGACTATAGTGGAAAGACTGTAGTGGACAGAATAAAGTGGAGACTATAGTGGAAAGACTGTAGTGGACAGAATAAAGTGGAGACTATAGTGGAAAGACTATTGTGGAAAGACTAAAGTGGACAGACTATAGAGGAAAGACTGAAGTGGACAGACTAAAGTGGAAAAACTAAAGTGGAAAGACTAAAGTGGACAGACTAAAGTGGAAAGACTAAAGTGGAAAGACTAAAGTGGACAGACTATAGTGGAAAGACTATAGTGGAAAGACTGTAGTGGACAGAATAAAGTGGAGACTATAGTGTAAATTCTAAAGTGGAAAGACTAAAGTGGACAGAGAATAGTGGAAAGACTAAAGTGGAAAGACTGTAGTGGACAGAATAAAGTGGAGAATATAGTGGAAAGACTAAAGTGGAAAGACTAAAGTGGACAGACTATAGTGGAAAGACTATAGTGGAAAGACTGTAGTGGACAGAATAAAGTGGAGACTATAGTGGAAAGTCTAAAGTGGAAAGACTAAAGTGGACAGAGAATAGTGGAAAGACTAAAGTGGAAAGACTGTAGTGGACAGAATAAAGTGGAGACTATAGTGGAAAGTCTAAAGTGGAAAGACTAAAGTGGACAGAGAATAGTGGAAATACTAAAGTGGAAAGACTGTAGTGGACAGAATAAAGTGGAGACTATAGTGGAAAGACTAAAGTGGAAAGACTAAAGTGGACAGACTATAGTGGAAAGACTATAGGGGAAAGACTGTAGTGGACAGAATAAAGTGGAGACTATAGTGGAAAGTCTAAAGTGGAAAGACTAAAGTGGACAGAGAATACTGGAAAGACTAAAGTGGAAAGACTGTAGTGGACAGAATAAAGTGGAGACTATAGTGGAAAGACTAAAGTGGAAAGACTAAAGTGGAAAGACTAAAGTGGACAGACTAAAGTGGGAAGACTAAAGTGGAAAGACTAAAGTGGACAGACTATAGTGGAAAGACTAAAGTGGAAAGACTAAAGTGGACAGACTATAGTGGAAAGACTGTAGTGGACAGAATAAAGTGGAGACTATAGTGGAAAGACTAAAGTGGACAGACTATAGTGGAAAGACTAAAGTGGACAGACTATAGTGGAAAGACTAAAGTGGACAGACTAAAGTGGAAAGACTAAAGTGGAAAGACTAAAGTGGACAGACTATAGTGGAAAGACTATAGTGGAGAGACTGTAGTGGACAGAATAAAGTGGAGACTATAGTGGAAAGTCTAAAGTGGAAAGACTAAAGTGGACAGAGAATACTGGAAAGACTAAAGTGGAAAGACTGTAGTGGACAGAATAAAGTGGAGACTATAGTGGAAAGACTAAAGTGGAAAGACTAAAGTGGAAAGACTAAAGTGGACAGACTAAAGTGGGAAGACTAAAGTGGAAAGACTAAAGTGGACAGACTATAGTGGAAAGACTAAAGTGGAAAGACTAAAGTGGACAGACTATAGTGGAAAGACTGTAGTGGACAGAATAAAGTGGAGACTATAGTGGAAAGACTAAAGTGGACAGACTATAGTGGAAAGACTAAAGTGGACAGACTATAGTGGAAAGACTAAAGTGGACAGACTAAAGTGGAAAGACTAAAGTGGAAAGACTAAAGTGGACAGACTATAGTGGAAAGACTATAGTGGAGAGACTGTAGTGGACAGAATAAAGTGGAGACTATAGTGGAAAGTCTAAAGTGGAAAGACTAAAGTGGACAGAGAATACTGGAAAGACTAAAGTGGAAAGACTGTAGTGGACAGAATAAAGTGGAGACTATAGTGGAAAGACTAAAGTGGAAAGACTAAAGTGGAAAGACTAAAGTGGACAGACTAAAGTGGGAAGACTAAAGTGGAAAGACTAAAGTGGACAGACTATAGTGGAAAGACATAAGTGGAAAGACTGTAGTGGACAGAATAAAGTGGAGACTATAGTGGAAAGACTAAAGTGGAAAGACTAAAGTGGACAGACTATAGTGGAAAGACTGTAGTGGACAGAATAAAGTGGAGACTATAGTGGAAAGACTAAAGTGGACAGACTATAGTGGAAAGATTAAAGTGGACAGACTATAGTGGAAAGACTAAAGTGGACAGACTAAAGTGAAAAGACTAAAGTGGAAAGACTAAAGTGGACAGACGATAGTTGATATGACTAAAGTGGAAAGACTAAAGTGGACAGACTAAAGTGGAAAGACTAAAGTGGACAGACTCTAGTGCAAAGACTGAAGTGGAAAGACTAAATGGACAGACTAAAGCGGAAAGACTAAAGTGGAAAGACTAAAGTGGACAGACTATAGTGGAAAGACTAAAGTGGACAGACTAAAGTGGAAAGACTAAAGTGGAAAGACTAAAGTGGACAGAATATAGTGGAAAGACTATGGTGGAAAGCCTGTAGTGGACAGAATAAAGTGGAGACTATAGTGGAAAGACTAAAGTGGAAAGACTAAAGTGGACAGAGATTAGTGGAAAGACTAAAGTGGACAGACTATAGCGGAAAGACTAAAGTGGAAAGACTAAAGTGGAAAGACTAAAGTGGAAAGACTAAAGTGGACAGACTATAGTGGAAAGACTGTAGTGGACAGAATAAAGTGGAGAGTATAGTGGAAAGAATAAAGTGGACAGAGAATTGTGGGAAGACTAAAGTGGACAGACTATAGTGGAAAGACTATAGTCGAGAGACTGTAGTGGACAGAATAAAGTGGAGACTATAGTGGAAAGTCTAAAGTGGAAAGACTAAAGTGGACAGAGAATAGTGGAAAGACTAAAGTGGAAAGACTGTAGTGGACAGAATAAAGTGGAGACTATAGTGGAAAGACTAAAGTGAATAGATTATAGTGGAAAGACTATAGTGGAAAGACTGTAGTGGACAGAATAAAGTGGAGACTATAGTGGAAAGACTAATGTGGACAGAGAATAGTGGAAAGACCAAAGTGGACAGACTACACTGGAAAGACTATAGTGGAAAGACTGTAGTGGACAGAATAAAGTGGAGACTATAGTGGACAGAATAAAGTGGAGACTATAGTGGAAAGACTAAAGTGGACAGACTATAATGGAAATACTAAAGTGGAAAGACTGTAGTGGACAGAATAAAGTGGAGACTATAGTGGAAAGACTAAAGTGGAAAGACTAAAGTGGACAGACTATAATATAGTGGAAAGACTATAGTGGAAAGACTGTAGTGGACAGAATAAAGTGGAGACTATAGTGGAAAGACTGTAGTGGACAGAATAAAGTGGAGACTATAGTGGAAAGACTAAAGTGGAAAGACTAAAGTGAACAGATTATAGTGGAAAGACTGTAGTGGACAGAATAAAGTGGAGACTATAGTGGAAAGACTAAAGTGGACAGACTATAGTGGAAAGTCTAAAGTGGACAGACTAAAGTGGAAAGACTAAAGTGGAAAGACTAAAGTGGACAGACTATAGTGGAAAGACTATAGTGGAGAGACTGTAGTGGACAGAATAAAGTGGAGACTATAGTGGAAAGACTAAAGTGGAAAGACTAAAGTGGACAGACTATAGTGGAAAGACTATAGTGGAAAGACTGTAGTGGACAGAATAAAGTGGAGACTATAGTGGAAAGACTGTAGTGGACAGAATAAAGTGGAGACTATAGTGGAAAGACTATTGTGGAAAGACTAAAGTGGACAGACTATAGAGGAAAGACTGAAGTGGACAGACTAAAGTGGAAAAACTAAAGTGGAAAGACTAAAGTGGACAGACTAAAGTGGAAAGACTAAAGTGGAAAGACTAAAGTGGACAGACTATAGTGGAAAGACTATAGTGGAAAGACTGTAGTGGACAGAATAAAGTGGAGACTATAGTGGAAATTCTAAAGTGGAAAGACTAAAGTGGACAGAGAATAGTGGAAAGACTAAAGTGGAAAGACTGTAGTGGACAGAATAAAGTGGAGAATATAGTGGAAAGACTAAAGTGGAAAGACTAAAGTGGACAGACTATAGTGGAAAGACTATAGTGGAAAGACTGTAGTGGACAGAATAAAGTGGAGACTATAGTGGAAAGTCTAAAGTGGAAAGACTAAAGTGGACAGAGAATAGTGGAAAGACTAAAGTGGAAAGACTGTAGTGGACAGAATAAAGTGGAGACTATAGTGGAAAGTCTAAAGTGGAAAGACTAAAGTGGACAGAGAATAGTGGAAATACTAAAGTGGAAAGACTGTAGTGGACAGAATAAAGTGGAGACTATAGAGGAAAGACTAAAGTGGAAAGACTAAAGTGGACAGACTACAGTGGAAAGACTATAGGGGAAAGACTGTAGTGGACAGAATAAAGTGGAGACTATAGTGGAAAGACTAAAGTGGACAGACTAAAGTGGAAAGACTAAAGTGGAAAGACTAAAGTGGACAGACTATAGTGGAAAGACTATAGTGGAGAGACTGTAGTGGACAGAATAAAGTGGAGACTATAGTGGAAAGTCTAAAGTGGAAAGACTAAAGTGGACAGAAAAAAGTGGAAATACTAAAGTGGAAAGACTGTAGTGGACAGAATAAAGTGGAGACTATAGTGAAAAGACTAAAGTGGAAAGACTAAAAGGACAGACTATAGTGGAAAGACTATAGTGGAAAGACTGTAGTGGACAGAATAAAGTGGAGACTATAGTGGAAAGACTGTAGTGGACAGAATAAAGTGGAGACTATAGTGGAAAGACTAAATTGGAAAGACTAAAGTGGACAGACTATAGAGGAAAGACTGAAGTGGACAGACTAAAGTGGAAAAACTAAAGTGGAAAGACTAAAGTGGACAGACTAAAGTGGGAAGACTAAAGTGGAAAGACTAAAGTGGACAGACTATAGTGGAAAGACTATAGTGGAGAGACTGTAGTGGACAGAATAAAGTGGAGACTATAGTGGAAAGTCTAAAGTGGAAAGACTAAAGTGGACAGAGAATAGTGGAAAGACTAAAGTGGAAAGACTGTAGTGGACAGAATAAAGTGGAGACTATAGTGGAAAGACTAAAGTGAATAGATTATAGTGGAAAGACTATAGTGGAAAGACTGTAGTGGACAGAATAAAGTGGAGACTATAGTGGAAAGACTAAAGTGGACAGAGAATAGTGGAAAGACCAAAGTGGACAGACTACACTGGAAAGACTATAGTGGAAAGACTGTAGTGGACAGAATAAAGTGGAGACTGTAGTGGACAGAATAAAGTGGAGACTATAGTGGAAAGACTAAATTGGAAAGACTAAAGTGGACAGACTATAGAGGAAAGACTGAAGTGGACAGACTAAAGTGGAAAAACTAAAGTGGAAAGACTAAAGTGGACAGACTAAAGTGGGAAGACTAAAGTGGAAAGACTAAAGTGAACAGATTATAGTGGAAAGACTGTAGTGGACAGAATAAAGTGGAGACTATAGTGGAAAGACTAAAGTGGAAAGACTAAAGTGGAAAGACTAAAGTGGACAGACTATAGTGGAAAGACTATAGTGGAAAGACTAAAGTGGAAAGACTAAAGTGGACAGACTATAGTGGAAAGACTATAGTGGAGAGACTGTAGTGGACAGAATAAAGTGGAGACTATAGTGGAAAGACTAAAGTGGAAAGACTAAAGTGGACAGACTATAGTGCAAAGACTATAGTGGAAAGACTGTAGTGGACAGAATAAAGTGGAGACTATAGTGGAAAGACTGTAGTGGACAGAATAAAGTGGAGACTATAGTGGAAAGACTAATGTGGAAAGACTAAAGTGGACAGACGATAGAGGAAAGACTGAAGTGGACAGACTAAAGTGGAAAAACTAAAGTGGAAAGACTAAAGTGGACAGACTAAAGTGGAAAGACTAAAGTGGAAAGACTAAAGTGGACAGACTATAGTGGAAAGACTATAGTGGAAAGACTGTAGTGGACAGAATAAAGTGGAGACTATAGTGGAAATTCTAAAGTGGAAAGACTAAAGTGGACAGAGAATAGTGGAAAGACTAAAGTGGAAAGACTGTAGTGGACAGAATAAAGTGGAGACTATAGTGGAAAGACTAAAGTGGAAAGACTAAAGTGGACAGACTATAGTGGAAAGACTATAGTGGAGAGACTGTAGTGGACAGAATAAAGTGGAGACTATAGTGGAAAGTCTAAAGTGGAAAGACTAAAGTGGACAGAGAATAGTGGAAAGACTAAAGTGGAAAGACTGTAGTGGACAGAATAAAGTGGAGACTATAGTGGAAAGTCTAAAGTGGAAAGACTAAAGTGGACAGAGAATAGTGGAAATACTAAAGTGGAAGACTGTAGTGGACAGAATAAAGTGGAGACTATAGTGGAAAGACTAAAGTGGAAAGACTAAAGTGGACAGACTATAGTGGAAAGACTATAGGGGAAAGACTGTAGTGGACAGAATAAAGTGGAGACTATAGTGGAAAGACTAAAGTGGACAGACTAAAGTGGAAAGACTAAAGTGGAAAGACTAAAGTGGACAGACTATAGTGGAAAGACTATAGTGGAGAGACTGTAATGGACAGAATAAAGTGGAGACTATAGTGGAAAGTCTAAAGTGGAAAGACTAAAGTGGACAGAGAAAAGTGGAAATACTAAAGTGGAAAGACTGTAGTGGACAGAATAAAGTGGAGACTATAGTGGAAAGACTAAAGTGGAAAGACTAAAGTGGACAGACTATAGTGGAAAGACTATAGTGGAAAGACTGTAGTGGACAGAATAAAGTGGAGACTATAGTGGAAAGACTGTAGTGGACAGAATAAAGTGGAGACTATAGTGGAAAGACTAAATTGGAAAGACTAAAGTGGACAGACTATAGAGGAAAGACTGAAGTGGACAGACTAAAGTGGAAAAACTAAAGTGGAAAGACTAAAGTGGACAGACTAAAGTGGGAAGACTAAAGTGGAAAGACTAAAGTGGACAGACTATAGTGGAAAGACATAAGTGGAAAGACTGTAGTGGAAAGAATAAAGTGGAGACTATAGTGGAAAGACTAAAGTGGAAAGACTAAAGTGGACAGACTATAGTGGAAAGACTATAGTGGAAGACTGTAGTGGACAGAATAAAGTGGAGACTATAATGGAAAGACTATAGTGGACAGACTATAGTGGAAAGACTAAAGTGGACAGACTATAGTGGAAAGACTAAAGTGGACAGACTAAAGTGAAAAGACTAAAGTGGAAAGACTAAAGTGGACAGACGATAGTGGAAATGACTAAAGTGGAAAGACTAAAGTGGACAGACTAAAGTGGAAAGACTAAAGTGGACAGACTCTAGTGGAAAGACTGAAGTGGAAAGACTAAATGGACAGACTAAAGCGGAAAGACTAAAGTGGAAAGACTAAAGTGGACAGACTATAGTGGAAAGACTAAAGTGGACAGACTAAAGTGGAAAGACTAAAGTGGAAAGACTAAAGTGGACAGAATATAGTGGAAAGACTATAGTGGAAAGCCTGTAGTGGACAGAATAAAGTGGAGACTATAGTGGAAAGACTAAAGTGGACAGAGATTAGTGGAAAGACTAAAGTGGACAGACTATAGCGGAAAGACTATAGTGGACAGACTAAAGTGGAAAGACTAAAGTGGAAAGACTAAAGTGGACAGACTATAGTGGAAAGACTGTAGTGGACAGAATAAAGTGGAGAGTATAGTGGAAAGAATAAAGTGGACAGAGAATAGTGGAAAGACTAAAGTGGACAGACTATAGTGGAAAGACTATAGTGGAGAGACTGTAGTGGACAGAATAAAGTGGAGACTATAGTGGAAAGTCTAAAGTGGAAAGACTAAAGTGGACAGAGAGTAGTGGAAAGACTAAAGTGGAAAGACTGTAGTGGACAGAATAAAGTGGAGACTATTGTGGAAAGACTAAAGTGAATAGATTATAGTGGAAAGACTATAGTGGAAAGACTGTAGTGGACAGAATAAAGTGGAGACTATAGTGGAAAGAGTAAAGTGGACAGAGAATAGTGGAAAGACCAAAGTGGACAGACTACACTGGAAAGACTATAGTGGAAAGACTGTAGTGGACAGAATAAAGTGGAGACTATAGTGGAAAGAATAAAGTGGAAAGACTAAAATGGACAGACTATAGTGGAAAGACTGAAGTGGACAGACTAAAGTGGAAAAACTAAAGTGGAAAGACTAAAGTGGACAGACTATAGTTGAAAGACTATAGTGGAAAGACTGTAGTGGACAGAATAAAGTGTAGACTATAGTGGAAAGACTAAAGTGGGCAGAGAATAGTGGAAAGACTAAAGTGGACAGACTATAGTGGAAAGACTGTAGTGGACAGAATAAAGTGGAGACTATAGTGAAAAGACTGAAGTGGACAGATAATAGTAGAAAGACTAAAGTGGAAAGACTGTAGTGGACAGAATAAAGTGGAGACTATAGTGGAAAGACTAAAGTGGACAGACTATAGTGGAAAGACTGAAGTGGAAAGACTAAGTGGACAGACTAAAGTGGAAAGACTATAGTGGAAAGACTAAAGTGGACAGACTATAGTGGAAAGACTAAAGTGGAAAGACTAAAGTGGACAGACTATAGTGGAAAGACTAAAGTGGACATACTATAGTGGAAAGACTAAAGTGAACAGAGATTAGTGGACAGACTAAAGTGGACAGACTATAGTGGAAAGAATAAAGTGGACAGACTAAAGTGGAAAGACTAAAGTGGAAAGACTAAAGTGGACAGACTATAGTGGAAAGACTATAGTGGAGAGACTGTAGTGGACTGAATAAAGTGGAGACTATAGTGGAAAGTCTAAAGTGGAAAGACTAAAGTGGACAGAGAATAGTGGAAAGACTAAAGTGGAAAGACTGTAGTGGACAGAATAAAGTGGAGACTATAGTGGAAAGACTAAAATGGAAAGACTAAAGTGGACAGACTATAGTGGAAAGACTATAGTGGAAAGACTGTAGTGGACAGAATAAAGTGGAGACTATAGTGGAAAGACTGTAGTGGCCAGAATAAAGTGGAGACTATAGTGGAAAGACTAAAGTGGAAAGACTAAAGTGGACAGACTATCGAGGAAAGACTGAAGTGGACAGACTAAAGTGGAAAAACTATAGTGGAAAGACTAAAGTGGAAATACTAAAGTGGACAGACTATAGAGGAAAGACTAAAGTGGACAGACTATAGTGGAAAGACTAAAGTGAACAGAGATTAGTGGACAGACTAAAGTGGACAGACTATAGTGGAAAGAATAAAGTGGACAGACTAAAGTGGAAAGACTAAAGTGGAAAGACTAAAGTGGACAGACTATAGTGGAAAGACTATAGTGGAGAGACTGTAGTGGACTGAATAAAGTGGAGACTATAGTGGAAAGACTAAAGTGGAAAGACTAAAGTGGACAGACTATAGTGGAAAGACTATAGTGGAGAGACTGTAGTGGACAGAATAAAGTGGAGACTATAGTGGAAAGTCTAAAGTGGAAAGACTAAAGTGGACAGAGAATACTGGAAAGACTAAAGTGGAAAGACTGTAGTGGACAGAATAAAGTGGAGACTATAGTGGAAAGACTAAAGTGGAAAGACTAAAGTGGAAAGACTAAAGTGGACAGACTAAAGTGGGAAGACTAAAGTGGAAAGACTAAAGTGGACAGACTATAGTGGAAAGACTAAAGTGGAAAGACTAAAGTGGACAGACTATAGTGGAAAGACTGTAGTGGACAGAATAAAGTGGAGACTATAGTGGAAAGACTAAAGTGGACAGACTATAGTGGAAAGACTAAAGTGGACAGACTATAGTGGAAAGACTAAAGTGGACAGACTAAAGTGGAAAGACTAAAGTGGAAAGACTAAAGTGGACAGACTATAGTGGAAAGACTATAGTGGAGAGACTGTAGTGGACAGAATAAAGTGGAGACTATAGTGGAAAGTCTAAAGTGGAAAGACTAAAGTGGACAGAGAATACTGGAAAGACTAAAGTGGAAAGACTGTAGTGGACAGAATAAAGTGGAGACTATAGTGGAAAGACTAAAGTGGAAAGACTAAAGTGGAAAGACTAAAGTGGACAGACTAAAGTGGGAAGACTAAAGTGGAAAGACTAAAGTGGACAGACTATAGTGGAAAGACATAAGTGGAAAGACTGTAGTGGACAGAATAAAGTGGAGACTATAGTGGAAAGACTAAAGTGGAAAGACTAAAGTGGACAGACTATAGTGGAAAGACTGTAGTGGACAGAATAAAGTGGAGACTATAGTGGAAAGACTAAAGTGGACAGACTATAGTGGAAAGATTAAAGTGGACAGACTATAGTGGAAAGACTAAAGTGGACAGACTAAAGTGAAAAGACTAAAGTGGAAAGACTAAAGTGGACAGACGATAGTTGATATGACTAAAGTGGAAAGACTAAAGTGGACAGACTAAAGTGGAAAGACTAAAGTGGACAGACTCTAGTGCAAAGACTGAAGTGGAAAGACTAAATGGACAGACTAAAGCGGAAAGACTAAAGTGGAAAGACTAAAGTGGACAGACTATAGTGGAAAGACTAAAGTGGACAGACTAAAGTGGAAAGACTAAAGTGGAAAGACTAAAGTGGACAGAATATAGTGGAAAGACTATGGTGGAAAGCCTGTAGTGGAAAGAATAAAGTGGAGACTATAGTGGAAAGACTAAAGTGGAAAGACTAAAGTGGACAGAGATTAGTGGAAAGACTAAAGTGGACAGACTATAGCGGAAAGACTAAAGTGGAAAGACTAAAGTGGAAAGACTAAAGTGGAAAGACTAAAGTGGACAGACTATAGTGGAAAGACTGTAGTGGACAGAATAAAGTGGAGAGTATAGTGGAAAGAATAAAGTGGACAGAGAATTGTGGGAAGACTAAAGTGGACAGACTATAGTGGAAAGACTATAGTCGAGAGACTGTAGTGGACAGAATAAAGTGGAGACTATAGTGGAAAGTCTAAAGTGGAAAGACTAAAGTGGACAGAGAATAGTGGAAAGACTAAAGTGGAAAGACTGTAGTGGACAGAATAAAGTGGAGACTATAGTGGAAAGACTAAAGTGAATAGATTATAGTGGAAAGACTATAGTGGAAAGACTGTAGTGGACAGAATAAAGTGGAGACTATAGTGGAAAGACTAAAGTGGACAGAGAATAGTGGAAAGACCAAAGTGGACAGACTACACTGGAAAGACTATAGTGGAAAGACTGTAGTGGACAGAATAAAGTGGAGACTATAGTGGACAGAATAAAGTGGAGACTATAGTGGAAAGACTAAAGTGGACAGACTATAATGGAAATACTAAAGTGGAAAGACTGTAGTGGACAGAATAAAGTGGAGACTATAGTGGAAAGACTAAAGTGGAAAGACTAAAGTGGACAGACTATAATATAGTGGAAAGACTATAGTGGAAAGACTGTAGTGGACAGAATAAAGTGGAGACTATAGTGGAAAGACTGTAGTGGACAGAATAAAGTGGAGACTATAGTGGAAAGACTAAAGTGGAAAGACTAAAGTGAACAGATTATAGTGGAAAGACTGTAGTGGACAGAATAAAGTGGAGACTATAGTGGAAAGACTAAAGTGGACAGACTATAGTGGAAAGTCTAAAGTGGACAGACTAAAGTGGAAAGACTAAAGTGGAAAGACTAAAGTGGACAGACTATAGTGGAAAGACTATAGTGGAGAGACTGTAGTGGACAGAATAAAGTGGAGACTATAGTGGAAAGACTAAAGTGGAAAGACTAAAGTGGACAGACTATAGTGGAAAGACTATAGTGGAAAGACTGTAGTGGACAGAATAAAGTGGAGACTATAGTGGAAAGACTGTAGTGGACAGAATAAAGTGGAGACTATAGTGGAAAGACTATTGTGGAAAGACTAAAGTGGACAGACTATAGAGGAAAGACTGAAGTGGACAGACTAAAGTGGAAAAACTAAAGTGGAAAGACTAAAGTGGACAGACTAAAGTGGAAAGACTAAAGTGGAAAGACTAAAGTGGACAGACTATAGTGGAAAGACTATAGTGGAAAGACTGTAGTGGACAGAATAAAGTGGAGACTATAGTGGAAATTCTAAAGTGGAAAGACTAAAGTGGACAGAGAATAGTGGAAAGACTAAAGTGGAAAGACTGTAGTGGACAGAATAAAGTGGAGAATATAGTGGAAAGACTAAAGTGGAAAGACTAAAGTGGACAGACTATAGTGGAAAGACTATAGTGGAAAGACTGTAGTGGACAGAATAAAGTGGAGACTATAGTGGAAAGTCTAAAGTGGAAAGACTAAAGTGGACAGAGAATAGTGGAAAGACTAAAGTGGAAAGACTGTAGTGGACAGAATAAAGTGGAGACTATAGTGGAAAGTCTAAAGTGGAAAGACTAAAGTGGACAGAGAATAGTGGAAATACTAAAGTGGAAAGACTGTAGTGGACAGAATAAAGTGGAGACTATAGAGGAAAGACTAAAGTGGAAAGACTAAAGTGGACAGACTATAGTGGAAAGACTATAGGGGAAAGACTGTAGTGGACAGAATAAAGTGGAGACTATAGTGGAAAGACTAAAGTGGACAGACTAAAGTGGAAAGACTAAAGTGGAAAGACTAAAGTGGACAGACTATAGTGGAAAGACTATAGTGGAGAGACTGTAGTGGACAGAATAAAGTGGAGACTATAGTGGAAAGTCTAAAGTGGAAAGACTAAAGTGGACAGAAAAAAGTGGAAATACTAAAGTGGAAAGACTGTAGTGGACAGAATAAAGTGGAGACTATAGTGAAAAGACTAAAGTGGAAAGACTAAAAGGACAGACTATAGTGGAAAGACTATAGTGGAAAGACTGTAGTGGACAGAATAAAGTGGAGACTATAGTGGAAAGACTGTAGTGGACAGAATAAAGTGGAGACTATAGTGGAAAGACTAAATTGGAAAGACTAAAGTGGACAGACTATAGAGGAAAGACTGAAGTGGACAGACTAAAGTGGAAAAACTAAAGTGGAAAGACTAAAGTGGACAGACTAAAGTGGGAAGACTAAAGTGGAAAGACTAAAGTGGACAGACTATAGTGGAAAGACTATAGTGGAGAGACTGTAGTGGACAGAATAAAGTGGAGACTATAGTGGAAAGTCTAAAGTGGAAAGACTAAAGTGGACAGAGAATAGTGGAAAGACTAAAGTGGAAAGACTGTAGTGGACAGAATAAAGTGGAGACTATAGTGGAAAGACTAAAGTGAATAGATTATAGTGGAAAGACTATAGTGGAAAGACTGTAGTGGACAGAATAAAGTGGAGACTATAGTGGAAAGACTAAAGTGGACAGAGAATAGTGGAAAGACCAAAGTGGACAGACTACACTGGAAAGACTATAGTGGAAAGACTGTAGTGGACAGAATAAAGTGGAGACTATAGTGGACAGAATAAAGTGGAGACTATAGTGGAAAGACTAAAGTGGACAGACTATAATGGAAATACTAAAGTGGAAAGACTATAGTGGAAAGTCTAAAGTGGACAGACTAAAGTGGAAAGACTAAAGTGGAAAGACTAAAGTGGACAGACTATAGAGGAAAGACTATAGTGGAAAGACTGTAGTGGACAGAATAAAGTGGAGACTATAGTGGAAAGACTAAAGTGGACAGAGAATAGTGGAAAGACCAAAGTGGACAGACTACACTGGAAAGACTATAGTGGAAAGACTGTAGTGGACAGAATAAAGTGGAGACTGTAGTGGACAGAATAAAGTGGAGACTATAGTGGAAAGACTAAATTGGAAAGACTAAAGTGGACAGACTATAGAGGAAAGACTGAAGTGGACAGACTAAAGTGGAAAAACTAAAGTGGAAAGACTAAAGTGGACAGACTAAAGTGGGAAGACTAAAGTGGAAAGACTAAAGTGAACAGATTATAGTGGAAAGACTGTAGTGGACAGAATAAAGTGGAGACTATAGTGGAAAGACTAAAGTGGAAAGACTAAAGTGGAAAGACTAAAGTGGACAGACTATAGTGGAAAGACTATAGTGGAAAGACTAAAGTGGAAAGACTAAAGTGGACAGACTATAGTGGAAAGACTATAGTGGAGAGACTGTAGTGGACAGAATAAAGTGGAGACTATAGTGGAAAGACTAAAGTGGAAAGACTAAAGTGGACAGACTATAGTGCAAAGACTATAGTGGAAAGACTGTAGTGGACAGAATAAAGTGGAGACTATAGTGGAAAGACTGTAGTGGACAGAATAAAGTGGAGACTATAGTGGAAAGACTAATGTGGAAAGACTAAAGTGGACAGACTATAGAGGAAAGACTGAAGTGGACAGACTAAAGTGGAAAAACTAAAGTGGAAAGACTAAAGTGGACAGACTAAAGTGGAAAGACTAAAGTGGAAAGACTAAAGTGGACAGACTATAGTGGAAAGACTATAGTGGAAAGACTGTAGTGGACAGAATAAAGTGGAGACTATAGTGGAAATTCTAAAGTGGAAAGACTAAAGTGGACAGAGAATAGTGGAAAGACTAAAGTGGAAAGACTGTAGTGGACAGAATAAAGTGGAGACTATAGTGGAAAGACTAAAGTGGAAAGACTAAAGTGGACAGACTATAGTGGAAAGACTATAGTGGAGAGACTGTAGTGGACAGAATAAAGTGGAGACTATAGTGGAAAGTCTAAAGTGGAAAGACTAAAGTGGACAGAGAATAGTGGAAAGACTAAAGTGGAAAGACTGTAGTGGACAGAATAAAGTGGAGACTATAGTGGAAAGTCTAAAGTGGAAAGACTAAAGTGGACAGAGAATAGTGGAAATACTAAAGTGGAAGACTGTAGTGGACAGAATAAAGTGGAGACTATAGTGGAAAGACTAAAGTGGAAAGACTAAAGTGGACAGACTATAGTGGAAAGACTATAGGGGAAAGACTGTAGTGGACAGAATAAAGTGGAGACTATAGTGGAAAGACTAAAGTGGACAGACTAAAGTGGAAAGACTAAAGTGGAAAGACTAAAGTGGACAGACTATAGTGGAAAGACTATAGTGGAGAGACTGTAATGGACAGAATAAAGTGGAGACTATAGTGGAAAGTCTAAAGTGGAAAGACTAAAGTGGACAGAGAAAAGTGGAAATACTAAAGTGGAAAGACTGTAGTGGACAGAATAAAGTGGAGACTATAGTGGAAAGACTAAAGTGGAAAGACTAAAGTGGACAGACTATAGTGGAAAGACTATAGTGGAAAGACTGTAGTGGACAGAATAAAGTGGAGACTATAGTGGAAAGACTGTAGTGGACAGAATAAAGTGGAGACTATAGTGGAAAGACTAAATTGGAAAGACTAAAGTGGACAGACTATAGAGGAAAGACTGAAGTGGACAGACTAAAGTGGAAAAACTAAAGTGGAAAGACTAAAGTGGACAGACTAAAGTGGGAAGACTAAAGTGGAAAGACTAAAGTGGACAGACTATAGTGGAAAGACATAAGTGGAAAGACTGTAGTGGAAAGAATAAAGTGGAGACTATAGTGGAAAGACTAAAGTGGAAAGACTAAAGTGGACAGACTATAGTGGAAAGACTATAGTGGAAGACTGTAGTGGACAGAATAAAGTGGAGACTATAATGGAAAGACTATAGTGGACAGACTATAGTGGAAAGACTAAAGTGGACAGACTATAGTGGAAAGACTAAAGTGGACAGACTAAAGTGAAAAGACTAAAGTGGAAAGACTAAAGTGGACAGACGATAGTGGAAATGACTAAAGTGGAAAGACTAAAGTGGACAGACTAAAGTGGAAAGACTAAAGTGGACAGACTCTAGTGGAAAGACTGAAGTGGAAAGACTAAATGGACAGACTAAAGCGGAAAGACTAAAGTGGAAAGACTAAAGTGGACAGACTATAGTGGAAAGACTAAAGTGGACAGACTAAAGTGGAAAGACTAAAGTGGAAAGACTAAAGTGGACAGAATATAGTGGAAAGACTATAGTGGAAAGCCTGTAGTGGACAGAATAAAGTGGAGACTATAGTGGAAAGACTAAAGTGGACAGAGATTAGTGGAAAGACTAAAGTGGACAGACTATAGCGGAAAGACTATAGTGGACAGACTAAAGTGGAAAGACTAAAGTGGAAAGACTAAAGTGGACAGACTATAGTGGAAAGACTGTAGTGGACAGAATAAAGTGGAGAGTATAGTGGAAAGAATAAAGTGGACAGAGAATAGTGGAAAGACTAAAGTGGACAGACTATAGTGGAAAGACTATAGTGGAGAGACTGTAGTGGACAGAATAAAGTGGAGACTATAGTGGAAAGTCTAAAGTGGAAAGACTAAAGTGGACAGAGAGTAGTGGAAAGACTAAAGTGGAAAGACTGTAGTGGACAGAATAAAGTGGAGACTATTGTGGAAAGACTAAAGTGAATAGATTATAGTGGAAAGACTATAGTGGAAAGACTGTAGTGGACAGAATAAAGTGGAGACTATAGTGGAAAGACTAAAGTGGACAGAGAATAGTGGAAAGACCAAAGTGGACAGACTACACTGGAAAGACTATAGTGGAAAGACTGTAGTGGACAGAATAAAGTGGAGACTATAGTGGAAAGAATAAAGTGGAAAGACTAAAATGGACAGACTATAGTGGAAAGACTGAAGTGGACAGACTAAAGTGGAAAAACTAAAGTGGAAAGACTAAAGTGGACAGACTATAGTTGAAAGACTATAGTGGAAAGACTGTAGTGGACAGAATAAAGTGTAGACTATAGTGGAAAGACTAAAGTGGGCAGAGAATAGTGGAAAGACTAAAGTGGAAAGACTATAGTGGAAAGACTGTAGTGGACAGAATAAAGTGGAGACTATAGTGAAAAGACTGAAGTGGACAGATAATAGTAGAAAGACTAAAGTGGAAAGACTGTAGTGGACAGAATAAAGTGGAGACTATAGTGGAAAGACTAAAGTGGACAGACTATAGTGGAAAGACTGAAGTGGAAAGACTAAGTGGACAGACTAAAGTGGAAAGACTATAGTGGAAAGACTAAAGTGGACAGACTATAGTGGAAAGACTAAAGTGGAAAGACTAAAGTGGACAGACTATAGTGGAAAGACTAAAGTGGACATACTATAGTGGAAAGACTAAAGTGAACAGAGATTAGTGGACAGACTAAAGTGGACAGACTATAGTGGAAAGAATAAAGTGGACAGACTAAAGTGGAAAGACTAAAGTGGAAAGACTAAAGTGGACAGACTATAGTGGAAAGACTATAGTGGAGAGACTGTAGTGGACTGAATAAAGTGGAGACTATAGTGGAAAGTCTAAAGTGGAAAGACTAAAGTGGACAGAGAATAGTGGAAAGACTAAAGTGGAAAGACTGTAGTGGACAGAATAAAGTGGAGACTATAGTGGAAAGACTAAAATGGAAAGACTAAAGTGGACAGACTATAGTGGAAAGACTATAGTGGAAAGACTGTAGTGGACAGAATAAAGTGGAGACTATAGTGGAAAGACTGTAGTGGCCAGAATAAAGTGGAGACTATAGTGGAAAGACTAAAGTGGAAAGACTAAAGTGGACAGACTATCGAGGAAAGACTGAAGTGGACAGACTAAAGTGGAAAAACTATAGTGGAAAGACTAAAGTGGAAATACTAAAGTGGACAGACTATAGAGGAAAGACTAAAGTGGACAGACTATAGTGGAAAGACTAAAGTGAACAGAGATTAGTGGACAGACTAAAGTGGACAGACTATAGTGGAAAGAATAAAGTGGACAGACTAAAGTGGAAAGACTAAAGTGGAAAGACTAAAGTGGACAGACTATAGTGGAAAGACTATAGTGGAGAGACTGTAGTGGACTGAATAAAGTGGAGACTATAGTGGAAAGACTAAAATGGAAAGACTAAAGTGGACAGACTATAGTGGAAAGACTATAGTGGAAAGACTGTAGTGGACAGAATAAAGTCGAGACTATAGTGGAAAGACTAAATTGGACAGACTATAGTGGAAAGAATAAAGTGGACAGACTAAAGTGGAAAGACTAAAGTGGAAAGAATAAAGTGGACAGACTATAGTGGAAAGACTATAGTGGAGAGACTGTAGTGGACTGAATAAAGTGGAGACTATAGTGGAAAGACTAAAATGGAAAGACTAAAGTGGACAGACTATAGTGGAAAGACTATAGTGGAAAGACTGTAGTGGACTGAATAAAGTGGAGACTATAGTGGAAAGACTAAAGTGGACAGACTATAGTGGAAAGACTAAAGTGGAAAGACTAAAGTGGACAGACTATAGTGGAAAGACTAAAGTGGACATACTATAGTGGAAAGACTAAAGTGAACAGAGATTAGTGGACAGACTAAAGTGGACAGGCTAAAGTGGAAAGACTAAAGTGGACAGACTATAGTGGAAAGACTATAGTGGAGAGACTGTAGTGGACTGAATAAAGTGGAGACTATAGTGGAAAGACTAAAATGGAAAGACTAAAGTGGACAGACTATAGTGGAAAGACTATAGTGGAAAGACTGTAGTGGACAGAATAAAGTGGAGACTATAGTGGAAAGACTGTAGTGGCCAGAATAAAGTGGAGACTATAGTGGAAAGACTAAAGTGGAAAGACTAAAGTGGACAGACTATCGAGGAAAGACTGAAGTGGACAGACTAAAGTGGACAGAGAATAGTGGAAAGACTAAAGTGGACAGACTATAGTGGAAAGACTTTAGTAGAAAGACTGTAGTGGACAGAATAAAGTGGAGACTGTAATGGAAAGACTAAAGTGGAAAGACTAAAGTGGACAAACTATAGTGGAAAGACTGAAGTTGACAGACTTAAGTGGAAAAACTAAAGTGGAAAGACTAAAGTGGACAGACTATAGTGGAAAGACTATAGTGGAAATACTGTAGTGGACAGAATAAAGTGTAGACTATAGTGGAAAGACTAAAGTGGGCAGAGAATAGTGGAAAGACTAAAGTGGACAGACTTTAGTGGAAAGACTATAGTGGAAAGACTGTAGTGGACAGAATAAAGTGGAGACTATAGTGGAAAGACTAAAGTGGACAGAGAATAGTGGAAAGACTAAAGTGGAAAGACTGTAGTGGACAGAATAAAGTGGAGACTATAGTGGAAAGACTAAAGTGGAAAGACTAAAGTGGACAGACTATAGTGGAAAGACTGAAGTGGAAAGACTAAGTGGACAGACTAAAGTGGAAAGACTATAGTGGAAAGACTAAAGTGGACAGACTATAGTGGAAAGACTAAAGTGGACAGACTGAAGTGGAAAGACTATAGTGGAAAGACTAAAGTGGAAAGACTAAAGTGGACAGACTATAGTGGAAAGACTGAAGTGGAAAGACTCAGTGGACAAACTAAAGTGTACACACTGAAGTGGAGAGAATAAAGTGGAAAGACTAAAGTGGAAAGACTAAAGTGGACAGACTATAGTAGAAAGACTAAAGTGGACAGATAAAGTGGAAAGACTAAAGTGGAAAGACTAAAGTGGACAGACTATAGTGGAAAGACTAAAGTAGACAGACTATAGTGGAAAGACTAAAGTGGAAAGACTAAAGTGGACAGACTAAAGTGGACAGACTAAAGTGGACAGACTTAAGTGGAAAGAATAAAGTGGACAGACTCTAGTGGAAAGACTGAAGTGGAAAGACTCAGTGGACAGACTAAAGTGTACACACTGCAGTGGACAGAATAAAGTGGAAAGACTAAAGTGGAAAGACTAAAGTGGACAGACTATAGTGGAAAGACTAAAGTGGACAGACTAAAGTGGAAAGACTAAAGTGGAAAGACTAAAGTGGACAGACTATAGTGGAAAGACTATAGTGGAAAGACTGTAGTGGACAGAATAAAGTTGAGACTATAGTGGAAAGACTAAAGTGGAAAGACTAAAGTGGACAGACTATAGTGGAGAGACTAAAGTGGACAGACTATAGTGGAAAGACTAAAGTGGACAGACTAAGGTGGAAAGACTAAAGTGGAAAGACTAAAGTGGACAGACGATAGTGGAAATTACTAAAGTGGAACGACTAAAGTGGACAGACTTTAGTGGACAGACTAAAGTGGAAAGACTAAAGTGGACAGACTCTAGTGGAAAGACTGAAGTGGAAAAACTAAGTGGACAGACTAAAGCGGAAAGACATAAGTTGAATGACTAAAGCGGACAGACTACAGTGGAAAGACTAAAGTGGACAGACTAAAGTGGAAAGACTAAAGTGGAAAGACTAAAGTGGACAGACTATAGTGGAAAGACTGTAGTGGACAGAATAAAGTGGAGACTATAGTGAAAAGACTAAAGTGGAAAGACTAAAGTGGACAGAGAATAGTGGAAAGACTAAAGTGGACAGACTATAGTGGAAAGACTAAAGTGGACAGACTATAGTGGAAAGACTATAGTGGAAAGACTGTAGTGGACAGTAGAAAGTGGAGAGCATAGTGGAAAGACTAAAGTGGACAGAGAATAGTGGAAAGACTATAGTGGAAAGACTATAGTGGAAAGACTATAGTGGAAAGACTATAGAGGAAAGACTGAAGTGGACAGACTAAAGTGGAAAAACTATAGTGGAAAGACTAAAGTGGAAAGACTAAAGTGGACAGACTATAGAGGAAAGACTAAAGTGGACAGACTATAGTGGAAAGACTATAGTGGAAAGACTGTAGTGGACAGAATAAAGTGGAGACTATAGTGGAAAGTCTAAAGTGGAAAGACTAAAGTGGACAGAGAATAGTGGAAAGACTAAAGTGGAAAGACTGTAGTGGACATAATAAAGTGGAGACTATAGTGGAAAGACTAAAGTGGACTGACTATAGTGGAAAGACTATAGTGGAAAGACTGTAGTGGACAGAATAAAGTGGAGACTATAGTGGAAAGACTAAAGTGGACAGAGAATAGTGGAAAGACTAAAATGGACAGACTATAGTGGAAAGACTATAGTGGAAAGACTGCAGTGGACAGAATAAAGTGGAGACTATAGTGGAAAGACTAAAGTGGAAAGACTAAAGTGGACAGACTATAGTGGAAAGACTAAAATGGATAGACTATAGTGGAAAGACTGAAGTGGACAGACTAAAGTGGAAAAACTAAAGTGGAAAGACTAAAGTGGACAGACTATAGTTGAAACACTATAGTGGAAAGACTGTAGCGGACAGAATAAAGTGTAGACTATAGTGGAAAGACTAAAGTGGGCAGAGAATATTGGAAAGACTAAAGTGGACAGACTATATTGGAAAGACTGTAGTGGAAAGAATAAAGTGCAGACTATAGTGGAAAGACTAAAGTGGACAGATAATAGTAGAAAGACTAAAGTGGAAAGACTGTAGTGGACAGAATAAAGTGGAGACTATAGTGGAAAGACTAAAGTGGACAGACTATAGTGGAAAGACTGAAGTGGAAAGACTAAGTGGACAGACTATAGTGGAAAGACTGAAGTGGACAGACTAAAGTGGAAAAACTAAAGTGGAAAGACTAAAGTGGAAAGACTAAAGTGGAAAGACTAAAGTGGACAGACTATAGTGGAAAGACTATAGTGGAGAGACTGTAGTGGACAGAATAAAGTGGAGACTATAGTGGAAAGTCTAAAGTGGAAAGACTAAAGTGGACAGAGGATACTGGAAAGACTAAAGTGGAAAGACTGTAGTGGACAGAATAAAGTGGAGACTATAGTGGAAAGACTAAAGTGGAAAGACTAAAGTGGAAAGACTAAAGTGGACAGACTATAGTGGAAAGACTAAAGTGGACAGACTATAGTGGAAAGACTATAGTGGAAAGACTATAGTGGACAGTAGAAAGTGGAGAGCATAGTGGAAAGACTAAAGTGGACAGAGAATAGTGGATAGACTATAGTGGAAAGACAATAGTGGAAAGACTATAGTGGAAAGACTATAGAGGAAAGACTGAAGTGGACAGACTAAAGTGGAAAAACTATAGTGGAAAGACTAAAGTGGAAAGACTAAAGTGGACAGACTATAGAGGAAAGACTAAAGTGGACAGACTATAGTGGAAAGAATATAGTGGAAAGACTGTAGTGGACAGAATAAAGTGGAGACTATAGTGGAAAGTCTAAAGTGGAAAGACTAAAGTGGACAGAGAATAGTGGAAAGACTAAAGTGGAAAGACTGTAGTGGACAGAATAAAGTGGAGAATATAGTGGAAAGACTAAAGTGGAAAGACTAAAGTGGACAGAGAATAGTGGAAAGACTAAAGTGGACAGACTGTAGTGGACAGAATAAAGTGGAGACTATAGTGGAAAGACTAAAGTGGACAGAGAATAGTGGAAAGACTAAAGTGGACAGACTATAGTGGAAAGACTTTAGTAGAAAGACTGTAGTGGACAGAATAAAGTGGAGACTGTAATGGAAAGACTAAAGTGGAAAGACTAAAGTGGACAAACTATAGTGGAAAGACTGAAGTTGACAGACTTAAGTGGAAAAACTAAAGTGGAAAGACTAAAGTGGACAGACTATAGTGGAAAGACTATAGTGGAAATACTGTAGTGGACAGAATAAAGTGTAGACTATAGTGGAAAGACTAAAGTGGGCAGAGAATAGTGGAAAGACTAAAGTGGACAGACTTTAGTGGAAAGACTATAGTGGAAAGACTGTAGTGGACAGAATAAAGTGGAGACTATAGTGGAAAGACTAAAGTGGACAGAGAATAGTGGAAAGACTAAAGTGGAAAGACTGTAGTGGACAGAATAAAGTGGAGACTATAGTGGAAAGACTAAAGTGGAAAGACTAAAGTGGACAGACTATAGTGGAAAGACTGAAGTGGAAAGACTAAGTGGACAGACTAAAGTGGAAAGACTATAGTGGAAAGACTAAAGTGGACAGACTATAGTGGAAAGACTAAAGTGGACAGACTGAAGTGGAAAGACTATAGTGGAAAGACTAAAGTGGAAAGACTAAAGTGGACAGACTATAGTGGAAAGACTGAAGTGGAAAGACTCAGTGGACAAACTAAAGTGTACACACTGAAGTGGAGAGAATAAAGTGAAAAGACTAAAGTGGAAAGACTAAAGTGGACAGACTATAGTAGAAAGACTAAAGTGGACAGATAAAGTGGAAAGACTAAAGTGGAAAGACTAAAGTGGACAGACTATAGTGGAAAGACTAAAGTAGACAGACTATAGTGGAAAGACTAAAGTGGAAAGACTAAAGTGGACAGACGATAGTGGAAATGACTAAAGTGGAAAGACTAAAGTGGACAGACTAAAGTGGACAGACTAAAGTGGACAGACTTAAGTGGAAAGAATAAAGTGGACAGACTCTAGTGGAAAGACTGAAGTGGAAAGACTCAGTGGACAGACTAAAGTGTACACACTGCAGTGGACAGAATAAAGTGGAAAGACTAAAGTGGAAAGACTAAAGTGGACAGACTATAGTGGAAAGACTAAAGTGGACAGACTAAAGTGGAAAGACTAAAGTGGAAAGACTAAAGTGGACAGACTATAGTGGAAAGACTATAGTGGAAAGACTGTAGTGGACAGAATAAAGTTGAGACTATAGTGGAAAGACTAAAGTGGAAAGACTAAAGTGGACAGACTATAGTGGAGAGACTAAAGTGGACAGACTATATTGGAAAGACTAAAGTGGACAGACTAAAGTGGAAAGACTAAAGTGGAAAGACTAAAGTGGACAGACGATAGTGGAAATTACTAAAGTGGAACGACTAAAGTGGACAGACTTTAGTGGACAGACTAAAGTGGAAAGACTAAAGTGGACAGACTCTAGTGGAAAGACTGAAGTGGAAAAACTAAGTGGACAGACTAAAGCGGAAAGACATAAGTTGAATGACTAAAGCGGACAGACTACAGTGGAAAGACTAAAGTGGACAGACTAAAGTGGAAAGACTAAAGTGGAAAGACTAAAGTGGACAGACTATAGTGGAAAGACTGTAGTGGACAGAATAAAGTGGAGACTATAGTGAAAAGACTAAAGTGGAAAGACTAAAGTGGACAGAGAATAGTGGAAAGACTAAAGTGGACAGACTATAGTGGAAAGACTAAAGTGGACAGACTATAGTGGAAAGACTATAGTGGAAAGACTGTAGTGGACAGTAGAAAGTGGAGAGCATAGTGGAAAGACTAAAGTGGACAGAGAATAGTGGAAAGACTATAGTGGAAAGACTATAGTGGAAAGACTATAGTGGAAAGACTATAGAGGAAAGACTGAAGTGGACAGACTAAAGTGGAAAAACTATAGTGGAAAGACTAAAGTGGAAAGACTAAAGTGGACAGACTATAGAGGAAAGACTAAAGTGGACAGACTATAGTGGAAAGACTATAGTGGAAAGACTGTAGTGGACAGAATAAAGTGGAGACTATAGTGGAAAGTCTAAAGTGGAAAGACTAAAGTGGACAGAGAATAGTGGAAAGACTAAAGTGGAAAGACTGTAGTGGACAGAATAAAGTGGAGACTATAGTGGAAAGACTAAAGTGGACTGACTATAGTGGAAAGACTATAGTGGAAAGACTGTAGTGGACAGAATAAAGTGGAGACTATAGTGGAAAGACTAAAGTGGACAGAGAATAGTGGAAAGACTAAAATGGACAGACTATAGTGGAAAGACTATAGTGGAAAGACTGCAGTGGACAGAATAAAGTGGAGACTATAGTGGAAAGACTAAAGTGGAAAGACTAAAGTGGACAGACTATAGTGGAAAGACTAAAATGGATAGACTATAGTGGAAAGACTGAAGTGGACAGACTAAAGTGGAAAGACTATAGTGGAAAGACTGTAGTGGACAGAATAAAGTGGAGACTATAGTGGAAAGACTAAAGTGGAAAGACTAAGTGGACAGACTAAAGTGGAAAGACTATAGTGGAAAGACTAAAGTGGACAGACTATAGTGGAAAGACTAAAGTAGACAGACTATAGTGGAAAGACTAAAGTGGAAAGACTAAAGTGGACAGACGATAGTGGAAATGACTAAAGTGGAAAGACTAAAGTGGACAGACTAAAGTGGACAGACTAAAGTGGACAGACTTAAGTGGAAAGAATAAAGTGGACAGACTCTAGTGGAAAGACTGAAGTGGAAAGACTCAGTGGACAGACTAAAGTGTACACACTGCAGTGGACAGAATAAAGTGGAAAGACTAAAGTGGAAAGACTAAAGTGGACAGACTATAGTGGAAAGACTAAAGTGGACAGACTAAAGTGGAAAGACTAAAGTGGAAAGACTAAAGTGGACAGACTATAGTGGAAAGACTATAGTGGAAAGACTGTAGTGGACAGAATAAAGTTGAGACTATAGTGGAAAGACTAAAGTGGAAAGACTAAAGTGGACAGACTATAGTGGAGAGACTAAAGTGGACAGACTATAGTGGAAAGACTAAAGTGGACAGACTAAAGTGGAAAGACTAAAGTGGAAAGACTAAAGTGGACAGACGATAGTGGAAATTACTAAAGTGGAACGACTAAAGTGGACAGACTTTAGTGGACAGACTAAAGTGGAAAGACTAAAGTGGACAGACTCTAGTGGAAAGACTGAAGTGGAAAAACTAAGTGGACAGACTAAAGCGGAAAGACATAAGTTGAATGACTAAAGCGGACAGACTACAGTGGAAAGACTAAAGTGGACAGACTAAAGTGGAAAGACTAAAGTGGAAAGACTAAAGTGGACAGACTATAGTGGAAAGACTGTAGTGGACAGAATAAAGTGGAGACTATAGTGAAAAGACTAAAGTGGAAAGACTAAAGTGGACAGAGAATAGTGGAAAGACTAAAGTGGACAGACTATAGTGGAAAGACTAAAGTGGACAGACTATAGTGGAAAGACTATAGTGGAAAGACTGTAGTGGACAGTAGAAAGTGGAGAGCATAGTGGAAAGACTAAAGTGGACAGAGAATAGTGGAAAGACTATAGTGGAAAGACTAATAGTGGAAAGACTATAGTGGAAAGACTATAGAGGAAAGACTGAAGTGGACAGACTAAAGTGGAAAAACTATAGTGGAAAGACTAAAGTGGAAAGACTAAAGTGGAAAGACTATAGTGGAAAGACTAAAGTGGACAGACTATAGTGGAAAGACTAAAGTGGACAGACTGAAGTGGAAAGACTATAGTGGAAAGACTAAAGTGGAAAGACTAAAGTGGACAGACTATAGTGGAAAGACTGAAGTGGAAAGACTCAGTGGACAAACTAAAGTGTACACACTGAAGTGGAGAGAATAAAGTGAAAAGACTAAAGTGGAAAGACTAAAGTGGACAGACTATAGTAGAAAGACTAAAGTGGACAGATAAAGTGGAAAGACTAAAGTGGAAAGACTAAAGTGGACAGACTATAGTGGAAAGACTAAAGTAGACAGACTATAGTGGAAAGACTAAAGTGGAAAGACTAAAGTGGACAGACGATAGTGGAAATGACTAAAGTGGAAAGACTAAAGTGGACAGACTAAAGTGGACAGACTAAATTGGACAGACTTAAGTGGAAAGAATAAAGTGGACAGACTCTAGTGGAAAGACTGAAGTGGAAAGACTCAGTGGACAGACTAAAGTGTACACACTGCAGTGGACAGAATAAAGTGGAAAGACTAAAGGGGAAAGACTAAAGTGGACAGACTATAGTGGAAAGACTAAAGTGGACAGACTAAAGTGGAAAGACTAAAGTGGAAAGACTAAAGTGGACAGACTATAGTGGAAAGACTATAGTGGAAAGACTGTAGTGGACAGAATAAAGTTGAGACTATAGTGGAAAGACTAAAGTGGAAAGACTAAAGTGGACAGACTATAGTGGAGAGACTAAAGTGGACAGACTATAGTGGAAAGACTAAAGTGGACAGACTAAAGTGGAAAGACTAAAGTGGAAAGACTAAAGTGGACAGACGATAGTGGAAATTACTAAAGTGGAACGACTAAAGTGGACAGACTTTAGTGGACAGACTAAAGTGGAAAGACTAAAGTGGACAGACTCTAGTGGAAAGACTGAAGTGGAAAAACTAAGTGGACAGACTAAAGCGGAAAGACATAAGTTGAATGACTAAAGCGGACAGACTACAGTGGAAAGAATAAAGTGGACAGACTAAAGTGGAAAGACTAAAGTGGAAAGACTAAAGTGGACAGACTATAGTGGAAAGACTGTAGTGGACAGAATAAAGTGGAGACTATAGTGAAAAGACTAAAGTGGAAAGACTAAAGTGGACAGAGAATAGTGGAAAGACTAAAGTGGACAGACTATAGTGGAAAGACTAAAGTGGACAGACTATAGTGGAAAGACTATAGTGGAAAGACTGTAGTGGACAGTAGAAAGTGGAGAGCATAGTGGAAAGACTAAAGTGGACAGAGAATAGTGGAAAGACTATAGTGGAAAGACTATAGTGGAAAGACTATAGTGGAAAGACTATAGAGGAAAGACTGAAGTGGACAGACTAAAGTGGAAAAACTATAGTGGAAAGACTAAAGTGGAAAGACTAAAGTGGACAGACTATAGAGGAAAGACTAAAGTGGACAGACTATAGTGGAAAGACTATAGTGGAAAGACTGTAGTGGACAGAATAAAGTGGAGACTATAGTGGAAAGTCTAAAGTGGAAAGACTAAAGTGGACAGAGAATAGTGGAAAGACTAAAGTGGAAAGACTGTAGTGGACAGAATAAAGTGGAGACTATAGTGGAAAGACTAAAGTGGACTGACTATAGTGGAAAGACTATAGTGGAAAGACTGTAGTGGACAGAATAAAGTGGAGACTATAGTGGAAAGACTAAAGTGGACAGAGAATAGTGGAAAGACTAAAATGGACAGACTATAGTGGAAAGACTATAGTGGAAAGACTGCAGTGGACAGAATAAAGTGGAGACTATAGTGGAAAGACTAAAGTGGAAAGACTAAAGTGGACAGACTATAGTGGAAAGACTAAAATGGATAGACTATAGTGGAAAGACTGAAGTGGACAGACTAAAGTGGAAAAACTAAAGTGGAAAGACTAAAGTGGACAGACTATAGTTGAAACACTATAGTGGAAAGACTGTAGCGGACAGAATAAAGTGTAGACTATAGTGGAAAGACTAAAGTGGGCAGAGAATATTGGAAAGACTAAAGTGGACAGACTATATTGGAAAGACTGTAGTGGACAGAATAAAGTGCAGACTATAGTGGAAAGACTAAAGTGGACAGATAATAGTAGAAAGACTAAAGTGGAAAGACTGTAGTGGACAGAATAAAGTGGAGACTATAGTGGAAAGACTAAAGTGGACAGACTATATTGGAAAGACTGAAGTGGAAAGACTAAGTGGACAGACTATAGTGGAAAGACTGAAGTGGACAGACTAAAGTGGAAAAACTAAAGTGGAAAGACTAAAGTGGAAAGACTAAAGTGGAAAGACTAAAGTGGACAGACTATAGTGGAAAGACTATAGTGGAGAGACTGTAGTGGACAGAATAAAGTGGAGACTATAGTGGAAAGTCTAAAGTGGAAAGACTAAAGTGGACAGAGGATACTGGAAAGACTAAAGTGGAAAGACTGTAGTGGACAGAATAAAGTGGAGACTATAGTGGAAAGACTAAAGTGGAAATACTAAAGTGGAAAGACTAAAGTGGACAGACTATAGTGGAAAGACTAAAGTGGACAGACTATAGTGGAAAGACTATAGTGGAAAGACTATAGTGGACAGTAGAAAGTGGAGAGCATAGTGGAAAGACTAAAGTGGACAGAGAATAGTGGATAGACTATAGTGGAAAGACAATAGTGGAAAGACTATAGTGGAAAGACTATAGAGGAAAGACTGAAGTGGACAGACTAAAGTGGAAAAACTATAGTGGAAAGACTAAAGTGGAAAGACTAAAGTGGACAGACTATAGAGGAAAGACTAAAGTGGACAGACTATAGTGGAAAGAATATAGTGGAAAGACTGTAGTGGACAGAATAAAGTGGAGACTATAGTGGAAAGTCTAAAGTGGAAAGACTAAAGTGGACAGAGAATAGTGGAAAGACTAAAGTGGAAAGACTGTAGTGGACGGAATAAAGTGGAGACTATAGTGGAAAGACTAAAGTGGAAAGACTAAAGTGGACAGACTATAGTGGAAAGACTATAGTGGAAAGACTGTAGTGGACAGAATAAAGTGGAGACTATAGTGGAAAGACTAAAGTGGACAGAGAATAGTGGAAAGACTAAAATGGACAGACTATAGTGGAAAGACTATAGTGGAAAGACTGCAGTGGACAGAATAAAGTGGAGACTATAGTGGAAAGACTAAAGTGGAAAGACTAAAGTGGACAGACTATAGTGGAAAGACTATAGTGGAAAGACTGTAGTGGACAGAATAAAGTTGAGACTATAGTGGAAAGACTGTAGTGGACAGAATAAAGTGGAGACTATAGTGGAAAGACTAAATTGGAAAGACTAAAGTGAACAGATTATAGTGGAAAGACTATAGTGGAAAGACTGTAGTGGACAGAATAAAGTGGAGACTATAGTGGAAAGACGATAGTGGACAGAGAATAGTGGAAAGACTAAAGTGGACAGACTGTAGTGGAAAGACTGTAGTGGACAGAATAAAGTGGAGATTATAGTGGAAAGACTAAAGTGGACAGAGAATAGTGGAAAGACTTAAGTGGACAGACTATAGTGGAAAGACTGTAGTGGACAGAGAATAGTGGAAAGACTAAAGTGGACAGACTATAGTGGAAAGACTGTAGTGAACAGAATAAAGTGGAGACTATAGTGGAAAGACTAAAGTGGAAAGACTAAAGTGGAAAGACTATAGTGGAAAGACTTTTGTGGACAGAATAAAGTGGAGACTATAGTGGAAAGACTAAAGTGGACAGAGAATAGTGGAAAGACTAAAGTGGACAGACTATAGTGGAAAGACTGTAGTGGACAGAGAATAGTGGAAAGACTAAAGTGGACAGACTATAGTGGAAAGACTGTAGTGGACAGAATAAAGTGGAGATTATAGTGGAAAGACTAAAGTGGACAGAGAATAGTGGAAAGACTTAAGTGGACAGACTATAGTGGAAAGACTGTAGTGGACAGAGAATAGTGGAAAGACTAAAGTGGACAGACTATAGTGGAAAGACTGTAGTGAACAGAATAAAGTGGAGACTATAGTGGAGAGATTAAAGTAGACGTGGAAAGACTAAAGTGGAAAGACTGTAGTGGACAAAATAAAGTGGAGACTATAGTGGAAAGACTAAAGTGGAAAGACTATAGTGGAAAGACTTTTGTGGACAGAATAAAGTGGAGACTATAGTGGAAAGACTAAAGTGGACAGAGAATAGTGGAAAGACTAAAGTGGACAGACTATAGTGGAAAGACTGTAGTGGACAGAGAATAGTGGAAAGACTAAAGTGGACAGACTATAGTGGAAAGACTGTAGTGGAAAGACTGTAGTGGACAGAATAAAGTGGAGACTATAGTGGAAAGACTAAAGTGGACAGAGAATAGTGGAAAGACTAAAGTGGACAGACTATAGTGGAAAGACTGTAGTGGACAGAGAATAGTGGAAAGACTAAAGTACACAGACTATAGTGGAAAGACTAAAGTGGACAGAGAATAGTGGAAAGACTAAAGTGGACAGACTATAGTGGAAAGACTGTAGTGGACAGATAATAGTAGAAAGACTAAAGTGGACAGACTATAGTGGAAAGACTGTAGTGGACAGACTAAAGTGGAGACTATAGTGGAAAGATTAAAGTAGACAGAGAATAGTGGAAAGACTGTAGTGGACAAAATAAAGTGGAGAGTATAGTGTAAAGACTAAAGTGGACAGAGAATAGTGGAAAGACTAAAGTGGACAGACTATAGTGGAAAGACTACAGTGGAAAGACTGTAGTGGACAGAATAAAGTGGAGACTATAGTGGAAAGACTAAAGTGGACAGAGAATAGTGGAAAGACTAAAGTGGAAAGACTGTAGTGGACAAAATAAAGTGGAGACTGTAGTGGAAAGACAAAAGTGGAAAGACTAAAGTGGACAGACTATAGTGGAAAGACTGTAGTGGACAGAATAAAGTGGAGACTATAGTGGAAAGACAAAAGTGGACAGAGAATAGTGGAAAGACTAAAGTAGACAGAGAATAGTGGAAAGACTAAAGTGGACAGACTATAGTGGAAAGACTGTAGTGGACAGAATAAAGTGGAGACTATAGTGGAAAGACTAAAGTGGAAAGAGAATAGTGGAAAGACTAAAGTGGACAGACTATATTGGAAAGACTATAGTGGAAAGACTGTAGTGGACAGAATAAAGTGGAGACTATAGTGGAAAGACTAAAGTGGACAGAGAATAGTGGACAGAATAAAGTGGAGATTATAGTGGAAAGACTAAAGTGGACAGAGAATAGTGGAAAGACTAGAGTGGACAGACTATAGTGGAAAGACTGTAGTGGACAGAGAATAGTGGAAAGACTAAAGTGGACAGACTATAGTGGAAAGACTGTAGTGAACAGAATAAAGTGGAGACTATAGTGGAAAGATTAAAGTAGACAGAGAATAGTGGAAAGACTAAAGTGGAAAGACTGTAGTGGACAAAATAAAGTGGAGACTAGTGGAAAGACTAAAGTGGAAAGACTAAAGTGGAAAGACTATAGTGGAAAGACTGTAGTGGACAGAATAAAGTGGAGACTATAGTGGAAAGACTAAAGTGGACAGAGAATAGTGGAAAGACTAAAGTGGACAGACTATAGTGGAAAGACTGTAGTGGACAGAGAATAGTGGAAAGACTAAAGTGGACAGACTATAGTGGAAAGACTATAGTGGAAAGACTGTAGTGGACAGAATAAAGTGGAGACTATAGTGGAAAGACTAAAGTGGACAGAGAATAGTGGAAAGACTAAAGTGGACAGACTATAGTGGAAAGACTGTAGTGGACAGAGAATAGTGGAAAGACTAAAGTACACAGACTATAGTGGAAAGACTGTAGTGGACAGAATAAAGTGGAGACTATAGTGGAAAGACTAAAGTGGACAGAGAATAGTGGAAAGACTAAAGTGGACAGACTATAGTGGAAAGACTGTAGTGGACAGAGAATAGTAGAAAGACTAAAGTGGACAGACTATAGTGGAAAGACTGTAGTGGACAGAATAAAGTGGAGAATATAGTGGAAAGATTAAAGTAGACAGAGAATAGTGGAAAGACTGTAGTGGACAAAATAAAGTGGAGAGTATAGTGGAAAGACTAAAGTGGACAGAGAATAGTGGAAAGACTAAAGTGGACAGACTATAGTGGAAAGACTAAAGTGGACAGACTAAAGTGGAAAAACTAAAGTGGAAAGACTAAAGTTGACAGACTATAGTGGAAAGACTATAGTGGAAAGACTGTAGTGGACAGAATAAAGTGGAGAGTATAGTGGAAAGACTAAAGTGGACAGAGAATAGTGGAAAGACTAAAGTGGACAGACTATAGTGGAAATACTATAGTGGAAAGACTGTAGTGGACAGAATAAAGTGGAGACTATAGTGGAAAGACTAAAGTAGACAGAGAATTGTGGAAAGACTAAAGTGGAAAGACTGTAGTGGACAAAATAAAGTGGAGACTATAGTGGAAAGACAAAAGTGGAAAGACTAAAGTGGACAGACTATAGTGGAAAGACTATAGTGAAAAGACTGTAGTGGACAGAATAAAGTGGAGACTATAGTGGAAAGACAAAAGTGGACAGAGAATAGTGGAAAGACTAAAGTAGACAGAGAATAGTGGAAAGACTAAAGTGGACAGACTATAGTGGAAAGACTGTAGTGGACAGAATAAAGTGGAGACAATAGTGGAAAGACTAAAGTGGACAGAGAATAGTGGAAAGACTAAAGTGGACAGACTATAGTGGAAAGACTATAGTGGAAAGACTGTAGTGGACAGAATAAAGTGGAGACTATAGTGGAAAGACTAAAGTGGACAGAGAATAGTGGAAAGACTAAAGTGGACAGACTATAGTGGAAAGACTATAGTGGAAAGACTGTAGTGGACAGAATAAAGTGGAGACTATAGTGGAAAGACTAAAGTGGACAGAGAATAGTGGAAAGACTAAAGTGGACAGACTATAGTGGAAAGATTATAGTGGAAAGACTGTAGTGGACAGAATAAAGTGGAGACTATAGTGGAAAGACTGAATTGGAAAGACTAAAGTGGATAGACTATAGTGGAAAGAAGAAGTGGACAGACTAAAGTGGAAAAACTAAAGTGGAAAGACTAAAGTGGACAGACTATAGAGGAAAGACTGTAGTGGATAGAATAAAGTGGAGACTATAGTGGACAGAATAAAGTGGAAAGACTAAAGTGGAAAGACTATAGTGGAAAGACTATAGTGGAAAGACTGTAGTGAACAGAATAAAGTGGAGACTATAGTGGAAAGACTAAAGTGGACAGAGAATAGTGGAAAGACTAAAGTGGACAGACTATAGTGGAAAGACTGTAGTAGACAGAGAATAGTGGAAAGACTAAAGTGGACAGACTATAGTGGAAAGACTATAGTGGAAAGACTGTAGTGGACAGAATAAAGTGGAGACTATAGTGGAAAGACTAAAGTGGACAGAGAATAGTGGAAAGACTAAAGTGGACAGACTATAGTGGAAAGACTGTAGTGGACAGAGAATAGTGGAAAGACTAAAGTGGACAGACTATAGTGGAAAGACTGTAGTGGACAAAATAAAGTGGAGACTATAGTGGAAAGATTAAAGTGGAAAGACTAAAGTGGAAAGACTATAGTGGAAAGACTGTAGTGGACAGAATAAAGTGGAGACTATTGTGGAAAGACTAAAGTGGACAGAGAATAGTGGAAAGACTAAAGTGGACAGACTATAGTGGAAAGACTGTAGTGGACAGAGAATAGTGGAAAGACTAAAGTGGACAGACTATAGTGGAAAGACTATAGTGGAAAGACTGTAGTGGACAGAATAAAGTGAAGACTATTGTGGAAAGACTGTAGTGGACAGAGAATAGTGGAAAGACTAAAGTGGACAGACTATAGTGGAAAGACTGTAGTGGACAGAATAAAGTGGAGACTATAGTGGAAAGATTAAAGTAGACAGAGAATAGTGGAAAGACTAAAGTGGAAAGACTGTAGTGGACAAAATAAAGTGGAGACTATAGTGGAAAGACTAAAGTGGAAAGACTAAAGTGGAAAGACTATAGTGGAAAGACTGTAGTGGACAGAATAAAGTGGAGACTATAGTGGAAAGACTAAAGTGGACAGAGAATAGTGGAAAGACTAAAGTGGACAGACTATAGTGGAAAGACTGTAGTGGACAGAGAATAGTGGAAAGACTAAAGTGGACAGACTATAGTGGAAAGACTGTAGTGGACAGAATAAAGTGGAGATTATAGTGGAAAGACTAAAGTGGACAGAGAATAGTGGAAAGACTAAAGTGGACAGACTATAGTGGAAAGACTGTAGTGGACAGAGAATAGTGGAAAGACTAAAGTGGACAGACTATAGTGGAAAGACTGTAGTGAACAGAATAAAGTGGAGACTATAGTGGAAAGATTAAAGTAGACAGAGAATAGTGGAAAGACTAAAGTGGAAAGACTGTAGTGAACAAAATAAAGTGGAGACTATAGTGGAAAGACTAAAGTGGAAAGACTAAAGTGGAAAGACTACAGTGGAAAGACTGTAGTGGACAGAATAAAGTGGAGACTATAGTGGAAAGACTAAAGTGGACAGAGAATAGTGGAAAGACTAAAGTGGACAGACTATAGTGGAAAGACTGTAGTGGACAGAGAATAGTGGAAAGACTAAAGTGGACAGACTATAGTGGAAAGACTATAGTGGAAAGACTGTAGTGGACAGAATAAAGTGGAGACTATAGTGGAAAGACTAAAGTGGACAGAGAATAGTGGAAAGACTAAAGTGGACAGACTATAGTGGAAAGACTGTAGTGGACAGAGAATAGTGGAAAGACTAAAGTACACAGACAATAGTGGAAAGACTGTAGTGGACAGAATAAAGTGGAGACTATAGTGGAAAGACTAAAGTGGACAGAGAATAGTGGAAAGACTAAAGTGGACAGACTATAGTGGAAAGACTGTAGTGGACAGAGAATAGTAGAAAGACTAAAGTGGACAGACTATAGTGGAAAGACTGTAGTGGACAGAATAAAGTGGAGAATATAGTGGAAAGATTAAAGTAGACAGGGAATAGTGGAAAGACTGTAGTGGACAAAATAAAGTGGAGAGTATAGTGGAAAGACTAAAGTGGACAGAGAATAGTGGAAAGACTAAAGTGGACAGACTATAGTGGAAAGACTAAAGTGGACAGACTAAAGTGGAAAAACTAAAGTGGAAAGACTAAAGTTGACAGACTATAGTGGAAAGACTATAGTGGAAAGACTGTAATGGACAGAATAAAGTGGAGAGTATAGTGGAAAGACTAAAGTGGACAGAGAATAGTGGAAAGACTAAAGTGGACGGACTATAGTGGAAAGACTATAGTGGAAAGACTGTAGTGGACAGAATAAAGTGGAGACTATAGTGGAAAGACTAAAGTAGACAGAGAATAGTGGAAAGACTAAAGTGGAAAGACTGTAGTGGACAAAATAAAGTGGAGACTATAGTGGAAAGACAAAAGTGGAAAGACTAAAGTGGACAGACTATAGTGGAAAGACTATAGTGAAAAGACTGTAGTGGACAGAATAAAGTGGAGACTATAGTGGAAAGACAAAAGTGGACAGAGAATAGTGGAAAGACTAAAGTAGACAGAGAATAGTGGAAAGACTAAAGTGGACAGACTATAGTGGAAAGACTGTAGTGGACAGAATAAAGTGGAGACTATAGTGGAAAGACTAAAGTGGACAGAGAATAGTGGAAAGACTAAAGTGGACAGACTATAGTGGAAAGACTATAGTGGAAAGACTGTAGTGGACAGAATAAAGTGGAGACTATAGTGGAAAGACTAAAGTGGACAGAGAATAGTGGAAAGACTAAAGTGGACAGACTATAGTGGAAAGACTATAGTGGAAAGACTGTAGTGGACAGAATAAAGTGGAGACTATAGTGGAAAGACTGAATTGGAAAGACTAAAGTGGATAGACTAAAGTGGAAAGAAGAAGTGGACAGACTAAAGTGGAAAAACTAAAGTGGAAAGACTAAAGTGGACAGACTATAGAGGAAAGACTGTAGTGGACAGAATAAAGTGGAGACTATAGTGGACAGAATAAAGTGGAAAGACTAAAGTGGAAAGACTATAGTGGAAAGACTATAGTGGAAAGACTGTAGTGGACAGAATAAAGTGGAGACTATAGTGGAAAGACTAAAGTGGACAGAGAATAGTGGAAAGACTAAAGTGGACAGACTATAGTGGAAAGACTGTAGTAGACAGAGAATAGTGGAAAGACTAAAGTGGACAGACTATAGTGGAAAGACTATAGTGGAAAGACTGTAGTGGACAGAATAAAGTGGAGACTATAGTGGAAAGACTAAAGTGGACAGAGAATAGTGGAAAGACTAAAGTGGACAGACTATAGTGGAAAGACTGTAGTGGACAGAGAATAGTGGAAAGACTAAAGTGGACAGACTATAGTGGAAAGACTGTAGTGGACAGAATAAAGTGGAGACTATAGTGGAAAGATTAAAGTAGACAGAGAATAGTGGAAAGACTAAAGTGGAAAGACTGTAGTGGACAATATAAAGTGGAGACTATAGTGGAAAGACTAAAGTGGAAAGACTAAAATGGAAAGACTATAGTGGAAAGACTGTAGTGGACAGAATAAAGTGGAGACTATTGTGGAAAGACTAAAGTGGACAAAGAATAGTGGAAAGACTAAAGTGGACAGACTATAGTGGAAAGACTGTAGTGGACAGAGAATAGTGGAAAGACTAAAGTGGACAGACTATAGTGGAAAGACTATAGTGGAAAGACTGTAGTGGACAGAATAAAGTGGATACTATAGTGGAAAGACTAAAGTGGACAGAGAATAGTGGAAAGACTGTAGTGGACAGAGAATAGTGGAAAGACTGTAGTGGACAGAGAATAGTGGAAAGACTAAAGTGGACAGACTATAGTGGAAAGACTGTAGTGGACAGAGAATAGTGGAAAGACTAAAGTGGACAGACTATAGTGGAAAGACTGTAGTGAACAGAATAAAGTGGAGACTATAGTGGAAAGATTAAAGTAGACAGAGAATAGTGGAAAGACTAAAGTGGAAAGACTGTAGTGGACAAAATAAAGTGGAGACTATAGTGGAAAGACTAAAGTGGAAAGACTAAAGTGGAAAGACTAAAGTGGAAAGACTGTAGTGGACAGAATAAAGTGGAGACTATAGTGGAAAGACTAAAGTGGACAGAGAATAGTGGAAAGACTAAAGTGGACAGACTATAGTGGAAAAACTGTAGTGGATAGAGAATAGTGGAAAGACTAAAGTGGACAGACTATAGTGGAAAGACTGTAGTGGACAGAATAAAGTGGAGACTATAGTGGAAAGACTAAAGTGGACAGAGAATAGTGGAAAGACTAAAGTGGACAGACTATAGTGGAAAGACTGTAGTGGACAGAGAATAGTGGAAAGACTAAAGTACACAGACTATAGTGGAAAGACTGTAGTGGACAGAATAAAGTGGAGACTATAGTGGAAAGACTAAAGTGGACAGAGAATAGTGGAAAGACTAAAGTGGACAGACTATAGTGGAAAGACTGTAGTGGACAGAGAATAGTAGAAAGACTAAAGTGGACAGACTATAGTGGAAAGACTGTATTGGACAGAATAAAGTGGAGACTATAGTGGAAAGATTAAAGTAGACAGAGAATAGTGGAAAGACTGTAGTGGACAAAATAAAGTGGAGAGTATAGTGGAAAGACTAAAGTGGACAGAGAATAGTGGAAAGACTAAAGTGGACAGACTATAGTGGAAAGACTAAAGTGGACAGACTAAAGTGGAAAAACTAAAGTGGAAAGACTAAAGTTGACAGACTATAGTGGAAAGACTATAGTGGAAAGACTGTAGTGGACAGAATAAAGTGGAGAGTATAGTGGAAAGACTAAAGTGGACAGAGAATAGTGGAAAGACTAAAGTTGACAGACTATAGTGGAAAGACTATAGTGGAAAGACTGTAGTGGACAGAATAAAGTGGAGACTATAGTGGAAAGACTAAAGTAGACAGAGAATAGTGGAAAGACTAAAGTGGAAAGACTGTAGTGGACAAAATAAAGTGGAGACTATAGTGGAAAGACAAAAGTGGAAAGACTAAAGTGGACAGACTATAGTGGAAAGACTATAGTGAAAAGACTGTAGTGGACAGAATAAAGTGGAGACTATAGTGGAAAGACAAAAGTGGACAGAGAATAGTGGAAAGACTAAAGTAGACAGAGAATAGTGGAAAGACCAAAGTGGACAGACTATAGTGGAAAGACTGTAGTGGACAGAATAAAGTGGAGACTATAGTGGAAAGACTAAAGTGGACAGAGAATAGTGGAAAGACTAAAGTGGACAGACTATAGTGGAAAGACTATAGTGGGAAGACTATAGTGGAAAGACTGTAGTGGACAGAATAAAGTGGAGACTATAGTGGAAAGACTAAAGTGGACAGAGAATAGTGGAAAGACTAAAGTGGACAGACTATAGTGGAAAGACTGTAGTAGACAGAGAATAGTGGACAGACTAAAGTGGACAGACTATAGTGGAAAGACTATAGTGGAAAGACTGTAGTGGACAGAATAAAGTGGAGACTATAGTGGAAAGACTATAGAGGAAAGACTGTAGTGGACAGAATAAAGTGGAGACTATAGTGGACAGAATAAATTGGAAAGACTAAAGTGGAAAGACTATAGTGGAAAGACTATAGTGGAAAGACTTTAGTGGACAGAATAAAGTGGAGACTATAGTGGAAAGACTAAAGTGGACAGAGAATAGTGGAAAGACTAAAGTGGACAGACTATAGTGGAAAGACTGTAGTAGACAGAATAAAGTGGAGACTATAGTGGAAAGACTAAAGTGGACAGAGAATAGTGGAAAGACTAAAGTGGACAGACTATAGTGGAAAGACTGTAGTGGACAGAATAAAGTGGAGACTATAGTGGAAAGACTAAAGTGGACAGAGAATAGTGGAAAGACTAAAGTGGACAGACTATAGTGGAAAGACTGTAGTAGACAGAGAATAGTGGAAAGACTAAAGTGGACGGACTATAGTGGAAAGACTATAGTGGAAAGACTGTAGTGGACAGAATAAAGTGGAGACTATAGTGGAAAGACTAAAGTGGACAGAGAATAGTGGAAAGACTAAAGTGGACAGACTATAGTGGAAAGACTGTAGTGGACAGAGAATAGTGGAAAGACTAAAGTGGACAGACTATAGTGGAAAGACTGTAGTGGACAGAATAAAGTGGAGACTATAGTGGAAAGATTAAAGTAGACAGAGAATAGTGGAAAGACTAAAGTGGAAAGACTGTAGTGGACAAAATAAAGTGGAGACTATAGTGGAAAGACTAAAGTGGAAAGACTAAAGTGGAAAGACTATAGTGGAAAGACTGTAGTGGACAGAATAAAGTGGAGACTATTGTGGAAAGACTAAAGTGGACAGAGAATAGTGGAAAGACTAAAGTGGACAGACTATAGTGGAAAGACTGTAGTGGACAGAGAATAGTGGAAAGAATAAAGTGGACAGACTATAGTGGAAAGACTATAGTGGAAAGACTATAGTGGAAAGACTAAAGTGGAAAGACTAAAGTGGAAAGACTATAGTGGAAAGACTGTAGTGGACAGAATAAAGTGGAGACTATAGTGGAAAGACTAAAGTGGACAGAGAATAGTGGAAAGACTAAAGTGGACAGACTATAGTGGAAAGACTGTAGTGGACAGAGAATAGTGGAAAGACTAAAGTGGACAGACTATAGTGGAAAGACTGTAGTGGACAGAATAAAGTGGAGATTATAGTGGAAAGACTAAAGTGGACAGAGAATAGTGGAAAGACTAAAGTGGACAGACTATAGTGGAAAGACTGTAGTGGACAGAGAATAGTGGAAAGACTAAAGTGGACAGACTATAGTGGAAAGACTGTAGTGAACAGAATAAAGTGGAGACTATAGTGGAAAGATTAAAGTAGACAGAGAATAGTGGAAAGACTAAAGTGGAAAGACTGTAGTGGACAAAATAAAGTGGAGACTATAGTGGAAAGACTAAAGTGGAAAGACTAAAGTGGAAAGACTATAGTGGAAAGACTGTAGTGGACAGAATAAAGTGGAGACTATAGTGGAAAGACTAAAGTGGACAGAGAATAGTGGAAAGACTAAAGTGGACTGACTATAGTGGAAAGACTGTAGTGGACAGAGAATAGTGGAAAGACTAAAGTGGACAGACTATAGTGGAAAGACTATAGTGGAAAGACTGTAGTGGACAGAATAAAGTGGAGACTATAGTGGAAAGACTAAAGTGGACAGAGAATAGTGGAAAGACTAAAGTGGACATACTATAGTGGAAAGACTGTAGTAGACAGAGAATAGTGGAAAGACTAAAGTGGACAGACTATAGTGGAAAGACTATAGTGGAAAGACTGTAGTGGACAGAATAAAGTGGAGACTATAGTGGAAAGACTAAAGTGGACAGAGAATAGTGGAAAGACTAAAGTGGACAGACTATAGTGGAAAGACTGTAGTGGACAGAGAATAGTGGAAAGACTAAAGTGGACAGACTATAGTGGAAAGACTGTAGTGGACAGAATAAAGTGGAGACTATAGTGGAAAGATTAAAGTAGACAGAGAATAGTGGAAAGACTAAAGTGGAAAGACTGTAGTGGACAATATAAAGTGGAGACTATAGTGGAAAGACTAAAGTGGAAAGACTAAAATGGAAAGACTATAGTGGAAAGACTGTAGTGGACAGAATAAAGTGGAGACTATTGTGGAAAGACTAAAGTGGACAAAGAATAGTGGAAAGACTAAAGTGGACAGACTATAGTGGAAAGACTGTAGTGGACAGAGAATAGTGGAAAGACTAAAGTGGACAGACTGTAGTGGACAGAATAAAGTGGATACTATAGTGGAAAGACTAAAGTGGACAGAGAATAGTGGAAAGACTGTAGTGGACAGAGAATAGTGGAAAGACTGTAGTGGACAGAGAATAGTGGAAAGACTAAAGTGGACAGACTATAGTGGAAAGACTGTAGTGGACAGAGAATAGTGGAAAGACTAAAGTGGACAGACTATAGTGGAAAGACTGTAGTGAACAGAATAAAGTGGAGACTATAGTGGAAAGATTAAAGTAGACAGAGAATAGTGGAAAGACTAAAGTGGAAAGACTGTAGTGGACAAAATAAAGTGGAGACTATAGTGGAAAGACTAAAGTGGAAAGACTAAAGTGGAAAGACTAAAGTGGAAAGACTGTAGTGGACAGAATAAAGTGGAGACTATAGTGGAAAGACTAAAGTGGACAGAGAATAGTGGAAAGACTAAAGTGGACAGACTATAGTGGAAAAACTGTAGTGGATAGAGAATAGTGGAAAGACTAAAGTGGACAGACTATAGTGGAAAGACTGTAGTGGACAGAATAAAGTGGAGACTATAGTGGAAAGACTAAAGTGGACAGAGAATAGTGGAAAGACTAAAGTGGACAGACTATAGTGGAAAGACTGTAGTGGACAGAGAATAGTGGAAAGACTAAAGTACACAGACTATAGTGGAAAGACTGTAGTGGACAGAATAAAGTGGAGACTATAGTGGAAAGACTAAAGTGGACAGAGAATAGTGGAAAGACTAAAGTGGACAGACTATAGTGGAAAGACTGTAGTGGACAGAGAATAGTAGAAAGACTAAAGTGGACAGACTATAGTGGAAAGACTGTATTGGACAGAATAAAGTGGAGACTATAGTGGAAAGATTAAAGTAGACAGAGAATAGTGGAAAGACTGTAGTGGACAAAATAAAGTGGAGAGTATAGTGGAAATACTAAAGTGGACAGAGAATAGTGGAAAGACTAAAGTGGACAGACTATAGTGGAAAGACTAAGGTGGACAGACTAAAGTGGAAAAACTAAAGTGGAAAGACTAAAGTTGACAGACTATAGTGGAAAGACTATAGTGGAAAGACTGTAGTGGACAGAATAAAGTGGAGAGTATAGTGGAAAGACTAAAGTGGACAGAGAATAGTGGAAAGACTAAAGTTGACAGACTATAGTGGAAAGACTATAGTGGAAAGACTGTAGTGGACAGAATAAAGTGGAGACTATAGTGGAAAGACTAAAGTAGACAGAGAATAGTGGAAAGACTAAAGTGGAAAGACTGTAGTGGACAAAATAAAGTGGAGACTATAGTGGAAAGACAAAAGTGGAAAGACTAAAGTGGACAGACTATAGTGGAAAGACTATAGTGAAAAGACTGTAGTGGACAGAATAAAGTGGAGACTATAGTGGAAAGACAAAAGTGGACAGAGAATAGTGGAAAGACTAAAGTAGACAGAGAATAGTGGAAAGACCAAAGTGGACAGACTATAGTGGAAAGACTGTAGTGGACAGAATAAAGTGGAGACTATAGTGGAAAGACTAAAGTGGACAGAGAATAGTGGAAAGACTAAAGTGGACAGACTATAGTGGAAAGACTATAGTGGGAAGACTATAGTGGAAAGACTGTAGTGGACAGAATAAAGTGGAGACTATAGTGGAAAGACTAAAGTGGACAGAGAATAGTGGAAAGACTAAAGTGGACAGACTATAGTGGAAAGACTGTAGTAGACAGAGAATAGTGGACAGACTAAAGTGGACAGACTATAGTGGAAAGACTATAGTGGAAAGACTGTAGTGGACAGAATAAAGTGGAGACTATAGTGGAAAGACTATAGAGGAAAGACTGTAGTGGACAGAATAAAGTGGAGACTATAGTGGACAGAATAAAGTGGAAAGACTAAAGTGGAAAGACTATAGTGGAAAGACTATAGTGGAAAGACTTTAGTGGACAGAATAAAGTGGAGACTATAGTGGAAAGACTAAAGTGGACAGAGAATAGTGGAAAGACTAAAGTGGACAGGCTATAGTGGAAAGACTGTAGTAGACAGAATAAAGTGGAGACTATAGTGGAAAGACTAAACTGGACAGAGAATAGTGGAAAGACTAAAGTGGACAGACTATAGTGGAAAGACTGTAGTGGACAGAATAAAGTGGAGACTATAGTGGAAAGACTAAAGTGGACAGAGAATAGTGGAAAGACTAAAGTGGACAGACTATAGTGGAAAGACTGTAGTAGACAGAGAATAGTGGAAAGACTAAAGTGGACGGACTATAGTGGAAAGACTATAGTGGAAAGACTGTAGTGGACAGAATAAAGTGGAGACTATAGTGGAAAGACTAAAGTGGACAGAGAATAGTGGAAAGACTAAAGTGGACAGACTATAGTGGAAAGACTGTAGTGGACAGAGAATAGTGGAAAGACTAAAGTGGACAGACTATAGTGGAAAGACTGTAGTGGACAGAATAAAGTGGAGACTATAGTGGAAAGATTAAAGTAGACAGAGAATAGTGGAAAGACTAAAGTGGAAAGACTGTAGTGGACAAAATAAAGTGGAGACTATAGTGGAAAGACTAAAGTGGAAAGACTAAAGTGGAAAGACTATAGTGGAAAGACTGTAGTGGACAGAATAAAGTGGAGACTATTGTGGAAAGACTAAAGTGGACAGAGAATAGTGGAAAGACTAAAGTGGACAGACTATAGTGGAAAGACTGTAGTGGACAGAGAATAGTGGAAAGACTAAAGTGGACAGACTATAGTGGAAAGACTATAGTGGAAAGACTATAGTGGAAAGACTAAAGTGGAAAGACTAAAGTGGAAAGACTATAGTGGAAAGACTGTAGTGGACAGAATAAAGTGGAGACTATAGTGGAAAGACTAAAGTGGACAGAGAATAGTGGAAAGACTAAAGTGGACAGACTATAGTGGAAAGACTGTAGTGGACAGAGAATAGTGGAAAGACTAAAGTGGACAGACTATAGTGGAAAGACTGTAGTGGACAGAATAAAGTGGAGATTATAGTGGAAAGACTAAAGTGGACAGAGAATAGTGGAAAGACTAAAGTGGACAGACTATAGTGGAAAGACTGTAGTGGACAGAGAATAGTGGAAAGACTAAAGTGGACAGACTATAGTGGAAAGACTGTAGTGAACAGAATAAAGTGGAGACTATAGTGGAAAGATTAAAGTAGACAGAGAATAGTGGAAAGACTAAAGTGGAAAGACTGTAGTGGACAAAATAAAGTGGAGACTATAGTGGAAAGACTAAAGTGGAAAGACTAAAGTGGAAAGACTATAGTGGAAAGACTGTAGTGGACAGAATAAAGTGGAGACTATAGTGGAAAGACTAAAGTGGACAGAGAATAGTGGAAAGACTAAAGTGGACTGACTATAGTGGAAAGACTGTAGTGGTCAGAGAATAGTGGAAAGACTAAAGTGGACAGACTATAGTGGAAAGACTATAGTGGAAAGACTGTAGTGGACAGAATAAAGTGGAGACTATAGTGGAAAGACTAAAGTGGACAGAGAATAGTGGAAAGACTAAAGTGGACAGACTATAGTGGAAAGACTGTAGTGGACATAGAATAGTGGAAAGACTAAAGTACACAGACAATAGTGGAAAGACTGTAGTGGACAGAATAAAGTGGAGACTATAGTGGAAAGACTAAAGTGGACAGAGAATAGTGGAAAGACTAAAGTGGACAGACTATAGTGGAAAGACTGTAGTGGACAGAGAATAGTAGAAAGACTAAAGTGGACAGACTATAGTGGAAAGACTGTAGTCGACAGAATAAAGTGGAGAATATAGTGGAAAGATTAAAGTAGACAGAGAATAGTGGAAAGACTTTAGTGGACAAAATAAAGTGGAGAGTATAGTGGAAAGACTAAAGTGGACAGAGAATAGTGGAAAGACTAAAGTGGACAGACTATAGTGGAAAGACTAAAGTGGACAGACTAAAGTGGAAAAACTAAAGTGGAAAGACTAAAGTTGACAGACTATAGTGGAAAGACTATAGTGGAAAGACTGTAGTGGACAGAATAAAGTGGAGAGTATAGTGGAAAGACTAAAGTGGACAGAGAATAGTGGAAAGACTAAAGTGGACAGACTATAGTGGAAAGACTATAGTGGAAAGACTGTAGTGGACAGAATAAAGTGGAGACTATAGTGGAAAGACTAAAGTAGACAGAGAATAGTGGAAAGACTAAAGTGGAAAGACTGTAGTGGACAAAATAAAGTGGAGACTATAGTGGAAAGACAAAAGTGGAAAGACTAAAGTGGACAGACTATAGTGGAAAGACTATAGTGAAAAGACTGTAGTGGACAGAATAAAGTGGAGACTATAGTGGAAAGACAAAAGTGGACAGAGAATAGTGGAAAGACTAGAGTAGACAGAGAATAGTGGAAAGACTAAAGTGGACAGACTATAGTGGAAAGACTGTAGTGGACAGAATAAAGTGGAGACTATAGTGGAAAGACTAAAGTGGACAGAGAATAGTGGAAAGACTAAAGTGGACAGACTATAGTGGAAAGACTATAGTGGAAAGACTGTAGTGGACAGAATAAAGTGGAGACTATAGTGGAAAGACTAAAGTGGACAGAGAATAGTGGAAAGACTAAAGTGGACAGACTATAGTGGAAAGACTATAGTGGAAAGACTGTAGTGGACAGAATAAAGTGGAGACTATAGTGGAAAGACTGAATTGGAAAGACTAAAGTGGATAGAATAAAGTGGAAAGAAGAAGTGGACAGACTAAAGTGGAAAAACTAAAGTGGAAAGACTAAAGTGGACAGACTATAGAGGAAAGACTGTAGTGGACAGAATAAAGTGGAGACTATAGTGGACAGAATAAAGTGGAAAGACTAAAGTGGAAAGACTATAGTGGAAAGACTATAGTGGAAAGACTGTAGTGGACAGAATAAAGTGGAGACTATAGTGGAAAGACTAAAGTGGACAGAGAATAGTGGAAAGACTAAAGTGGACAGACTATAGTGGAAAGACTGTAGTAGACAGAGAATAGTGGAAAGACTAAAGTGGACAGACTATAGTGGAAAGACTATAGTGGAAAGACTGTAGTGGACAGAATAAAGTGGAGACTATAGTGGAAAGACTAAAGTGGACAGAGAATAGTGGAAAGACTAAAGTGGACAGACTATAGTGGAAAGACTGTAGTGGACAGAGAATAGTGGAAAGACTAAAGTGGACAGACTATAGTGGAAAGACTGTAGTGGACAGAATAAAGTGGAGACTATAGTGGAAAGATTAAAGTAGACAGAGAATAGTGGAAAGACTAAAGTGGAAAGACTGTAGTGGACAATATAAAGTGGAGACTATAGTGGAAAGACTAAAGTGGAAAGACTAAAGTGGAAAGACTATAGTGGAAAGACTGTAGTGGACAGAATAAAGTGGAGACTATAGTGGAAAGATTAAAGTAGACAGAGAATAGTGGAAAGACTAAAGTGGAAAGACTGTAGTGGACAAAATAAAGTGGAGACTATAGTGGAAAGACTAAAGTGGAAAGACTAAAGTGGAAAGACTATAGTGGAAAGACTGTAGTGGACAGAATAAAGTGGAGACTATAGTGGAAAGACTAAAGTGGACAGAGAATAGTGGAAAGACTAAAGTGGACAGACTATAGTGGAAAGACTGTAGTGGACAGAGAATTGTGGAAAGACTAAAGTACACAGACTATAGTGGAAAGACTGTAGTGGACAGAATAAAGTGGAGACTATAGTGGAAAGACTAAAGTGGACAGAGAATAGTGGAAAGACTAAAGTGGACAGACTATAGTGGAAAGACTGTAGTGGACAGAGAATAGTAGAAAGACTAAAGTGGACAGACTATAGTGGAAAGACTGTATTGGACAGAATAAAGTGGAGACTATAGTGGAAATATTAAAGTAGACAGAGAATAGTGGAAAGACTGTAGTGGACAAAATAAAGTGGAGAGTATAGTGGAAAGACTAAAGTGGACAGAGAATAGTGGAAAGACTAAAGTGGACAGACTATAGTGGAAAGACTAAAGTGGACAGACTAAAGTGGAAAAACTAAAGTGGAAAGACTAAAGTTGACAGACTATAGTGGAAAGACTATAGTGGAAAGACTGTAGTGGACAGAATAAAGTGGAGACTATAGTGGAAAGACAAAAGTGGAAAGACTAAAGTGGACAGACTATAGTGGAAAGACTATAGTGAAAAGACTGTAGTGGACAGAATAAAGTGGAGACTATAGTGGAAAGACAAAAGTGGACAGAGAATAGTGGAAAGACTAAAGTAGACAGAGAATAGTGGAAAGACTAAAGTGGACAGACTATAGTGGAAAGACTGTAGTGGACAGAATAAAGTGGAGACTATAGTGGAAAGACTAAAGTGGACAGAGAATAGTGGAAAGACTAAAGTGGACAGACTATAGTGGAAAGACTATAGTGGAAAGACTGTAGTGGACAGAATAAAGTGGAGACTATAGTGGAAAGACTAAAGTGGACAGAGAATAGTGGAAAGACTAAAGTGGACAGACTATAGTGGAAAGACTAAAGTGGACAGACTAAAGTGGAAAAACTAAAGTGGAAAGACTAAAGTAGACAGAGAATAGTGGAAAGACTAAAGTGGAAAGACTGTAGTGGACAAAATAAAGTGGAGACTATAGTGGAAAGACAAAAGTGGAAAGACTAAAGTGGACAGACTATAGTGGAAAGACTATAGTGAAAAGACTGTAGTGGACAGAATAAAGTGGAGACTATAGTGGAAAGACAAAAGTGGACAGAGAATAGTGGAAAGACTAAAGTAGACAGAGAATAGTGGAAAGACTAAAGTGGACAGACTATAGTGGAAAGACTGTAGTGGACAGAATAAAGTGGAGACTATAGTGGAAAGACTAAAGTGGACAGAGAATAGTGGAAAGACTAAAGTGGACAGACTATAGTGGAAAGACTATAGTGGAAAGACTGTAGTGGACAGAATAAAGTGGAGACTATAGTGGAAAGACTAAAGTGGACAGAGAATAGTGGAAAGACTAAAGTGGACAGACTATAGTGGAAAGACTATAGTGGAAAGACTGTAGTGGACAGAATAAAGTGGAGACTATAGTGGAAAGACTGAATTGGAAAGACTAAAGTGGATAGACTAAAGTGGAAAGAAGAAGTGGACAGACTAAAGTGGAAAAACTAAAGTGGAAAGACTAAAGTGGACAGACTATAGAGGAAAGACTGTAGTGGACAGAATAAAGTGGAGACTATAGTGGACAGAATAAAGTGGAAAGACTAAAGTGGAAAGACTATAGTGGAAAGACTATAGTGGAAAGACTGTAGTGGACAGAATAAAGTGGAGACTATAGTGGAAAGACTAAAGTGGACAGAGAATAGTGGAAAGACTAAAGTGGACAGACTATAGTGGAGAGACTGTAGTAGACAGAGAATAGTGGAAAGACTAAAGTGGACAGACTATAGTGGAAAGACTATAGTGGAAAGACTGTAGTGGACAGAATAAAGTGGAGACTATAGTGGAAAGACTAAAGTGGACAGAGAATAGTGGAAAGACTAAAGTGGACAGACTATAGTGGAAAGACTGTAGTGGACAGAGAATAGTGGAAAGACTAAAGTGGACAGACTATAGTGGAAAGACTGTAGTGGACAGAATAAAGTGGAGACTATAGTGGAAAGATTAAAGTAGACAGAGAATAGTGGAAAGACTAAAGTGGAAAGACTGTAGTGGACAAAATAAAGTGGAGACTATAGTGGAAAGACTAAAGTGGAAAGACTAAAGTGGAAAGACTATAGTGGAAAGACTGTAGTGGACAGAATAAAGTGGAGACTATAGTGGAAAGACTAAAGTGGACAGAGAATAGTGGAAAGACTAAAGTGGACAGACTATAGTGGAAAGACTGTAGTGGACAGAGAATAGTGGAAAGACTAAAGTACACAGACTATAGTGGAAAGACTGTAGTGGACAGAATAAAGTGGAGACTATAGTGGAAAGACTAAAGTGGACAGAGAATAGTGGAAAGACTAAAGTGGACAGACTATAGTGGAAAGACTGTAGTGGACAGAGAATAGTAGAAAGACTAAAGTGGACAGACTATAGTGGAAAGACTGTATTGGACAGAATAAAGTGGAGACTATAGTGGACAGATTAAAGTAGACAGAGAATAGTGGAAAGACTGTAGTGGACAAAATAAAGTGGAGAGTATAGTGGAAAGACTAAAGTGGACAGAGAATAGTGGAATGACTAAAGTGGACAGACTATAGTGGAAAGACTAAAGTGGACAGACTAAAGTGGAAAAACTAAAGTGGAAAGACTAAAGTTGACAGACTATAGTGGAAAGACTATAGTGGAAAGACTGTAGTGGACAGAATAAAGTGGAGAGTATAGTGGAAAGACTAAAGTGGACAGAGAATAGTGGAAAGACTAAAGTTGACAGACTATAGTGGAAAGACTATAGTGGAAAGACTGTAGTGGACAGAATAAAGTGGAGACTATAGTGGAAAGACTAAGGTAGACAGAGAATAGTGGAAAGACTAAAGTGGAAAGACTGTAGTGGACAAAATAAAGTGGAGACTATAGTGGAAAGACAAAAGTGGAAAGACTAAAGTGGACAGACTATAGTGGAAAGACTATAGTGAAAAGACTGTAGTGGACAGAATAAAGTGGAGACTATAGTGGAAAGACAAAAGTGGACAGAGAATAGTGGAAAGACTAAAGTAGACAGAGAATAGTGGAAAGACCAAAGTGGACAGACTATAGTGGAAAGACTGTAGTGGACATAGAATAGTGGAAAGACTAAAGTACACAGACAATAGTGGAAAGACTGTAGTGGACAGAATAAAGTGGAGACTATAGTGGAAAGACAAAAGTGGACAGAGAATAGTGGAAAGACTAAAGTGGACAGAGAATAGTGGAAAGACTAAAGTGGACAGACTATAGTGGAAAGACTGTAGTGGACATAGAATAGTGGAAAGACTAAAGTACACAGACAACAGTGGAAAGACTGTAGTGGACAGAATAAAGTGGAGACTATAGTGGAAAGACTAAAGTGGACAGAGAATAGTGAAAAGACTAAAGTGGACAGACTATAGTGGAAAGACTGTAGTGGACAGAGAATAGTAGAAAGACTAAAGTGGACAGACTATAGTGGAAAGACTGTAGTGGACAGAATAAAGTGGAGAATATAGTGGAAAGATTAAAGTAGACAGAGAATAGTGGAAAGACTTTAGTGGACAAAATAAAGTGGAGAGTATAGTGGAAAGACTAAAGTGGACAGAGAATAGTGGAAAGACTAAAGTGGACAGACTATAGTGGAAAGACTAAAGTGGACAGACTAAAGTGGAAAAACTAAAGTGGAAAGACTAAAGTTGACAGACTATAGTGGAAAGACTATAGTGGAAAGACTGTAGTGGACAGAATAAAGTGGAGAGTATAGTGGAAAGACTAAAGTGGACAGAGAATAGTGGAAAGACTAAAGTGGACAGACTATAGTGGAAAGACTATAGTGGAAAGACTGTAGTGGACAGAATAAAGTGGAGACTATAGTGGAAAGACTAAAGTGGACAGAGAATAGTGGAAAGACAAAAGTGGACAGACTATAGTGGAAAGACTATAGTGGAAAGACTGTAGTGGACAGAATAAAGTGGAGACTATAGTGGAAAGACTGAATTGGAAAGACTAAAGTGGATAGACTAAAGTGGAAAGAAGAAGTGGACAGACTAAAGTGGAAAAACTAAAGTGGAAAGACTAAAGTGGACAGACTATAGAGGAAAGACTGTAGTGGACAGAATAAAGTGGAGACTATAGTGGACAGAATAAAGTGGAAAGACTAAAGTGGAAAGACTATAGTGGAAAGACTATAGTGGAAAGACTATAGTGGAAAGACTGTAGTGGACATAGAATAGTGGAAAGACTAAAGTACACAGACAACAGTGGAAAGACTGTAGTGGACAGAATAAAGTGGAGACTATAGTGGAAAGACTAAAGTGGACAGAGAATAGTGGAAAGACTAAAGTGGACAGACTATAGTGGAAAGACTGTAGTGGACAGAGAATAGTAGAAAGACTAAAGTGGACAGACTATAGTGGAAAGACTGTAGTGGACAGAATAAAGTGGAGAATATAGTGGAAAGATTAAAGTAGACAGAGAATAGTGGAAAGACTTTAGTGGACAAAATAAAGTGGAGAGTATAGTGGAAAGACTAAAGTGGACAGAGAATAGTGGAAAGACTAAAGTGGACAGACTATAGTGGAAAGACTAAAGTGGACAGACTAAAGTGGAAAAACTAAAGTGGAAAGACTAAAGTTGACAGACTATAGTGGAAAGACTATAGTGGAAAGACTGTAGTGGACAGAATAAAGTGGAGAGTATAGTGGAAAGACTAAAGTGGACAGAGAATAGTGGAAAGACTAAAGTGGACAGACTATAGTGGAAAGACTATAGTGGAAAGACTGTAGTGGACAGAATAAAGTGGAGACTATAGTGGAAAGACTAAAGTAGACAGAGAATAGTGGAAAGACTAAAGTGGAAAGACTGTAGTGGACAAAATAAAGTGGAGACTATAGTGGAAAGACAAAAGTGGAAAGACTAAAGTGGACAGACTATAGTGGAAAGACTATAGTGAAAAGACTGTAGTGGACAGAATAAAGTGGAGACTATAGTGGAAAGACAAAAGTGGACAGAGAATAGTGGAAAGACTAAAGTAGACAGAGAATAGTGGAAAGACTAAAGTGGACAGTCTATAGTGGAAAGACTGTAGTGGACAGAATAAAGTGGAGACTATAGTGGAAAGACTAAAGTGGACAGAGAATAGTGGAAAGACTAAAGTGGACAGACTATAGTGGAAAGACTATAGTGGAAAGACTGTAGTGGACAGAATAAAGTGGAGACTATAGTGGAAAGACTAAAGTGGACAGAGAATAGTGGAAAGACTAAAGTGGACAGACTATAGTGGAAAGACTATAGTGGAAAGACTGTAGTGGACAGAATAAAGTGGAGACTATAGTGGAAAGACTGAATTGGAAAGACTAAAGTGGATAGACTAAAGTGGAAAGAAGAAGTGGACAGACTAAAGTGGAAAAACTAAAGTGGAAAGACTAAAGTGGACAGACTATAGAGGAAAGACTGTAGTGGACAGAATAAAGTGGAGACTATAGTGGACAGAATAAAGTGGAAAGACTAAAGTGGAAAGACTATAGTGGAAAGACTAAAGTGGACAGACTATAGTGGACAGAATAAAGTGGAGACTATAGTGGAAAGACTAAAGTGGACAGAGAATAGTGGAAAGACTAAAGTGGACAGACTATAGTGGAAAGACTGTAGTAGACAGAGAATAGTGGAAAGACTAAAGTGGACAGACTATAGTGGAAAGACTATAGTGGAAAGACTGTAGTGGACAGAATAAAGTGGAGACTATAGTGGAAAGACTAAAGTGGACAGAGAATAGTGGAAAGACTAAAGTGGACAGACTATAGTGGACAGACTGTAGTGGACAGAGAATAGTGGAAAGACTAAAGTGGACAGACTATAGTGGAAAGACTGTAGTGGACAGAATAAAGTGGAGACTATAGTGGAAAGATTAAAGTAGACAGAGAATAGTGGAAAGACTAAAGTGGAAAGACTGTAGTGGACAATATAAAGTGGAGACTATAGTGGAAAGACTAAAGTGGAAAGACTAAAGTGGAAAGACTATAGTGGAAAGACTGTAGTGGACAGAATAAAGTGGAGACTATAGTGGAAAGATTAAAGTAGACAGAGAATAGTGGAAAGACTAAAGTGGAAAGACTGTAGTGGACAAAATAAAGTGGAGACTATAGTGGAAAGACTAAAGTGGAAAGACTAAAGTGGAAAGACTATAGTGGAAAGACTGTAGTGGACAGAATAAAGTGGAGACTATAGTGGAAAGACTAAAGTGGACAGAGAATAGTGGAAAGACTAAAGTGGACAGACTATAGTGGAAAGACTGTAGTGGACAGAGAATAGTGGAAAGACTAAAGTACACAGACTATAGTGGAAAGACTGTAGTGGACAGAATAAAGTGGAGACTATAGTGGGAAGACTAAAGTGGACAGAGAATAGTGGAAAGACTAAAGTGGACAGACTATAGTGGAAAGACTGTAGTGGACAGAGAATAGTAGAAAGACTAAAGTGGACAGACTATAGTGGAAAGACTGTATTGGACAGAATAAAGTGGAGACTATAGTGGAAAGATTAAAGTAGACAGAGAATAGTGGAAAGACTGTAGTGGACAAAATAAAGTGGAGAGTATAGTGGAAAGACTAAAGTGGACAGAGAATAGTGGAAAGACTAAAGTGGACAGACTATAGTGGAAAGACTAAAGTGGACAGACTAAAGTGGAAAAACTAAAGTGGAAAGACTAAAGTTGACAGACTATAGTGGAAAGACTATAGTGGAAAGACTGTAGTGGACAGAATAAAGTGGAGACTATAGTGGAAAGACAAAAGTGGAAAGACTAAAGTGGACAGACTATAGTGGAAAGACTATAGTGAAAAGACTGTAGTGGACAGAATAAAGTGGAGACTATAGTGGAAAGACAAAAGTGGACAGAGAATAGTGGAAAGACTAAAGTGGAAAGACTAAAGTGGACAGACTATAGTGGAAAGACTGTAGTGGACAGAATAAAGTGGAGACTATAGTGGAAAGACTAAAGTGGACAGAGAATAGTGGAAAGACTAAAGTGGACAGACTATAGTGGAAAGACTATAGTGGAAAGACTGTAGTGGACAGAATAAAGTGGAGACTATAGTGGAAAGACTGAATTGGAAAGACTAAAGTGGATAGACTAAAGTGGAAAGAAGAAGTGGACAGACTAAAGTGGAAAAACTAAAGTGGAAAGACTAAAGTGGACAGACTATAGAGGAAAGACTGTAGTGGACAGAATAAAGTGGAGACTATAGTGGACAGAATAAAGTGGAAAGACTAAAGTGGAAAGACTATAGTGGAAAGACTATAGTGGAAAGACTGTAGTGGACAGAATAAAGTGGAGACTATAGTGGAAAGACTAAAGTGGACAGAGAATAGTGGAAAGACTAAAGTGGACAGACTATAGTGGAAAGACTGTAGTAGACAGAGAATAGTGGAAAGACTAAAGTGGACAGACTATAGTGGAAAGACTATAGTGGAAAGACTGTAGTGGACAGAATAAAGTGGAGACTATAGTGGAAAGACTAAATTGGACAGAGAATAGTGGAAAGACCAAAGTGGACAGACTATAGTGGAAAGACTGTAGTGGACAGAGAATAGTGGAAAGACTAAAGTGGACAGACTATAGTGGAAAGACTGTAGTGGACAGAATAAAGTGGAGACTATAGTGGAAAGATTAAAGTAGACAGAGAATAGTGGAAAGACTAAAGTGGAAAGACTGTAGTGGACAATATAAAGTGGAGACTATAGTGGAAAGACTAAAGTGGAAAGACTAAAGTGGAAAGACTATAGTGGAAAGACTGTAGTGGACAGAATAAAGTGGAGACTATAGTGGAAAGATTAAAGTAGACAGAGAATAGTGGAAAGACTAAAGTGGAAAGACTGTAGTGGACAAAATAAAGTGGAGACTATAGTGGAAAGACTAAAGTGGAAAGACTAAAGTGGAAAGACTATAGTGGAAAGACTGTAGTGGACAGAATAAAGTGGAGACTATAGTGGAAAGACTAAAGTGGACAGAGAATAGTGGAAAGACTAAAGTGGACAGACTATAGTGGAAAGACTGTAGTGGACAGAGAATAGTGGAAAGACTAAAGTACACAGACTATAGTGGAAAGACTGTAGTGGACAGAATAAAGTGGAGACTATAGTGGAAAGACTAAAGTGGACAGAGAATAGTGGAAAGACTAAAGTGGACAGACTATAGTGGAAAGACTGTAGTGGACAGAGAATAGTAGAAAGACTAAAGTGGACAGAGAATAGTGGAATGACTAAAGTGGACAGACTATAGTGGAAAGACTAAAGTGGACAGACTAAAGTGGAAAAACTAAAGTGGAAAGACTAAAGTTGACAGACTATAGTGGAAAGACTATAGTGGAAAGACTGTAGTGGACAGAATAAAGTGGAGAGTATAGTGGAAAGACTAAAGTGGACAGAGAATAGTGGAAAGACTAAAGTTGACAGACTATAGTGGAAAGACTATAGTGGAAAGACTGTAGTGGACAGAATAAAGTGGAGACTATAGTGGAAAGACTAAGGTAGACAGAGAATAGTGGAAAGACTAAAGTGGAAAGACTGTAGTGGACAAAATAAAGTGGAGACTATAGTGGAAAGACAAAAGTGGAAAGACTAAAGTGGACAGACTATAGTGGAAAGACTATAGTGAAAAGACTGTAGTGGACAGAATAAAGTGGAGACTATAGTGGAAAGACAAAAGTGGACAGAGAATAGTGGAAAGACTAAAGTAGACAGAGAATAGTGGAAAGACCAAAGTGGACAGACTATAGTGGAAAGACTGTAGTGGACATAGAATAGTGGAAAGACTAAAGTACACAGACAATAGTGGAAAGACTGTAGTGGACAGAATAAAGTGGAGACTATAGTGGAAAGACAAAAGTGGACAGAGAATAGTGGAAAGACTAAAGTGGACAGAGAATAGTGGAAAGACTAAAGTGGACAGACTATAGTGGAAAGACTGTAGTGGACATAGAATAGTGGAAAGACTAAAGTACACAGACAACAGTGGAAAGACTGTAGTGGACAGAATAAAGTGGAGACTATAGTGGAAAGACTAAAGTGGACAGAGAATAGTGGAAAGACTAAAGTGGACAGACTATAGTGGAAAGACTGTAGTGGACAGAGAATAGTAGAAAGACTAAAGTGGACAGACTATAGTGGAAAGACTGTAGTGGACAGAATAAAGTGGAGAATATAGTGGAAAGATTAAAGTAGACAGAGAATAGTGGAAAGACTTTAGTGGACAAAATAAAGTGGAGAGTATAGTGGAAAGACTAAAGTGGACAGAGAATAGTGGAAAGACTAAAGTGGACAGACTATAGTGGAAAGACTAAAGTGGACAGACTAAAGTGGAAAAACTAAAGTGGAAAGACTAAAGTTGACAGACTATAGTGGAAAGACTATAGTGGAAAGACTGTAGTGGACAGAATAAAGTGGAGAGTATAGTGGAAAGACTAAAGTGGACAGAGAATAGTGGAAAGACTAAAGTGGACAGACTATAGTGGAAAGACTATAGTGGAAAGACTGTAGTGGACAGAATAAAGTGGAGACTATAGTGGAAAGACTAAAGTGGACAGAGAATAGTGGAAAGACAAAAGTGGACAGACTATAGTGGAAAGACTATAGTGGAAAGACTGTAGTGGACAGAATAAAGTGGAGACTATAGTGGAAAGACTGAATTGGAAAGACTAAAGTGGATAGACTAAAGTGGAAAGAAGAAGTGGACAGACTAAAGTGGAAAAACTAAAGTGGAAAGACTAAAGTGGACAGACTATAGAGGAAAGACTGTAGTGGACAGAATAAAGTGGAGACTATAGTGGACAGAATAAAGTGGAAAGACTAAAGTGGAAAGACTATAGTGGAAAGACTATAGTGGAAAGACTATAGTGGAAAGACTGTAGTGGACATAGAATAGTGGAAAGACTAAAGTACACAGACAACAGTGGAAAGACTGTAGTGGACAGAATAAAGTGGAGACTATAGTGGAAAGACTAAAGTGGACAGAGAATAGTGGAAAGACTAAAGTGGACAGACTATAGTGGAAAGACTGTAGTGGACAGAGAATAGTAGAAAGACTAAAGTGGACAGACTATAGTGGAAAGACTGTAGTGGACAGAATAAAGTGGAGAATATAGTGGAAAGATTAAAGTAGACAGAGAATAGTGGAAAGACTTTAGTGGACAAAATAAAGTGGAGAGTATAGTGGAAAGACTAAAGTGGACAGAGAATAGTGGAAAGACTAAAGTGGACAGACTATAGTGGAAAGACTAAAGTGGACAGACTAAAGTGGAAAAACTAAAGTGGAAAGACTAAAGTTGACAGACTATAGTGGAAAGACTATAGTGGAAAGACTGTAGTGGACAGAATAAAGTGGAGAGTATAGTGGAAAGACTAAAGTGGACAGAGAATAGTGGAAAGACTAAAGTGGACAGACTATAGTGGAAAGACTATAGTGGAAAGACTGTAGTGGACAGAATAAAGTGGAGACTATAGTGGAAAGACTAAAGTAGACAGAGAATAGTGGAAAGACTAAAGTGGAAAGACTGTAGTGGACAAAATAAAGTGGAGACTATAGTGGAAAGACAAAAGTGGAAAGACTAAAGTGGACAGACTATAGTGGAAAGACTATAGTGAAAAGACTGTAGTGGACAGAATAAAGTGGAGACTATAGTGGAAAGACAAAAGTGGACAGAGAATAGTGGAAAGACTAAAGTAGACAGAGAATAGTGGATAGACTAAAGTGGACAGTCTATAGTGGAAAGACTGTAGTGGACAGAATAAAGTGGAGACTATAGTGGAAAGACTAAAGTGGACAGATAATAGTGGAAAGACTAAAGTGGACAGACTATAGTGGAAAGACTATAGTGGAAAGACTGTAGTGGACAGAATAAAGTGGAGACTATAGTGGAAAGACTAAAGTGGACAGAGAATAGTGGAAAGACTAAAGTGGACAGACTATAGTGGAAAGACTATAGTGGAAAGACTGTAGTGGACAGAATAAAGTGGAGACTATAGTGGAAAGACTGAATTGGAAAGACTAAAGTGGATAGACTAAAGTGGAAAGAAGAAGTGGACAGACTAAAGTGGAAAAACTAAAGTGGAAAGACTAAAGTGGACAGACTATAGAGGAAAGACTGTAGTGGACAGAATAAAGTGGAGACTATAGTGGACAGAATAAAGTGGAAAGACTAAAGTGGAAAGACTATAGTGGAAAGACTAAAGTGGACAGACTATAGTGGACAGAATAAAGTGGAGACTATAGTGGAAAGACTAAAGTGGACAGACTATAGTGGAAAGACTGTAGTAGACAGAGAATAGTGGAAAGACTAAAGTGGACAGACTATAGTGGAAAGACTATAGTGGAAAGACTGTAGTGGACAGAATAAAGTGGAGACTATAGTGGAAAGACTAAAGTGGACAGAGAATAGTGGAAAGACTAAAGTGGACAGACTATAGTGGACAGACTGTAGTGGACAGAGAATAGTGGAAAGACTAAAGTGGACAGACTATAGTGGAAAGACTGTAGTGGACAGAATAAAGTGGAGACTATAGTGGAAAGATTAAAGTAGACAGAGAATAGTGGAAAGACTAAAGTGGAAAGACTGTAGTGGACAATATAAAGTGGAGACTATAGTGGAAAGACTAAAGTGGAAAGACTAAAGTGGAAAGACTATAGTGGAAAGACTGTAGTGGACAGAATAAAGTGGAGACTATAGTGGAAAGATTAAAGTAGACAGAGAATAGTGGAAAGACTAAAGTGGAAAGACTGTAGTGGACAAAATAAAGTGGAGACTATAGTGGAAAGACTAAAGTGGAAAGACTAAAGTGGAAAGACTATAGTGGAAAGACTGTAGTGGACAGAATAAAGTGGAGACTATAGTGGAAAGACTAAAGTGGACAGAGAATAGTGGAAAGACTAAAGTGGACAGACTATAGTGGAAAGACTGTAGTGGACAGAGAATAGTGGAAAGACTAAAGTACACAGACTATAGTGGAAAGACTGTAGTGGACAGAATAAAGTGGAGACTATAGTGGAAAGACTAAAGTGGACAGAGAATAGTGGAAAGACTAAAGTGGACAGACTATAGTGGAAAGACTGTAGTGGACAGAGAATAGTAGAAAGACTAAAGTGGACAGACTATAGTGGAAAGACTGTATTGGACAGAATAAAGTGGAGACTATAGTGGAAAGATTAAAGTAGACAGAGAATAGTGGAAAGACTGTAGTGGACAAAATAAAGTGGAGAGTATAGTGGAAAGACTAAAGTGGACAGAGAATAGTGGAAAGACTAAAGTGGACAGACTATAGTGGAAAGACTAAAGTGGACAGACTAAAGTGGAAAAACTAAAGTGGAAAGACTAAAGTTGACAGACTATAGTGGAAAGACTATAGTGGAAAGACTGTAGTGGACAGAATAAAGTGGAGACTATAGTGGAAAGACAAAAGTGGAAAGACTAAAGTGGACAGACTATAGTGGAAAGACTATAGTGAAAAGACTGTAGTGGACAGAATAAAGTGGAGACTATAGTGGAAAGACAAAAGTGGACAGAGAATAGTGGAAAGACTAAAGTAGACAGAGAATAGTGGAAAGACTAAAGTGGACAGACTATAGTGGAAAGACTGTAGTGGACAGAATAAAGTGGAGACTATAGTGGAAAGACTAAAGTGGACAGAGAATAGTGGAAAGACCAAAGTGGACAGACTATAGTGGAAAGACTGTAGTGGACAGAGAATAGTGGAAAGACTAAAGTGGACAGACTATAGTGGAAAGACTGTAGTGGACAGAATAAAGTGGAGACTATAGTGGAAAGATTAAAGTAGACAGAGAATAGTGGAAAGACTAAAGTGGAAAGACTGTAGTGGACAATATAAAGTGGAGACTATAGTGGAAAGACTAAAGTGGAAAGACTAAAGTGGAAAGACTATAGTGGAAAGACTGTAGTGGACAGAATAAAGTGGAGACTATAGTGGAAAGATTAAAGTAGACAGAGAATAGTGGAAAGACTAAAGTGGAAAGACTGTAGTGGACAAAATAAAGTGGAGACTATAGTGGAAAGACTAAAGTGGAAAGACTAAAGTGGAAAGACTATAGTGGAAAGACTGTAGTGGACAGAATAAAGTGGAGACTATAGTGGAAAGACTAAAGTGGACAGAGAATAGTGGAAAGACTAAAGTGGACAGACTATAGTGGAAAGACTGTAGTGGACAGAGAATAGTGGAAAGACTAAAGTACACAGACTATAGTGGAAAGACTGTAGTGGACAGAATAAAGTGGAGACTATAGTGGAAAGACTAAAGTGGACAGAGAATAGTGGAAAGACTAAAGTGGACAGACTATAGTGGAAAGACTGTAGTGGACAGAGAATAGTAGAAAGACTAAAGTGGACAGAGAATAGTGGAATGACTAAAGTGGACAGACTATAGTGGAAAGACTAAAGTGGACAGACTAAAGTGGAAAAACTAAAGTGGAAAGACTAAAGTTGACAGACTATAGTGGAAAGACTATAGTGGAAAGACTGTAGTGGACAGAATAAAGTGGAGAGTATAGTGGAAAGACTAAAGTGGACAGAGAATAGTGGAAAGACTAAAGTTGACAGACTATAGTGGAAAGACTATAGTGGAAAGACTGTAGTGGACAGAATAAAGTGGAGACTATAGTGGAAAGACTAAGGTAGACAGAGAATAGTGGAAAGACTAAAGTGGAAAGACTGTAGTGGACAAAATAAAGTGGAGACTATAGTGGAAAGACAAAAGTGGAAAGACTAAAGTGGACAGACTATAGTGGAAAGACTATAGTGAAAAGACTGTAGTGGACAGAATAAAGTGGAGACTATAGTGGAAAGACAAAAGTGGACAGAGAATAGTGGAAAGACTAAAGTAGACAGAGAATAGTGGAAAGACCAAAGTGGACAGACTATAGTGGAAAGACTGTAGTGGACATAGAATAGTGGAAAGACTAAAGTACACAGACAATAGTGGAAAGACTGTAGTGGACAGAATAAAGTGGAGACTATAGTGGAAAGACAAAAGTGGACAGAGAATAGTGGAAAGACTAAAGTGGACAGAGAATAGTGGAAAGACTAAAGTGGACAGACTATAGTGGAAAGACTGTAGTGGACATAGAATAGTGGAAAGACTAAAGTACACAGACAACAGTGGAAAGACTGTAGTGGACAGAATAAAGTGGAGACTATAGTGGAAAGACTAAAGTGGACAGAGAATAGTGGAAAGACTAAAGTGGACAGACTATAGTGGAAAGACTGTAGTGGACAGAGAATAGTAGAAAGACTAAAGTGGACAGACTATAGTGGAAAGACTGTAGTGGACAGAATAAAGTGGAGAATATAGTGGAAAGATTAAAGTAGACAGAGAATAGTGGAAAGACTTTAGTGGACAAAATAAAGTGGAGAGTATAGTGGAAAGACTAAAGTGGACAGAGAATAGTGGAAAGACTAAAGTGGACAGACTATAGTGGAAAGACTAAAGTGGACAGACTAAAGTGGAAAAACTAAAGTGGAAAGACTAAAGTTGACAGACTATAGTGGAAAGACTATAGTGGAAAGACTGTAGTGGACAGAATAAAGTGGAGAGTATAGTGGAAAGACTAAAGTGGACAGAGAATAGTGGAAAGACTAAAGTGGACAGACTATAGTGGAAAGACTATAGTGGAAAGACTGTAGTGGACAGAATAAAGTGGAGACTATAGTGGAAAGACTAAAGTGGACAGAGAATAGTGGAAAGACAAAAGTGGACAGACTATAGTGGAAAGACTATAGTGGAAAGACTGTAGTGGACAGAATAAAGTGGAGACTATAGTGGAAAGACTGAATTGGAAAGACTAAAGTGGATAGACTAAAGTGGAAAGAAGAAGTGGACAGACTAAAGTGGAAAAACTAAAGTGGAAAGACTAAAGTGGACAGACTATAGAGGAAAGACTGTAGTGGACAGAATAAAGTGGAGACTATAGTGGACAGAATAAAGTGGAAAGACTAAAGTGGAAAGACTATAGTGGAAAGACTATAGTGGAAAGACTATAGTGGAAAGACTGTAGTGGACATAGAATAGTGGAAAGACTAAAGTACACAGACAACAGTGGAAAGACTGTAGTGGACAGAATAAAGTGGAGACTATAGTGGAAAGACTAAAGTGGACAGAGAATAGTGGAAAGACTAAAGTGGACAGACTATAGTGGAAAGACTGTAGTGGACAGAGAATAGTAGAAAGACTAAAGTGGACAGACTATAGTGGAAAGACTGTAGTGGACAGAATAAAGTGGAGAATATAGTGGAAAGATTAAAGTAGACAGAGAATAGTGGAAAGACTTTAGTGGACAAAATAAAGTGGAGAGTATAGTGGAAAGACTAAAGTGGACAGAGAATAGTGGAAAGACTAAAGTGGACAGACTATAGTGGAAAGACTAAAGTGGACAGACTAAAGTGGAAAAACTAAAGTGGAAAGACTAAAGTTGACAGACTATAGTGGAAAGACTATAGTGGAAAGACTGTAGTGGACAGAATAAAGTGGAGAGTATAGTGGAAAGACTAAAGTGGACAGAGAATAGTGGAAAGACTAAAGTGGACAGACTATAGTGGAAAGACTATAGTGGAAAGACTGTAGTGGACAGAATAAAGTGGAGACTATAGTGGAAAGACTAAAGTAGACAGAGAATAGTGGAAAGACTAAAGTGGAAAGACTGTAGTGGACAAAATAAAGTGGAGACTATAGTGGAAAGACAAAAGTGGAAAGACTAAAGTGGACAGACTATAGTGGAAAGACTATAGTGAAAAGACTGTAGTGGACAGAATAAAGTGGAGACTATAGTGGAAAGACAAAAGTGGACAGAGAATAGTGGAAAGACTAAAGTAGACAGAGAATAGTGGATAGACTAAAGTGGACAGTCTATAGTGGAAAGACTGTAGTGGACAGAATAAAGTGGAGACTATAGTGGAAAGACTAAAGTGGACAGATAATAGTGGAAAGACTAAAGTGGACAGACTATAGTGGAAAGACTATAGTGGAAAGACTGTAGTGGACAGAATAAAGTGGAGACTATAGTGGAAAGACTAAAGTGGACAGAGAATAGTGGAAAGACTAAAGTGGACAGACTATAGTGGAAAGACTATAGTGGAAAGACTGTAGTGGACAGAATAAAGTGGAGACTATAGTGGAAAGACTGAATTGGAAAGACTAAAGTGGATAGACTAAAGTGGAAAGAAGAAGTGGACAGACTAAAGTGGAAAAACTAAAGTGGAAAGACTAAAGTGGACAGACTATAGAGGAAAGACTGTAGTGGACAGAATAAAGTGGAGACTATAGTGGACAGAATAAAGTGGAAAGACTAAAGTGGAAAGACTATAGTGGAAAGACTAAAGTGGACAGACTATAGTGGACAGAATAAAGTGGAGACTATAGTGGAAAGACTAAAGTGGACAGAGAATAGTGGAAAGACTAAAGTGGACAGACTATAGTGGAAAGACTGTAGTAGACAGAGAATAGTGGAAAGACTAAAGTGGACAGACTATAGTGGAAAGACTATAGTGGAAAGACTGTAGTGGACAGAATAAAGTGGAGACTATAGTGGAAAGACTAAAGTGGACAGAGAATAGTGGAAAGACTAAAGTGGACAGACTATAGTGGACAGACTGTAGTGGACAGAGAATAGTGGAAAGACTAAAGTGGACAGACTATAGTGGAAAGACTGTAGTGGACAGAATAAAGTGGAGACTATAGTGGAAAGATTAAAGTAGACAGAGAATAGTGGAAAGACTAAAGTGGAAAGACTGTAGTGGACAATATAAAGTGGAGACTATAGTGGAAAGACTAAAGTGGAAAGACTAAAGTGGAAAGACTATAGTGGAAAGACTGTAGTGGACAGAATAAAGTGGAGACTATAGTGGAAAGATTAAAGTAGACAGAGAATAGTGGAAAGACTAAAGTGGAAAGACTGTAGTGGACAAAATAAAGTGGAGACTATAGTGGAAAGACTAAAGTGGAAAGACTAAAGTGGAAAGACTATAGTGGAAAGACTGTAGTGGACAGAATAAAGTGGAGACTATAGTGGAAAGACTAAAGTGGACAGAGAATAGTGGAAAGACTAAAGTGGACAGACTATAGTGGAAAGACTGTAGTGGACAGAGAATAGTGGAAAGACTAAAGTACACAGACTATAGTGGAAAGACTGTAGTGGACAGAATAAAGTGGAGACTATAGTGGAAAGACTAAAGTGGACAGAGAATAGTGGAAAGACTAAAGTGGACAGACTATAGTGGAAAGACTGTAGTGGACAGAGAATAGTAGAAAGACTAAAGTGGACAGACTATAGTGGAAAGACTATATTGGACAGAATAAAGTGGAGACTATAGTGGAAAGATTAAAGTAGACAGAGAATAGTGGAAAGACTGTAGTGGACAAAATAAAGTGGAGAGTATAGTGGAAAGACTAAAGTGGACAGAGAATAGTGGAAAGACTAAAGTGGACAGACTATAGTGGAAAGACTAAAGTGGACAGACTAAAGTGGAAAAACTAAAGTGGAAAGACTAAAGTTGACAGACTATAGTGGAAAGACTATAGTGGAAAGACTGTAGTGGACAGAATAAAGTGGAGACTATAGTGGAAAGACAAAAGTGGAAAGACTAAAGTGGACAGACTATAGTGGAAAGACTATAGTGAAAAGACTGTAGTGGACAGAATAAAGTGGAGACTATAGTGGAAAGACAAAAGTGGACAGAGAATAGTGGAAAGACTAAAGTAGACAGAGAATAGTGGAAAGACTAAAGTGGACAGACTATAGTGGAAAGACTGTAGTGGACAGAATAAAGTGGAGACTATAGTGGAAAGACTAAAGTGGACAGAGAATAGTGGAAAGACTAAAGTGGACAGACTATAGTGGAAAGACTATAGTGGAAAGACTGTAGTGGACAGAATAAAGTGGAGACTATAGTGGAAAGACTAAAGTGGACAGAGAATAGTGGAAAGACTAAAGTGGACAGACTATAGTGGAAAGACTAAAGTGGACAGACTAAAGTGGAAAAACTAAAGTGGAAAGAGTAAAGTAGACAGAGAATAGTGGAAAGACTAAAGTGGAAAGACTGTAGTGGACAAAATAAAGTGGAGACTATAGTGGAAAGACAAAAGTGGAAAGACTAAAGTGGACAGACTATAGTGGAAAGACTATAGTGAAAAGACTGTAGTGGACAGAAGAAAGTGGAGACTATAGTGGAAAGACAAAAGTGGACAGAGAATAGTGGAAAGACTAAAGTAGACAGAGAATAGTGGAAAGACTAAAGTGGACAGACTATAGTGGAAAGACTGTAGTGGACAGAATAAAGTGGAGACTATAGTGGAAAGACTAAAGTGGACAGAGAATAGTGGAAAGACTAAAGTGGACAGACTATAGTGGAAAGACTATAGTGGAAAGACTGTAGTGGACAGAATAAAGTGGAGACTATAGTGGAAAGACTAAAGTGGACAGAGAATAGTGGAAAGACTAAAGTGGACAGACTATAGTGGAAAGACTATAGTGGAAAGACTGTAGTGGACAGAATAAAGTGGAGACTATAGTGGAAAGACTGAATTGGAAAGACTAAAGTGGATAGACTAAAGTGGAAAGAAGAAGTGGACAGACTAAAGTGGAAAAACTAAAGTGGAAAGACTAAAGTGGACAGACTATAGAGGAAAGACTGTAGTGGACAGAATAAAGTGGAGACTATAGTGGACAGAATAAAGTGGAAAGACTAAAGAGGAAAGACTATAGTGGAAAGACTATAGTGGAAAGACTGTAGTGGACAGAATAAAGTGGAGACTATAGTGGAAAGACTAAAGTGGACAGAGAATAGTGGAAAGACTAAAGTGGACAGACTATAGTGGAAAGACTGTAGTAGACAGAGAATAGTGGAAAGACTAAAGTGGACAGACTATAGTGGAAAGACTATAGTGGAAAGACTGTAGTGGACAGAATAAAGTGGAGACTATAGTGGAAAGACTAAAGTGGACAGAGAATAGTGGAAAGACCAAAGTGGACAGACTATAGTGGAAAGACTGTAGTGGACAGAGAATAGTGGAAAGACTAAAGTGGACAGACTATAGTGGAAAGACTGTAGTGGACAGAATAAAGTGGAGACTATAGTGGAAAGATTAAAGTAGACAGAGAATAGTGGAAAGACTAAAGTGGAAAGACTGTAGTGGACAATATAAAGTGGAGACTATAGTGGAAAGACTAAAGTGGAAAGACTAAAGTGGAAAGACTATAGTGGAAAGACTGTAGTGGACAGAATAAAGTGGAGACTATAGTGGAAAGATTAAAGTAGACAGAGAATAGTGGAAAGACTAAAGTGGAAAGACTGTAGTGGACAAAATAAAGTGGAGACTATAGTGGAAAGACTAAAGTGGAAAGACTAAAGTGGAAAGACTATAGTGGAAAGACTGTAGTGGACAGAATAAAGTGGAGACTATAGTGGAAAGACTAAAGTGGACAGAGAATAGTGGAAAGACTAAAGTGGACAGACTATAGTGGAAAGACTGTAGTGGACAGAGAATAGTGGAAAGACTAAAGTACACAGACTATAGTGGAAAGACTGTAGTGGACAGAATAAAGTGGAGACTATAGTGGAAAGACTAAAGTGGACAGAGAATAGTGGAAAGACTAAAGTGGACAGACTATAGTGGAAAGACTGTAGTGGACAGAGAATAGTAGAAAGACTAAAGTGGACAGACTATAGTGGAAAGACTGTATTGGACAGAATAAAGTGGAGACTATAGTGGAAAGATTAAAGTAGACAGAGAATAGTGGAAAGACTGTAGTGGACAAAATAAAGTGGAGAGTATAGTGGAAAGACTAAAGTGGACAGAGAATAGTGGAAAGACTAAAGTGGACAGACTATAGTGGAAAGACTAAAGTGGACAGACTAAAGTGGAAAAACTAAAGTGGAAAGACTAAAGTTGACAGACTATAGTGGAAAGACTATAGTGGAAAGACTGTAGTGGACAGAATAAAGTGGAGAGTATAGTGGAAAGACTAAAGTGGACAGAGAATAGTGGAAAGACTAAAGTTGACAGACTATAGTGGAAAGACTATAGTGGAAAGACTGTAGTGGACAGAATAAAGTGGAGACTATAGTGGAAAGACTAAAGTAGACAGAGAATAGTGGAAAGACTAAAGTGGAAAGACTGTAGTGGACAAAATAAAGTGGAGACTATAGTGGAAAGACAAAAGTGGAAAGACTAAAGTGGACAGACTATAGTGGAAAGACTATAGTGAAAAGACTGTAGTGGACAGAATAAAGTGGAGACTATAGTGGAAAGACAAAAGTGGACAGAGAATAGTGGAAAGACTAAAGTAGACAGAGAATAGTGGAAAGACCAAAGTGGACAGACTATAGTGGAAAGACTGTAGTGGACAGAATAAAGTGGAGACTATAGTGGAAAGACTAAAGTGGACAGAGAATAGTGGAAAGACTAAAGTGGACAGACTATAGTGGAAAGACTATAGTGGGAAGACTATAGTGGAAAGACTGTAGTGGACAGAATAAAGTGGAGACTATAGTGGAAAGACTAAAGTGGACAGAGAATAGTGGAAAGACTAAAGTGGACAGACTATAGTGGAAAGACTGTAGTAGACAGAGAATAGTGGACAGACTAAAGTGGACAGACTATAGTGGAAAGACTATAGTGGAAAGACTGTAGTGGACAGAATAAAGTGGAGACTATAGTGGAAAGACTATAGAGGAAAGACTGTAGTGGACAGAATAAAGTGGAGACTATAGTGGAAAGACTAAAGTGGACAGAGAATAGTGGAAAGACTAAAGTGGACAGACTATAGTGGAAAGACTATAGTGGAAAGACTGTAGTGGACAGAATAAAGTGGAGACTATAGTGGAAAGACTGAATTGGAAAGACTAAAGTGGATAGACTAAAGTGGAAAGAAGAAGTGGACAGACTAAAGTGGAAAAACTAAAGTGGAAAGACTAAAGTGGACAGACTATAGAGGAAAGACTGTAGTGGACAGAATAAAGTGGAGACTATAGTGGACAGAATAAAGTGGAAAGACTAAAGTGGAAAGACTATAGTGGAAAGACTATAGTGGAAAGACTGTAGTGGACAGAATAAAGTGGAGACTATAGTGGAAAGACTAAAGTGGACAGAGAATAGTGGAAAGACTAAAGTGGACAGACTATAGTGGAAAGACTGTAGTAGACAGAGAATAGTGGAAAGACTAAAGTGGAAAGACTGTAGTGGACAATATAAAGTCGAGACTATAGTGGAAAGACTAAAGTGGAAAGACTAAAGTGGAAAGACTATAGTGGAAAGACTGTAGTGGACAGAATAAAGTGGAGACTATAGTGGAAAGATTAAAGTAGACAGAGAATAGTGGAAAGACTAAAGTGGAAAGACTGTAGTGGACAAAATAAAGTGGAGACTATAGTGGAAAGACTAAAGTGGAAAGACTAAAGTGGAAAGACTATAGTGGAAAGACTGTAGTGGACAGAATAAAGTGGAGACTATAGTGGAAAGACTAAAGTGGACAGAGAATAGTGGAAAGACTAAAGTGGACAGACTATAGTGGAAAGACTGTAGTGGACAGAGAATAGTGGAAAGACTAAAGTACACAGACTATAGTGGAAAGACTGTAGTGGACAGAATAAAGTGGAGACTATAGTGGAAAGACTAAAGTGGACAGAGAATAGTGGAAAGACTAAAGTGGACAGACTATAGTGGAAAGACTGTAGTGGACAGAGAATAGTAGAAAGACTAAAGTGGACAGACTATAGTGGAAAGACTGTATTGGACAGAATAAAGTGGAGACTATAGTGGAAAGATTAAAGTAGACAGAGAATAGTGGAAAGACTGTAGTGGACAAAATAAAGTGGAGAGTATAGTGGAAAGACTAAAGTGGACAGAGAATAGTGGAAAGACTAAAGTGGACAGACTATAGTGGAAAGACTAAAGTGGACAGACTAAAGTGGAAAAACTAAAGTGGAAAGACTAAAGTTGACAGACTATAGTGGAAAGACTATAGTGGAAAGACTGTAGTGGACAGAATAAAGTGGAGACTATAGTGGAAAGACAAAAGTGGAAAGACTAAAGTGGACAGACTATAGTGGAAAGACTATAGTGAAAAGACTGTAGTGGACAGAATAAAGTGGAGACTATAGTGGAAAGACAAAAGTGGACAGAGAATAGTGGAAAGACTAAAGTAGACAGAGAATAGTGGAAAGACTAAAGTGGACAGACTATAGTGGAAAGACTGTAGTGGACAGAATAAAGTGGAGACTATAGTGGAAAGACTAAAGTGGACAGAGAATAGTGAAAAGACTAAAGTGGACAGACTATAGTGGAAAGACTATAGTGGAAAGACTGTAGTGGACAGAATAAAGTGGAGACTATAGTGGAAAGACTAAAGTGGACAGAGAATAGTGGAAAGACTAAAGTGGACAGACTATAGTGGAAAGACTAAAGTGGACAGACTAAAGTGGAAAAACTAAAGTGGAAAGACTAAAGTAGACAGAGAATAGTGGAAAGACTAAAGTGGAAAGACTGTAGTGGACAAAATAAAGTGGAGACTATAGTGGAAAGACAAAAGTGGAAAGACTAAAGTGGACAGACTATAGTGGAAAGACTATAGTGAAAAGACTGTAGTGGACAGAATAAAGTGGAGACTATAGTGGAAAGACAAAAGTGGACAGAGAATAGTGGAAAGACTAAAGTAGACAGAGAATAGTGGAAAGACTAAAGTGGACAGACTATAGTGGAAAGACTGTAGTGGACAGAATAAAGTGGAGACTATAGTGGAAAGACTAAAGTGGACAGAGAATAGTGGAAAGACTAAAGTGGACAGACTATAGTGGAAAGACTATAGTGGAAAGACTGTAGTGGACAGAATAAAGTGGAGACTATAGTGGAAAGACTAAAGTGGACAGAGAATAGTGGAAAGACTAAAGTGGACAGACTATAGTGGAAAGACTAAAGTGGACAGAATAATTTGGAAAGACTATAGTGGGAAGACTAAAGTGGAAAGACTAAATTGGAAAGACTAGTGGATAGACTAAAGTGGAAAGAAGAAGTGGACAGACTAAAGTGGAAAAACTAAAGTGGAAAGACTAAAGTGGACAGACTATAGAGGAAAGACTGTAGTGGACAGAATAAAGTGGAGACTATAGTGGACAGAATAAAGTGGAAAGACTAAAGTGGAAAGACTATAGTGGAAAGACTATAGTGGAAAGACTGTAGTGGACAGAATAAAGTGGAGACTATAGTGGAAAGACTAAAGTGGACAGAGAATAGTGGAAAGACTAAAGTGGACAGACTATAGTGGAAAGACTGTAGTAGACAGAGAATAGTGGAAAGACTAAAGTGGACAGACTATAGTGGAAAGACTATAGTGGAAAGACTGTAGTGGACAGAATAAAGTGGAGACTATAGTGGAAAGACTAAAGTGGACAGAGAATAGTGGAAAGACCAAAGTGGACAGACTATAGTGGAAAGACTGTAGTGGACAGAGAATAGTGGAAAGACTAAAGTGGACAGACTATAGTGGAAAGACTGTAGTGGACAGAATAAAGTGGAGACTATAGTGGAAAGATTAAAGTAGACAGAGAATAGTGGAAAGACTAAAGTGGAAAGACTGTAGTGGACAATATAAAGTGGAGACTATAGTGGAAAGACTAAAGTGGAAAGACTAAAGTGGAAAGACTATAGTGGAAAGACTGTAGTGGACAGAATAAAGTGGAGACTATAGTGGAAAGATTAAAGTAGACAGAGAATAGTGGAAAGACTAAAGTGGAAAGACTGTAGTGGACAAAATAAAGTGGAGACTATAGTGGAAAGACTAAAGTGGAAAGACTAAAGTGGAAAGACTATAGTGGAAAGACTGTAGTGGACAGAATAAAGTGGAGACTATAGTGGAAAGACTAAAGTGGACAGAGAATAGTGGAAAGACTAAAGTGGACAGACTATAGTGGAAAGACTGTAGTGGACAGAGAATAGTGGAAAGACTAAAGTACACAGACTATAGTGGAAAGACTGTAGTGGACAGAATAAAGTGGAGACTATAGTGGAAAGACTAAAGTGGACAGAGAATAGTGGAAAGACTAAAGTGGACAGACTATAGTGGAAAGACTGTAGTGGACAGAGAATAGTAGAAAGACTAAAGTGGACAGACTATAGTGGAAAGACTGTATTGGACAGAATAAAGTGGAGACTATAGTGGAAAGATTAAAGTAGACAGAGAATAGTGGAAAGACTGTAGTGGACAAAATAAAGTGGAGAGTATAGTGGAAAGACTAAAGTGGACAGAGAATAGTGGAAAGACTAAAGTGGACAGACTATAGTGGAAAGACTAAAGTGGACAGACTAAAGTGGAAAAACTAAAGTGGAAAGACTAAAGTTGACAGACTATAGTGGAAAGACTATAGTGGAAAGACTGTAGTGGACAGAATAAAGTGGAGAGTATAGTGGAAAGACTAAAGTGGACAGAGAATAGTGGAAAGACTAAAGTTGACAGACTATAGTGGAAAGACTATAGTGGAAAGACTGTAGTGGACAGAATAAAGTGGAGACTATAGTGGAAAGACTAAAGTAGACAGAGAATAGTGGAAAGACTAAAGTGGAAAGACTGTAGTGGACAAAATAAAGTGGAGACTATAGTGGAAAGACAAAAGTGGAAAGACTAAAGTGGACAGACTATAGTGGAAAGACTATAGTGAAAAGACTGTAGTGGACAGAATAAAGTGGAGACTATAGTGGAAAGACAAAAGTGGACAGAGAATAGTGGAAAGACTAAAGTAGACAGAGAATAGTGGAAAGACCAAAGTGGACAGACTATAGTGGAAAGACTGTAGTGGACAGAATAAAGTGGAGACTATAGTGGAAAGACTAAAGTGGACAGAGAATAGTGGAAAGACTAAAGTGGACAGACTATAGTGGAAAGACTATAGTGGGAAGACTATAGTGGAAAGACTGTAGTGGACAGAATAAAGTGGAGACTATAGTGGAAAGACTAAAGTGGACAGAGAATAGTGGAAAGACTAAAGTGGACAGACTATAGTGGAAAGACTGTAGTAGACAGAGAATAGTGGACAGACTAAAGTGGACAGACTATAGTGGAAAGACTATAGTGGAAAGACTGTAGTGGACAGAATAAAGTGGAGACTATAGTGGAAAGACTATAGAGGAAAGACTGTAGTGGACAGAATAAAGTGGAGACTATAGTGGAAAGACTAAAGTGGACAGAGAATAGTGGAAAGACTAAAGTGGACAGACTATAGTGGAAAGACTATAGTGGAAAGACTGTAGTGGACAGAATAAAGTGGAGACTATAGTGGAAAGACTGAATTGGAAAGACTAAAGTGGATAGACTAAAGTGGAAAGAAGAAGTGGACAGACTAAAGTGGAAAAACTAAAGTGGAAAGACTAAAGTGGACAGACTATAGAGGAAAGACTGTAGTGGACAGAATAAAGTGGAGACTATAGTGGACAGAATAAAGTGGAAAGACTAAAGTGGAAAGACTATAGTGGAAAGACTATAGTGGAAAGACTGTAGTGGACAGAATAAAGTGGAGACTATAGTGGAAAGACTAAAGTGGACAGAGAATAGTGGAAAGACTAAAGTGGACAGACTATAGTGGAAAGACTGTAGTAGACAGAGAATAGTGGAAAGACTAAAGTGGACAGACTATAGTGGAAAGACTGTAGTGGACAGAATAAAGTGGAGACTATAGTGGAAAGACTAAAGTGGACAGAGAATAGTGGAAAGACTAAAGTGGACAGACTATAGTGGAAAGACTATAGTGGAAAGACTGTAGTGGACAGAATAAAGTGGAGACTATAGTGGAAAGACTAAAGTGGACAGAGAATAGTGGAAAGACTAAAGTGGACAGACTATAGTGGAAAGACTAAAGTGGACAGACTAAAGTGGAAAAACTAAAGTGGAAAGACTAAAGTAGACAGAGAATAGTGGAAAGACTAAAGTGGAAAGACTGTAGTGGACAAAATAAAGTGGAGACTATAGTGGAAAGACAAAAGTGGAAAGACTAAAGTGGACAGACTATAGTGGAAAGACTATAGTGAAAAGACTGTAGTGGACAGAATAAAGTGGAGACTGTAGTGGAAAGACAAAAGTGGACAGAGAATAGTGGAAAGACTAAAGTAGACAGAGAATAGTGGAAAGACTAAAGTGGACAGACTATAGTGGAAAGACTGTAGTGGACAGAATAAAGTGGAGACTATAGTGGAAAGACTAAAGTGGACAGAGAATAGTGGAAAGACTAAAGTGGACAGACTATAGTGGAAAGACTATAGTGGAAAGACTGTAGTGGACAGAATAAAGTGGAGACTATAGTGGAAAGACTAAAGTGGACAGAGAATAGTGGAAAGACTAAAGTGGACAGACTATAGTGGAAAGACTATAGTGGAAAGACTGTAGTGGACAGAATAAAGTGGAGACTATAGTGGAAAGACTGAATTGGAAAGACTAAAGTGGATAGACTAAAGTGGAAAGAAGAAGTGGACAGACTAAAGTGGAAAAACTAAAGTGGAAAGACTAAAGTGGACAGACTATAGAGGAAAGACTGTAGTGGACAGAATAAAGTGGAGACTATAGTGGACAGAATAAAGTGGAAAGACTAAAGTGGAAAGACTATAGTGGAAAGACTATAGTGGAAAGACTGTAGTGGACAGAATAAAGTGGAGACTATAGTGGAAAGACTAAAGTGGACAGAGAATAGTGGAAAGACTAAAGTGGACAGACTATAGTGGAAAGACTGTAGTAGACAGAGAATAGTGGAAAGACTAAAGTGGACAGACTATAGTGGAAAGACTATAGTGGAAAGACTGTAGTGGACAGAATAAAGTGGAGACTATAGTGGAAAGACTAAAGTGGACAGAGAATAGTGGAAAGACCAAAGTGGACAGACTATAGTGGAAAGACTGTAGTGGACAGAGAATAGTGGAAAGACTAAAGTGGACAGACTATAGTGGAAAGACTGTAGTGGACAGAATAAAGTGGAGACTATAGTGGAAAGATTAAAGTAGACAGAGAATAGTGGAAAGACTAAAGTGGAAAGACTGTAGTGGACAATATAAAGTGGAGACTATAGTGGAAAGACTAAAGTGGAAAGACTAAAGTGGAAAGACTATAGTGGAAAGACTGTAGTGGACAGAATAAAGTGGAGACTATAGTGGAAAGATTAAAGTAGACAGAGAATAGTGGAAAGACTAAAGTGGAAAGACTGTAGTGGACAAAATAAAGTGGAGACTATAGTGGAAAGACTAAAGTGGAAAGACTAAAGTGGAAAGACTATAGTGGAAAGACTGTAGTGGACAGAATAAAGTGGAGACTATAGTGGAAAGACTAAAGTGGACAGAGAATAGTGGAAAGACTAAAGTGGACAGACTATAGTGGAAAGACTGTAGTGGACAGAGAATAGTGGAAAGACTAAAGTACACAGACTATAGTGGAAAGACTGTAGTGGACAGAATAAAGTGGAGACTATAGTGGAAAGACTAAAGTGGACAGAGAATAGTGGAAAGACTAAAGTGGACAGACTATAGTGGAAAGACTGTAGTGGACAGAGAATAGTAGAAAGACTAAAGTGGACAGACTATAGTGGAAAGACTGTATTGGACAGAATAAAGTGGAGACTATAGTGGAAAGATTAAAGTAGACAGAGAATAGTGGAAAGACTGTAGTGGACAAAATAAAGTGGAGAGTATAGTGGAAAGACTAAAGTGGACAGAGAATAGTGGAAAGACTAAAGTGGACAGACTATAGTGGAAAGACTAAAGTGGACAGACTAAAGTGGAAAAACTAAAGTGGAAAGACTAAAGTTGACAGACTATAGTGGAAAGACTATAGTGGAAAGACTGTAGTGGACAGAATAAAGTGGAGAGTATAGTGGAAAGACTAAAGTGGACAGAGAATAGTGGAAAGACTAAAGTTGACAGACTATAGTGGAAAGACTATAGTGGAAAGACTGTAGTGGACAGAATAAAGTGGAGACTATAGTGGAAAGACTAAAGTAGACAGAGAATAGTGGAAAGACTAAAGTGGAAAGACTGTAGTGGACAAAATAAAGTGGAGACTATAGTGGAAAGACAAAAGTGGAAAGACTAAAGTGGACAGACTATAGTGGAAAGACTATAGTGAAAAGACTGTAGTGGACAGAATAAAGTGGAGACTATAGTGGAAAGACAAAAGTGGACAGAGAATAGTGGAAAGACTAAAGTAGACAGAGAATAGTGGAAAGACCAAAGTGGACAGACTATAGTGGAAAGACTGTAGTGGACAGAATAAAGTGGAGACTATAGTGGAAAGACTAAAGTGGACAGAGAATAGTGGAAAGACTAAAGTGGACAGACTATAGTGGAAAGACTATAGTGGGAAGACTATAGTGGAAAGACTGTAGTGGACAGAATAAAGTGGAGACTATAGTGGAAAGACTAAAGTGGACAGAGAATAGTGGAAAGACTAAAGTGGACAGACTATAGTGGAAAGACTGTAGTAGACAGAGAATAGTGGACAGACTAAAGTGGACAGACTATAGTGGAAAGACTATAGTGGAAAGACTGTAGTGGACAGAATAAAGTGGAGACTATAGTGGAAAGACTATAGAGGAAAGACTGTAGTGGACAGAATAAAGTGGAGACTATAGTGGAAAGACTAAAGTGGACAGAGAATAGTGGAAAGACTAAAGTGGACAGACTATAGTGGAAAGACTATAGTGGAAAGACTGTAGTGGACAGAATAAAGTGGAGACTATAGTGGAAAGACTGAATTGGAAAGACTAAAGTGGATAGACTAAAGTGGAAAGAAGAAGTGGACAGACTAAAGTGGAAAAACTAAAGTGGAAAGACTAAAGTGGACAGACTATAGAGGAAAGACTGTAGTGGACAGAATAAAGTGGAGACTATAGTGGACAGAATAAAGTGGAAAGACTAAAGTGGAAAGACTATAGTGGAAAGACTATAGTGGAAAGACTGTAGTGGACAGAATAAAGTGGAGACTATAGTGGAAAGACTAAAGTGGACAGAGAATAGTGGAAAGACTAAAGTGGACAGACTATAGTGGAAAGACTGTAGTAGACAGAGAATAGTGGAAAGACTAAAGTGGACAGACTATAGTGGAAAGACTATAGTGGAAAGACTGTAGTGGACAGAATAAAGTGGAGACTATAGTGGAAAGACTAAAGTGGACAGAGAATAGTGGAAAGACCAAAGTGGACAGACTATAGTGGAAAGACTGTAGTGGACAGAGAATAGTGGAAAGACTAAAGTGGACAGACTATAGTGGAAAGACTGTAGTGGACAGAATAAAGTGGAGACTATAGTGGAAAGATTAAAGTAGACAGAGAATAGTGGAAAGACTAAAGTGGAAAGACTGTAGTGGACAATATAAAGTGGAGACTATAGTGGAAAGACTAAAGTGGAAAGACTAAAGTGGAAAGACTATCGTGGAAAGACTGTAGTGGACAGAATAAAGTGGAGACTATAGTGGAAAGATTAAAGTAGACAGAGAATAGTGGAAAGACTAAAGTGGAAAGACTGTAGTGGACAAAATAAAGTGGAGACTATAGTGGAAAGACTAAAGTGGAAAGACTAAAGTGGAAAGACTATAGTGGAAAGACTGTAGTGGACAGAATAAAGTGGAGACTATAGTGGAAAGACTAAAGTGGACAGAGAATAGTGGAAAGACTAAAGTGGACAGACTATAGTGGAAAGACTGTAGTGGACAGAGAATAGTGGAAAGACTAAAGTACACAGACTATAGTGGAAAGACTGTAGTGGACAGAATAAAGTGGAGACTATAGTGGAAAGACTAAAGTGGACAGAGAATAGTGGAAAGACTAAAGTGGACAGACTATAGTGGAAAGACTAAAGTGGACAGACTAAAGTGGAAAAACTAAAGTGGAAAGACTAAAGTTGACAGACTATAGTGGAAAGACTATAGTGGAAAGACTGTAGTGGACAGAATAAAGTGGAGAGTATAGTGGAAAGACTAAAGTGGACAGAGAATAGTGGAAAGACTAAAGTTGACAGACTATAGTGGAAAGACTATAGTGGAAAGACTGTAGTGGACAGAATAAAGTGGAGACTATAGTGGAAAGACTAAAGTAGACAGAGAATAGTGGAAAGACTAAAGTGGAAAGACTGTAGTGGACAAAATAAAGTGGAGACTATAGTGGAAAGACAAAAGTGGAAAGACTAAAGTGGACAGACTATAGTGGAAAGACTATAGTGAAAAGACTGTAGTGGACAGAATAAAGTGGAGACTATAGTGGAAAGACAAAAGTGGACAGAGAATAGTGGAAAGACTAAAGTAGACAGAGAATAGTGGAAAGACCAAAGTGGACAGACTATAGTGGAAAGACTGTAGTGGACAGAATAAAGTGGAGACTATAGTGGAAAGACTAAAGTGGACAGAGAATAGTGGAAAGACTAAAGTGGACAGACTATAGTGGAAAGACTATAGTGGGAAGACTATAGTGGAAAGACTGTAGTGGACAGAATAAAGTGGAGACTATAGTGGAAAGACTAAAGTGGACAGAGAATAGTGGAAAGACTAAAGTGGACAGACTATAGTGGAAAGACTGTAGTAGACAGAGAATAGTGGACAGACTAAAGTGGACAGACTATAGTGGAAAGACTATAGTGGAAAGACTGTAGTGGACAGAATAAAGTGGAGACTATAGTGGAAAGACTATAGAGGAAAGACTGTAGTGGACAGAATAAAGTGGAGACTATAGTGGACAGAATAAAGTGGAAAGACTAAAGTGGAAAGACTATAGTGGAAAGACTATAGTGGAAAGACTTTAGTGGACAGAATAAAGTGGAGACTGTAGTGGAAAGACTAAAGTGGACAGAGAATAGTGGAAAGACTAAAGTGGACAGACTATAGTGGAAAGACTGTAGTAGACAGAATAAAGTGGAGACTATAGTGGAAAGACTAAAGTGGACAGAGAATAGTGGAAAGACTAAAGTGGACAGACTATAGTGGAAAGACTGTAGTGGACAGAATAAAGTGGAGACTATAGTGGAAAGACTAAAGTGGACAGAGAATAGTGGAAAGACTAAAGTGGACAGACTATAGTGGACAGACTGTAGTAGACAGAGAATAGTGGAAAGACTAAAGTGGACAGACTATAGTGGAAAGACTATAGTGGAAAGACTGTAGTGGACAGAATAAAGTGGAGACTATAGTGGAAAGACTAAACAGGACAGAGAATAGTGGAAAGACTAAAGTGGACAGACTATAGTGGAAAGACTGTAGTGGACAGAGAATAGTGGAAAGACTAAAGTGGACAGACTATAGTGGAAAGACTGTAGTGGACAAAATAAAGTGGAGACTATAGTGGAAAGACTAAAGTGGAAAGACTAAAGTGGAAAGACTATAGTGGAAAGACTGTAGTGGACAGAATAAAGTGGAGACTATTGTGGAAAGACTAAAGTGGACAGAGAATAGTGGAAAGACTAAAGTGGACAGACTATAGTGGAAAGACTGTAGTGGACAGAGAATAGTGGAAAGACTAAAGTGGACAGACTATAGTGGAAAGACTATAGTGGAAAGACTGTAGTGGACAGAATAAAGTGAAGACTATTGTGGAAAGACTGTAGTGGACAGAGAATAGTGGAAAGACTAAAGTGGACAGACTATAGTGGAAAGACTGTAGTGGACAGAATAAAGTGGAGACTATAGTGGAAAGATTAAAGTAGACAGAGAATAGTGGAAAGACTAAAGTGGAAAGACTGTAGTGGACAAAATAAAGTGGAGACTATAGTGGAAAGACTAAAGTGGAAAGACTAAAGTGGAAAGACTATAGTGGAAAGACTGTAGTGGACAGAATAAAGTGGAGACTATAGTGGAAAGACTAAAGTGGACAGAGAATAGTGGAAAGACTAAAGTGGACAGACTATAGTGGAAAGACTGTAGTGGACAGAGAATAGTGGAAAGACTAAAGTGGACAGACTATAGTGGAAAGACTGTAGTGGACAGAATAAAGTGGAGATTATAGTGGAAAGACTAAAGTGGACAGAGAATAGTGGAAAGACTAAAGTGGACAGACTATAGTGGAAAGACTGTAGTGGACAGAGAATAGTGGAAAGACTAAAGTGGACAGACTATAGTGGAAAGACTGTAGTGAACAGAATAAAGTGGAGACTATAGTGGAAAGATTAAAGTAGACAGAGAATAGTGGAAAGACTAAAGTGGAAAGACTGTAGTGGACAAAATAAAGTGGAGACTATAGTGGAAAGACTAAAGTGGAAAGACTAAAGTGGAAAGACTATAGTGGAAAGACTGTAGTGGACAGAATAAAGTGGAGACTATAGTGGAAAGACTAAAGTGGACAGAGAATAGTGGAAAGACTAAAGTGGACAGACTATAGTGGAAAGACTGTAGTGGACAGAGAATAGTGGAAAGACTAAAGTGGACAGACTATAGTGGAAAGACTATAGTGGAAAGACTGTAGTGGACAGAATAAAGTGGAGACTATAGTGGAAAGACTAAAGTGGACAGAGAATAGTGGAAAGACTAAAGTGGACAGACTATAGTGGAAAGACTGTAGTGGACATAGAATAGTGGAAAGACTAAAGTACACAGACAATAGTGGAAAGACTGTAGTGGACAGAATAAAGTGGAGACTATAGTGGAAAGACTAAAGTGGACAGAGAATAGTGGAAAGACTAAAGTGGACAGACTATAGTGGAAAGACTGTAGTGGACAGAGAATAGTAGAAAGACTAAAGTGGACAGACTATAGTGGAAAGACTGTAGTGGACAGAATAAAGTGGAGAATATAGTGGAAAGATTAAAGTAGACAGAGAATAGTGGAAAGACTTTAGTGGACAAAATAAAGTGGAGAGTATAGTGGAAAGACTAAAGTGGACAGAGAATAGTGGAAAGACTAAAGTGGACAGACTATAGTGGAAAGACTAAAGTGGACAGACTAAAGTGGAAAAACTAAAGTGGAAAGACTAAAGTTGACAGACTATAGTGGAAAGACTATAGTGGAAAGACTGTAGTGGACAGAATAAAGTGGAGAGTATAGTGGAAAGACTAAAGTGGACAGAGAATAGTGGAAAGACTAAAGTGGACAGACTATAGTGGAAAGACTATAGTGGAAAGACTGTAGTGGACAGAATAAAGTGGAGACTATAGTGGAAAGACTAAAGTAGACAGAGAATAGTGGAAAGACTAAAGTGGAAAGACTGTAGTCGACAAAATAAAGTGGAGACTATAGTGGAAAGACAAAAGTGGAAAGACTAAAGTGGACAGACTATAGTGGAAAGACTATAGTGAAAAGACTGTAGTGGACAGAATAAAGTGGAGACTATAGTGGAAAGACAAAAGCGGACAGAGAATAGTGGAAAGACTAAATTAGACAGAGAATAGTGGAAAGACTAAAGTGGACAGACTATAGTGGAAAGACTGTAGTGGACAGAATAAAGTGGAGACTATAGTGGAAAGACTAAAGTGGACAGAGAATAGTGGAAAGACTAAAGTGGACAGACTATAGTGGAAAGACTATAGTGGAAAGACTGTAGTGGACAGAATAAAGTGGAGACTATAGTGGAAAGACTAAAGTGGACAGAGAATAGTGGAAAGACTAAAGTGGACAGACTATAGTGGAAAGACTATAGTGGAAAGACTGTAGTGGACAGAATAAAGTGGAGACTATAGTGGAAAGACTGAATTGGAAAGACTAAAGTGGATAGACTAAAGTGGAAAGAAGAAGTGGACAGACTAAAGTGGAAAAACTAAAGTGGAAAGACTAAAGTGGACAGACTATAGAGGAAAGACTGTAGTGGACAGAATAAAGTGGAGACTATAGTGGACAGAATAAAGTGGAAAGACTAAAGTGGAAAGACTATAGTGGAAAGACTATAGTGGAAAGACTGTAGTGGACAGAATAAAGTGGAGACTATAGTGGAAAGACTAAAGTGGACAGAGAATAGTGGAAAGACTAAAGTGGACAGACTATAGTGGAAAGACTGTAGTAGACAGAGAATAGTGGAAAGACTAAAGTGGACAGACTATAGTGGAAAGACTATAGTGGAAAGACTGTAGTGGACAGAATAAAGTGGAGACTATAGTGGAAAGACTAAAGTGGACAGAGAATAGTGGAAAGACTAAAGTGGACAGACTATAGTGGAAAGACTGTAGTGGACAGAGAATAGTGGAAAGACTAAAGTGGACAGACTATAGTGGAAAGACTGTAGTGGACAGAATAAAGTGGAGACTATAGTGGAAAGATTAAAGTAGACAGAGAATAGTGGAAATACTAAAGTGGAAAGACTGTAGTGGACAATATAAAGTGGAGACTATAGTGGAAAGACTAAAGTGGAAAGACTAAAATGGAAAGACTATAGTGGAAAGACTGTAGTGGACAGAATAAAGTGGAGACTATTGTGGAAAGACTAAAGTGGACAGAGAATAGTGGAAAGACTAAAGTGGACAGACTATAGTGGAAAGACTGTAGTGGACAGAGAATAGTGGAAAGACTAAAGTGGACAGACTATAGTGGAAAGACTATAGTGGAAAGACTGTAGTGGACAGAATAAAGTGGATACTATAGTGGAAAGACTAAAGTGGACAGAGAATAGTGGAAAGACTAAAGTGGACAGACTATAGTGGAAAGACTGTAGTGGACAGAGAATAGTGGAAAGACTAAAGTGGACAGACTATAGTGGAAAGACAGTAGTGGACAGAGAATAGTGGAAAGACTAAAGTGGACAGACTATAGTGGAAAGACTGTAGTGAACAGAATAAAGTGGAGACTATAGTGGGAAGATTAAAGTAGACAGAGAATAGTGGAAAGACTAAAGTGGAAAGACTGTAGTGGACAAAATAAAGTGGAGACTATAGTGGAAAGACTAAAGTGGAAAGACTAAAGTGGAAAGACTAAAGTTGAAAGACTGTAGTGGACAGAATAAAGTGGAGACTATAGTGGAAAGACTAAAGTGGTCAGAGAATAGTGGAAAGACTAAAGTGGACAGACTATAGTGGAAAGACTGTAGTGGACAGAGAATAGTGGAAAGACTAAAGTGGACAGACTATAGTGGAAAGACTGTAGTGGACAGAATAAAGTGGAGACTATAGTGGAAAGACTAAAGTGGACAGAGAATAGTGGAAAGACTAAAGTGGACAGACTATAGTGGAAAGACTGTAGTGGACAGAGAATAGTGGAAAGACTAAAGTACACAGACTATAGTGGAAAGACTGTAGTGGACAGAATAAAGTGGAGACTATAGTGGAAAGACTAAAGTGGACAGAGAATAGTGGAAAGACTAAAGTGGACAGACTATAGTGGAAAGACTGTAGTGGACAGAGAAAAGTAGAAAGACTAAAGTGGACAGACTATAGTGGAAAGACTGTATTGGACAGAATAAAGTGGAGACTATAGTGGAAAGATTAAAGTAGACAGAGAATAGTGGAAAGACTGTAGTGGACAAAATAAAGTGGAGAGTATAGTGGAAAGACTAAAGTGGACAGAGAATAGTGGAAAGACTAAAGTGGACAGACTATAGTGGAAAGACTAAAGTGGACAGACTAAAGTGGAAAAACTAAAGTGGAAAGACTAAAGTTGACAGACTATAGTGGAAAGACTATAGTGGAAAGACTGTAGTGGACAGAATAAAGTGGAGAGTATAGTGGAAAGACTAAAGTGGACAGAGAATAGTGGAAAGACTAAAGTTGACAGACTATAGTGGAAAGACTATAGTGGAAAGACTGTAGTGGACAGAATAAAGTGGAGACTATAGTGGAAAGACTAAAGTAGACAGAGAATAGTGGAAAGACTAAAGTGGAAAGACTGTAGTGGACAAAATAAAGTGGAGACTATAGTGGAAAGACAAAAGTGGAAAGACTAAAGTGGACAGACTATAGTGGAAAGACTATAGTGAAAAGACTGTAGTGGACAGAATAAAGTGGAGACTATAGTGGAAAGACAAAAGTGGACAGAGAATAGTGAAAAGACTAAAGTAGACAGAGAATAGTGGAAAGACCAAAGTGGACAGACTATAGTGGAAAGACTGTAGTGGACAGAATAAAGTGGAGACTATAGTGGAAAGACTAAAGAGGACAGAGAATAGTGGAAAGACTAAAGTGGACAGACTATAGTGGAAAGACTATAGTGGAAAGACTATAGTGGAAAGACTGTAGTGGACAGAATAAAGTGGAGACTATAGTGGAAAGACTAAAGTGGACAGAGAATAGTGGAAAGACTAAAGTGGACAGACTATAGTGGAAAGACTGTAGTAGACAGAGAATAGTGGAAAGACTAAAGTGGACAGACTATAGTGGAAAGACTATAGTGGAAAGACTGTAGTGGACAGAATAAAGTGGAGACTATAGTGGAAAGACTATAGAGGAAAGACTGTAGTGGACAGAATAAAGTGGAGACTATAGTGGACAGAATAAAGTGGAAAGACTAAAGTGGAAAGACTATAGTGGAAAGACTATAGTGGAAAGACTTTAGTGGACAGAATAAAGTGGAGACTATAGTGGAAAGACTAAAGTGGACAGAGAATAGTGGAAAGACTAAAGTGGACAGACTATAGTGGAAAGACTGTAGTAGACAGAGAATAGTGGAAAGACTAAAGTGGACAGACTATAGTGGAAAGACTATAGTGGAAAGACTGTAGTGGACAGAATAAAGTGGAGACTATAGTGGAAAGACTAAAGTGGACAGAGAATAGTGGAAAGACTAAAGTGGACAGACTATAGTGGAAAGACTGCAGTGGACAGAGAATAGTGGAAAGACTAAAGTGGACAGACTATAGTGGAAAGACTGTAGTGGACAGAATAAAGTGGAGACTATAGTGGAAAGATTAAAGTAGACAGAGAATAGTGGAAAGACTAAAGTGGAAAGACTGTAGTGGACAAAATAAAGTGGAGACTATAGTGGAAAGACTAAAGTGGAAAGACTAAAGTGGAAAGACTATAGTGGAAAGACTGTAGTGGACAGAATAAAGTGGAGACTATTGTGGAAAGACTAAAGTGGACAGAGAATAGTGGAAAGACTAAAGTGGACAGACTATAGTGGAAAGACTGTAGTGGACAGAGAATAGTGGAAAGACTAAAGTGGACAGACTATAGTGGAAAGACTATAGTGGAAAGACTGTAGTGGACAGAGAATAGTGGAAAGACTAAAGTGGACAGACTATAGTGGAAAGACTGTAGTGAACAGAATAAAGTGGAGACTATAGTGGAAAGATTAAAGTAGACAGAGAATAGTGGAAAGACTAAAGTGGAAAGACTGTAGTGGACAAAATAAAGTGGAGACTATAGTGGAAAGACTAAAGTGGAAAGACTAAAGTGGAAAGACTAAAGTGGAAAGACTGTAGTGGACAGAATAAAGTGGAGACTATAGTGGAAAGACTAAAGTGGACAGAGAATAGTGGAAAGACTAAAGTGGACAGACTATAGTGGAAAGACTGTAGTGGACAGAGAATAGTGGAAAGACTAAAGTGGACAGACTATAGTGGAAAGACTGTAGTGGACAGAATAAAGTGGAGACTATAGTGGAAAGACTAAAGTGGACAGAGAATAGTGGAAAGACTAAAGTGGACAGACTATAGTGGAAAGACTGTAGTGGACAGAGAATAGTGGAAAGACTAAAGTACACAGACTATAGTGGAAAGACTGTAGTGGACAGAATAAAGTGGAGACTATAGTGGAAAGACTAAAGTGGACAGAGAATAGTGGAAAGACGAAAGTGGACAGACTATAGTGGAAAGACTGTAGTAGACAGAGAATAGTAGAAAGACTAAAGTGGACAGACTATAGTGGAAAGACTGTAGTGGACAGAATAAAGTGGAGACTATAGTGGAAAGATTAAAGTAGACAGAGAATAGTGGAAAGACTGTAGTGGACAAAATAAAGTGGAGAGTATAGTGGAAAGACTAAAGTGGACAGAGAATAGTGGAAAGACTAAAGTGGACAGACTATAGTGGAAAGACTAAAGTGGACAGACTAAAGTGGAAAAACTAAAGTGGAAAGACTAAAGTTGACAGACTATAGTGGAAAGACTATAGTGGAAAGACTGTAGTGGACAGAATAAAGTGGAGAGTATAGTGGAAAGACTAAAGTGGACAGAGAATAGTTGAAAGACTAAAGTTGACAGACTATAGTGGAAAGACTATAGTTGAAAGACTGTCGTGGACAGAATAAAGTGGAGACTATAGTGGAAAGACTAAAGTAGACAGAGAATAGTGGAAAGACTAAAGTGGAAAGACTGTAGTGGACAGAATAAAGTGGAGACTATAGTGGAAAGACTAAAGTGGACAGAGAATAGTGGAAAGACTAAAGTCGACAGACTATAGTGGAAAGACTATAGTGGAAAGACTGTAGTAGACAGAATAAAGTGGAGACTATAGTGGAAAGACTAAAGTGGACAGACTATAGTGGAAAGACTGTAGTGGACAGAATAAAGTGGAGACTATAGTGGAAAGACTAAAGTGGACAGAGAATAGTGGAAAGACTAAAGTCGACAGACTATAGTGGAAAGACTATAGTGGAAAGACTGTAGTGGACAGAATAAAGTGGAGACTATAGTGGAAAGACTAAAGTGGACAGAGAATAGTGGAAAGACTAAAGTGGACAGACTATAGTGGAAAGACTATAGTGGAAAGACTGTAGTGGACAGAATAAAGTGGAGACTATAGTGGAAAGACTGAATTGGAAAGACTAAAGTGGATAGACTATAGTGGAAAGAAGAAGTGGACAGACTAAAGTGGAAAAACTAAAGTGGAAAGACTAAAGTGGACAGACTATAGAGGAAAGACTATAGTGGAAAGACTGTAGTGGACAGAATAAAGTGGAGACTATAGTGGACAGAATAAAGTGGAAAGACTAAAGTGGAAAGACGAAAGTGGATAGACTATAGTGGAAAGTCTATAGTGGAAAGACTGTAGTGGACAAAATAAAGTGGAGACTATAGTGGAAAGACTGTAGTGGACAGAGAATAGTGGAAAGACTAAAGTACACAGACTATAGTGGAAAGACTGTAGTGGACAGAATAAAGTGGAGACTATAGTGGAAAGACTAAAGTGGACAGAGAATAGTGGAAAGACGAAAGTGGACAGACTATAGTGGAAAGACTGTAGTGGACAGAGAATAGTAGAAAGACTAAAGTGGACAGACTATAGTGGAAAGACTGTAGTGGACAGAATAAAGTGGAGACTATAGTGGAAAGATTAAAGTAGACAGAGAATAGTGGAAAGACTGTAGTGGACAAAATAAAGTGGAGAGTATAGTGGAAAGACTAAAGTGGACAGAGAATAGTGGAAAGACTAAAGTGGACAGACTATAGTGGAAAGACTAAAGTGGACAGACTAAAGTGGAAAAACTAAAGTGGAAAGACTAAAGTTGACAGACTATAGTGGAAAGACTATAGTGGAAAGACTGTAGTGGACAGAATAAAGTGGAGAGTATAGTGGAAAGACTAAAGTGGACAGAGAATAGTTGAAAGACTAAAGTTGACAGACTATAGTGGAAAGACTATAGTGGAAAGACTGTCGTGGACAGAATAAAGTGGAGACTATAGTGGAAAGACTAAAGTAGACAGAGAATAGTGGAAAGACTAAAGTGGAAAGACTGTAGTGGACAGAATAAAGTGGAGACTATAGTGGAAAGACTAAAGTGGACAGAGAATAGTGGAAAGACTAAAGTCGACAGACTATAGTGGAAAGACTATAGTGGAAAGACTGTAGTGGACAGAATAAAGTGGAGACTATAGTGGAAAGACTAAAGTGGACAGACTATAGTGGAAAGACTGTAGTGGACAGAATAAAGTGGAGACTATAGTGGAAAGACTAAAGTGGACAGAGAATAGTGGAAAGACTAAAGTCGACAGACTATAGTGGAAAGACTATAGTGGAAAGACTGTAGTGGACAGAATAAAGTGGTGACTATAGTGGAAAGACTAACGTGGACAGAGAATAGTGGAAAGACTAAAGTGGACAGACTATAGTGGAAAGACTGTAGTGGACAGAGAATAGTGGAAAGACTAAAGTGGACAGACTATAGTGGAAAGACTGTAGTGGACAGAGAATAGTGGAAAGACTATAGTGGAAAGACTGTAGTGGACAGAATAAAGTGGAGACTATAGTGGAAAGACTAAAGTGGACAGAGAATAGTGGAAAGACTAAAGTGGAAAGACTAAAGTGGACAGACTATAGTGGAAAGACTGTAGTGGACAGAGAATAGTGGAAAGACTAAAGTGGACAGACTATAGTGGAAAGACTTTAGTGGACAGAATAAAGTGGAGACTATAGTGGAAAGACTAAAGTGGACAGAGAATAGTGGAAAGACTAAAGTGGACAGACTATAGTGGAAAGACTGTAGTAGACAGAGAATAGTGGAAAGACTAAAGTGGACAGAGTATAGTGGAAAGACTATAGTGGAACGACTGTAGTGGACAGAATAAAGTGGAGACTATAGTGGAAAGACTAAAGTGGACAGAGAATAGTGGAAAGACTAAAGTGGACAGACTATAGTGGAAAGACTGTAGTGGACAGAGAATAGTGGAAAGACTAAAGTGGACAGACTATAGTGGAAAGACTGTAGTGGACAGAATAAAGTGGAGACTATAGTGGAAAGACTAAAGTGGACAGAGAATAGTGGAAAGACTAAAGTGGACAGACTATAGTGGAAAGACTGTAGTGGACAGAGAATAGTGGAAAGACTAAAGTGGACAGACTATAGTGGAAAGACTGTAGTGGACAGAATAAAGTGGAGACTATAGTGGAAAGATTAAAGTAGACAGAGAATAGTGGAAAGACTAAAGTGGAAAGACTGTAGTGGACAAAATAAAGTGGAGACTATAGTGGAAAGACTAAAGTGGAAAGACTATAGTGGAAAGACTGTAGTGGACAGAATAAAGTGGAGACTATAGTGGAAAGACTAAAGTGGACAGAGAATATTGGAAAGACTAAAGTGGACAGACTATAGTGGAAAGACTGTAGTGGACAGAGAATAGTGGAAAGACTAAAGTGGACAGACTATAGTGGAAAGACTATAGTGGAAAGACTGTAGTGGACAGAATAAAGTGGAGACTATAGTGGAAAGACTAAAGTGGACAGAGAATAGTGGAAAGACTAAACTGGACAGACTATAGTGGAAAGACTGTAGTGGACAGAGAATAGTGGAAAGACTAAAGTGGACAGACTATAGTGGAAAGACTGTAGTGGACAGAATAAAGTGGAGACTATAGTGGAAAGACTAAAGTGGACAGAGAATAGTGGAAAGACTAAAGTGGACAGACTATAGTGGAAAGACTGTAGTGGACAGAGAATAGTGGAAAGACTAAAGTGGACAGACTATAGTGGAAAGACTGTAGTGGACAGAATAAAGTGGAGAATATAGTGGAAAGATTAAAGTAGACAGAGAATAGTGGAAAGACTGTAGTGGACAAAATAAAGTGGAGACTATAGTGGAAAGACTAAAGTGGAAAGACTATAGTGGAAAGACTATAGTGGAATGACTGTAGTGGACAGAATAAAGTGGAGACTATAGTGAAAAGACTAAAGTGGACAGAGAATAGTGGAAAGACTAAAGTAGACAGAGAATAGTGGAAAGACTAAAGTGGACAGACTATAGTGGAAAGACTGTAGTGGACACAATAAAGTGGAGACTATAGTGGAAAGACTAAAGTGGACAGAGAATAGTGGAAAGACTAAAGTGGACAGACTATAGTGGAAAGACTATAGTGGAAAGACTGTAGTGGACAGAATAAAGTGGAGACTATAGTGGAAAGACTAAAGTGGACAGAGAATAGTGGAAAGACAAAAGTGGACAGACTATAGTGGAAAGACTATAGTGGAAAGACTGTAGTGGACAGAATAAAATGGAGAGTATAGTGGAAAGACTAAAGGGGACAGAGAATAGTGGAAAGACTAAAGTGGACAGACTATAGTGGAAAGACTAAAGTCGACAGACTAAAGTAGAAAGACTAAAGTGGAAAGACTAAAGTGGACAGACTATAGAGGAAAGACTATAGTGGAAAGACTGTAGTGGACAGAATAAAGTGGAGACTATAGTGGAAAAGATTAAAGTAGACAGAGAATAGTGGAAAGACTAAAGTGGAAAGACTGTAGTGGACAAAATAAAGTGGAGACTATAGTGGAAAGACTAAAGTGGAAAGACTAAAGTGGAAAGACTATAGTGGAAAGACTATAGTGGAAAGACTGTAGTGGACAGAATAAAGTGGAGACTATAGTGGAAAGACTAAAGTGGATAGAGAATAGTGGAAAGACTGTAGTGGACAAAATAAAGTGGAGAGTATAGTGGAAAGACTAAAGTGGACAGAGAATAGTGGAAAGACTAAAGTGGACAGACTATAGTGGAAAGACTAAAGTGGACAGACTAAAGTGGAAAAACTAAAGTGGAAAGACTAAAGTTGACAGACTATAGTGGAAAGACTATAGTGGAAAGACTGTAGTGGACAGAATAAAGTGGAGAGTATAGTGGAAAGACTAAAGTGGACAGAGAATAGTGGAAAGACTAAAGTGGACAGACTATAGTGGAAAGACTATAGTGGAAAGACTGTAGTGGACAGAATAAAGTGGAGACTATAGTGGAAAGACTAAAGTAGACAGAGAATAGTGGAAAAACTAAAGTGGACAGACTATAGTGGAAAGACTGTAGTGGACAGAGAATAGTGGAAAGACTAAAGTGGACAGACTATAGTGGAAAGACTTTAGTGGAAAGACTGTAGTGGAGAGAATAAAGTGGAGACTATAGTGGAAAGACTAAAGTGGACAGAGAATAGTGGAAAGACTAAAGTGGACAGACTATAGTGGAAAGACTGTAGTGGACAGAGAATAGTGGAAAGACTAAAGTGGACAGACTATAGTGGAAAGACTGTAGTGGACAGAATAAAGTGGAGACTATAGTGGAAAGACTAAAGTGGACAGAGAATAGTGGAAAGACTAAAGTGGACAGACTATAGTGGAAAGACTGTAGTGGACAGAGAATAGTGGAAAGACTAAAGTGGACAGACTATAGTGGAAAGACTGTAGTGGACAGAATAAAGTGGAGACTATAGTGGAAAGATTAAAGTAGACAGAGAATAGTGGAAAGACTAAAGTGGAAAGACTGTAGTGGACAAAATTAATTGGAGACTATAGTGGAAAGACTAAAGTGGACAGACTATAGTGGAAAGACTATAGTGGAAAGACTGTAGTGGACAGAATAAAGTGGAGACTATAGTGGAAAGACTAAAGTGGACAGAGAATAGTGGAAAGACTAAACTGGACAGACTATAGTGGAAAGACTGTAGTGGACAGAGAATAGTGGAAAGACTAAAGTGGACAGACGATAGTGGAAAGACTGTAGTGGACAGAATAAAGTGGAGACTATAGTGGAAAGACTAAAGTGGACAGAGAATAGTGGAAAGACTAAAGTGGACAGACTATAGTGGAAAGACTGTAGTGGACAGAGAATAGTGGAAAGACTAAAGTGGACAGACTATAGTGGAAAGACTGTAGTGGACAGAATAAAGTGGAGAATATAGTGGAAAGATTAAAGTAGACAGAGAATAGTGGAAATACTGTAGTGGACAAAATAAAGTGGAGACTATAGTGGAAAGACTAAAGTGGAAAGACTAAAGTGGAAAGACTATAGTGGAAAGACTATAGTGGAATGACTGTAGTGGACAGAATAAAGTGGAGACTATAATGAAAAGACTAAAGTGGACAGAGAATAGTGGAAAGACTAAAGTAGACAGAGAATAGTGGAAAGACTAAAGTGGACAGACTATAGTGGAAAGACTGTAGTGGACAGAATAAAGTGGAGACTATAGTGGAAAGACTAAAGTGGACAGAGAATAGTGGAAAGACTAAAGTGGACAGACTATAGTGGAAAGACTATAGTGGAAAGACTGTAGTGGACAGAATAAAGTGGAGACTATAGTGGAAAGACTAAAGTGGACAGAGAATAGTGGAAAGACAAAAGTGGACAGACTATAGTGGAAAGACTATAGTGGAAAGACTGTAGTGGACAGAATAAAATGGAGAGTATAGTGGAAAGACTAAAGGGGACAGAGAATAGTGGAAAGACTAAAGTGGACAGACTATAGTGGAAAGACTAAAGTCGACAGACTAAAGTAGAAAGACTAAAGTGGAAAGACTAAAGTGGACAGACTATAGAGGAAAGACTATAGTGGAAAGACTGTAGTGGACAGAATAAAGTGGAGACTATAGTGGAAAAGATTAAAGTAGACAGAGAATAGTGGAACGACTAAAGTGGAAAGACTAAAGTGGACAGACTATAGTGGAAAGACTGTAGTAGACAGAGAATAGTGGAAAGACTAAAGTGGACAGACTATAGTGGAAAGACTATAGTGGAAAGACTGTAGTGGACAGAATAAAGTAGAGACTATAGTGGAAAGACTAAAGTGGACAGAGAATAGTGGAAAGACTAAAGTGGACAGACTATAGTGGAAAGACTGTAGTGGACAGAGAATAGTGGAAAGACTAAAGTGGACAGACTATAGTGGAAAGACTGTAGTGGACAGAATAAAGTGGAGACTATAGTGGAAAGATAAAAGTAGACAGAGAATAGTGGAAAGACTAAAGTGGAAAGACTGTAGTGGACAAAATAAAGTGGAGACTATAGTAGAAAGACTAAAGTGGAAAGACTAAAGTGGAAAGACTATAGTGGAAAGACTGTAGTGGACAGAATAAAGTGGAGACTATAGTGGAAAGACTAAAGTGGACAGAGAATAGTGGAAAGACTAAAGTGGACAGACTATAGTGGAAAGACTGTAGTGGACAGAGAATAGTGGAAAGACTAAAGTGGACAGACTGTAGTGGAAAGACTGTAGTGGACAGAATAAAGTGGAGACTATAGTGGAAAGACTAAAGTGGACAGAGAATAGTGGAAAGACTAAAGTGGACAGACTATAGTGGAAAGACTGTAGTGGACAGAGAATAGTGGAAAGACTAAAGTGGACAGACTATAGTGGAAAGACTGTAGTGGACAGAATAAAGTGGAGAATATAGTGGAAAGATTAAAGTAGACAGAGAATAGTGGAAAGACTGTAGTGGACAAAATAAAGTGGAGACTATAGTGGAAAGACTAAAGTGGAAAGACTAAAGTGGAAAGACTATAGTGGAAAGACTATAGTGGAATGACTGTAGTGGACAGAATAAAGTGGAGACTATAGTGAAAAGACTAAAGTGGACAGAGAATAGTGGAAAGACTAAAGTAGACAGAGAATAGTGGAAAGACTAAAGTGGACAGACTATAGTGGAAAGACTGTAGTGGACAGAATAAAGTGGAGACTATAGTGGAAAGACTAAAGTGGACAGAGAATAGTGGAAAGACTAAAGTGGACAGACTATAGTGGAAAGACTATAGGTGAAAGACTGTAGTGGACAGAATAAAGTGGAGACTATAGTGGAAAGACTAAAGTGGACAGAGAATAGTGGAAAGACAAAAGTGGACAGACTATAGTGGAAAGACTATAGTGGAAAGACTGTAGTGGACAGAATAAAATGGAGAGTATAGTGGAAAGACTAAAGGGGACAGAGAATAGTGGAAAGACTAAAGTGGACAGACTATAGTGGAAAGACTAAAGTCGACAGACTAAAGTAGAAAGACTAAAGTGGAAAGACTAAAGTGGACAGACTATAGAGGAAAGACTATAGTGGAAAGACTGTAGTGGACAGAATAAAGTGGAGACTATAGTGGAAAAGATTAAAGTAGACAGAGAATAGTGGAAAGACTAAAGTGGAAAGACTAAAGTGGACAGACTATAGTGGAAAGACTGTAGTAGACAGAGAATAGTGGAAAGACTAAAGTGGACAGACTATAGTGGAAAGACTATAGTGGAAAGACTGTAGTGGACAGAATAAAGTAGAGACTATAGTGGAAAGACTAAAGTGGACAGAGAATAGTGGAAAGACTAAAATGGACAGACTATAGTGGAAAGACTGTAGTGGACAGAGAATAGTGGAAAGACTAAAGTGGACAGACTATAGTGGAAAGACTGTAGTGGACAGAATAAAGTGGAGACTATAGTGGAAAGATAAAAGTAGACAGAGAATAGTGGAAAGACTAAAGTGGAAAGACTGTAGTGGACAAAATAAAGTGGAGACTATAGTAGAAAGACTAAAGTGGAAAGACTAAAGTGGAAAGACTATGGTGGAAAGACTGTAGTGGACAGAATAAAGTGGAGACTATAGTGGAAAGACTAAAGTGGACAGAGAATAGTGGAAAGACTAAAGTGGACAGACTATAGTGGAAAGACTGTAGTGGACAGAGAATAGTGGAAAGACTAAAGTGGACAGACTGTAGTGGAAAGACTGTAGTGGACAGAATAAAGTGGAGACTATAGTGGAAAGACTAAAGTGGACAGAGAATAGTGGAAAGACTAAAGTGGACAGAATATAGTGGAAAGACTGTAGTGGACAGAGAATAGTGGAAAGACTAAAGTGGACAGACTATAGTGGAAAGACTGTAGTGGACAGAATAAAGTGGAGATTATAGTGGAAAGACTAAAGTGGACAGAGAAGAGTGGAAAGACTAAAGTAGACAGACTATAGTGGAAAGACTGTAGTGGACAGAGAATAGTGGAAAGACTAAAGTGGACAGACTATAGTGAAAAGACTGTAGTGAACAGAATAAAGTGGAGACTATAGTTGAAAGATTAAAGTAGACGTGGAAAGACTAAAGTGGAAAGACTGTAGTGGACAAAATAAAGTGGAGACTATAGTGGAAGAACTAAAGTGGAAAGACTATAGTGGAAAGACTTTTGTGGACAGAATAAAGTGGAGACTATAGTGGAAAGACTAAAGTGGACAGAGAATAGTGGAAAGACTAAAGTGGACAGACTATAGTGGAAAGACTGTAGTGGACAGAGAATAGTGGAAAGACTAAAGTGGACAGACTATAGTGGAAAGACTGTAGTGGAAAGACTGTAGTGGACAGAATAAAGTGGAGACTATAGTGGAAAGACTAAAGTGGACAGAGAATAGTGGAAAGACTAAAGTGGACAGACTATAGTGGAAAGACTGTAGTGGACAGAGAATAGTAGAAAGACTAAAGTGGACAGACTATAGTGGAAAGACTGTAGTGGACAGAATGAAGTGGAGACTATAGTGGAAAGATTAAAGTAGACAGAGAATAGTGGAAAGACTCTAGTGGACAAAATAAAGTGGAGAGTATAGTGTAAAGACTAAAGTGGACAGAGAATAGTGGAAAGACTAAAGTGGACAGACTATAGTGGAAAGACTAAAGTGGACAGACTAAAGTGGAAAAACTAAAGTGGAAAGACTAAAGTTGACAGACTATAGTGGAAAGACTATAGTGGAAAGACTGTCGTGGACAGAATAAAGTGAAGAGTTTAGTGGAAAGACTAAAGTGGACAGAGAATAGTGGAAAGACTAAAGTGGACAGACTATAGTGGAAAGACTATAGTGGAAAGACTGTAGTGGACAGAATAAAGTGGAGACTATAGTGGAAAGACTAAAGTAGACAGAGAATAGTGGAAAGACTAAAGTGGAAAGACTGTAGTGGACAAAATAAAGTGGAGACTATAGTGGAAAGACAAAAGTGGAAAGACTAAAGTGGACAGACTATAGTGGAAAGACTATAGTGAAAAGACTGTAGTGGACAGAATAAAGTGGAGACTATAGTGGAAAGACAAAAGTGGACAGAGAATAGTGGAAAGACTAAAGTAGACAGAGAATAGTGGAAAGACTAAAGTGGACAGACTATAGTGGAAAGACTGTAGTGGACAGAATAAAGTGGAGACTATAGTGGAAAGACTAAAGTGGACAGAGAATAGTGGAAAGACTAAAGTGGACAGACTATAGTGGAAAGACTATAGTGGAAAGACTGTAGTGGACAGAATAAAGTGGAGACTATAGTGGAAAGACTAAAGTGGACAGAGAATAGTGGAAAGACTAAAGTGGACAGACTATAGTGGAAAGACTATAGTGGAAAGACTGTAGTGGACAGAATAAAGTGGAGACTATAGTGGAAAGACTGAATTGGAAAGACTAAAGTGTATAGACTATAGTGGAAAGAAGAAGTGGACAGACTAAAGTGGAAAAACTAAAGTGGAAAGACTAAAGTGGACAGACTATAGAGGAAAGACTGTAGTGGACAGAATAAAGTGGAGACTATAGTGGACAGAATAAAGTGGACAGACTAAAGTGGAAAGACTATAGTGGAAAGACTATAGTGGAAAGACTGTAGTGGACAGAATAAAGTGGAGACTATAGTGGAAAGACTAAAGTGGACAGAGAATAGTGGAAAGACTAAAGTGGACAGACTATAGTGGAAAGACTGTAGTAGACAGAGAATAGTGGAAAGACTAAAGTGGACAGACTATAGTGGAAAGACTATAGTGGAAAGACTGTAGTGGACAGAATAAAGTGGAGACTATAGTGGAAAGACTAAAGTGGACAGAGAATAGTGGAAAGACTAAAGTGGACAGACTATAGTGGAAAGACTGTGGTGGACAGAGAATAGTGGAAAGACTAAAGTGGACAGACTATAGTGGAAAGACTGTAGTGGACAGAATAAAGTGGAGACTATAGTGGAAAGATTAAAGTAGACAGAGAATAGTGGAAAGACTAAAGTGGAAAGACTGTAGTGGACAAAATAAAGTGGAGACTATAGTGGAAAGACTAAAGTGGAAAGACTAAAGTGGAAAGACTATAGTGGAAAGACTGTAGTGGACAGAATAAAGTGAAGACTATTGTGGAAAGACTGTAGTGGACAGAGAATAGTGGAAAGACTAAAGTGGACAGACTATAGTGGAAAGACTGTAGTGGACAGAATAAAGTGGAGACTATCGTGGAAAGATTAAAGTAGACAGAGAATAGTGGAAAGACTAAAGTGGAAAGACTGTAGTGGACAAAATAAAGTGGAGACTATAGTGGAAAGACTAAAGTGGAAAGACTAAAGTGGAAAGACTATAGTGGAAAGACTGTAGTGGACAGAATAAAGTGGAGACTATAGTGGAAAGACTAAAGTGGACAGAGAATAGTGGAAAGACTAAAGTGGACAGACTATAGTGGAAAGACTGTAGTGGACAGAGAATAGTGGAAAGACTAAAGTGGACAGACTATAGTGGAAAGACTATAGTGGAAAGACTGTAGTGGACAGAATAAAGCGGAGACTATAGTGGAAAGACTAAAGTGGACAGAGAATAGTGGAAAGACTAAAGTGGACAGAATATAGTGGAAAAACTGTAGTGGACAGAGAATAGTGGAAAGACTAAAGTGGACAGACTATAGTGGAAAGACTGTAGTGGACAGAATAAAGTGGAGATTATAGTGGAAAGACTAAAGTGGACAGAGAATAGTGGAAAGACTAAAGTGGACAGACTATAGTGGAAAGACTGTAGTGGACAGAGAATAGTGGAAAGACTAAAGTGGACAGACTATAGTGGAAAGACTGTAGTGAACAGAATAAAGTGGAGACTATAGTGGAAAGATTAAAGTAGACAGAGAATAGTGGAAAGACTAAAGTGGAAAGACTTTAGTGGACAAAATAAAGTGGAGACTATAGTGGAAAGACTAAAGTGGAAAGACTAAAGTGGAAAGACTATAGTGGAAAGACCGTAGTGGACAGAATAAAGTGGAGACTATAGTGGAAAGACTAAAGTGGACAGAGAATAGTGGAAAGACTAAAGTGGACAGACTATAGTGGAAAGACTGTAGTGGACAGAGAATAGTGGAAAGACTAAAGTGGACAGACTATAGTGGAAAGACTATAGTGGAAAGACTGTAGTGGACAGAATAAAGTGGAGACTATAGTGGAAAGACTAAAGTGAACAGAGAATAGTGGAAAGACTAAAGTGGACAGACTATAGTGGAAAGACTGTAGTGGACAGAGAATAGTGGAAAGACTAAAGTACACAGACTATAGTGGAAAGACTGTAGTGGACAGAATAAAGTGGAGACTATAGTGGAAAGACTAAAGTGGACAGAGAATAGTGGAAAGACTAAAGTGGACAGACTATAGTGGAAAGACTGTAGTGGACAGAGAATAGTAGAAAGACTAAAGTGGACAGACTATAGTGGAAAGACTGTAGTGGACCGAATAAAGTGGAGAATATAGTGGAAAGATTAAAGTAGACAGAGAATAGTGGAAAGACTGTAGTGGACAAAATAAAGTGGAGAGTATAGTGGAAAGACTAAAGTGGACAGAGAATAGTGGAAAGACTAAAGTGGACAGACTATAGTGGAAAGACTAAAGTGGACAGACTAAAGTGGAAAAACTAAAGTGGAAAGACTAAAGTTGACAGACTATAGTGGAAAGACTATAGTGGAAAGACTGTAGTGGACAGAATAAAGTGGAGAGTATAGTGGAAAGACTAAAGTGGACAGAGAATAGTGGAAAGACTAAAGTGGACAGACTATAGTGGAAAGACTATAGTGGAAAGACTGTAGTGGACAGAATAAAGTGGAGACTATAGTGGAAAGACTAAAGTAGACAGAGAATAGTGGAAAGACTAAAGTGGAAAGACTGTAGTGGACAAAATAAAGTGGAGACTATAGTGGAAAGACAAAAGTGGAAAGACTAAAGTGGACAGACTATAGTGGAAAGACTATAGTGAAAAGACTGTAGTGGACAGAATAAAGTGGAGACTATAGTGGAAAGACAAAAGTGGACAGAGAATAGTGGAAAGACTAAAGTAGACAGAGAATAGTGGAAAGACTAAAGTGGACAGACTATAGTGGAAAGACTGTAGTGGACAGAATAAAGTGGAGACTATAGTGGAAAGACTAAAGTGGACAGAGAATAGTGGAAAGACTAAAGTGGACAGACTATAGTGGAAAGACTATAGTGGAAAGACTGTAGTGGACAGAATAAAGTGGAGACTATAGTGGAAAGACTGAATTGGAAAGACTAAAGTGGATAGACTATAGTGGAAAGAAGAAGTGGACAGACTAAAGTGGAAAAACTAAAGTGGAAAGACTAAAGTAGACAGACTATAGAGGAAAGACTGTAGTGGACAGAATAAAGTGGAGACTATAGTGGACAGAATAAAGTGGAAAGACTATAGTGGAAAGACTATAGTGGAAAGACTGTAGTGGACAGAATAAAGTGGAGACTATAGTGGAAAGACTAAAGTGGACAGAGAATAGTGGAAAGACTAAAGTGGACAGACTATAGTGGAAAGACTGTAGTAGACAGAGAATAGTGGAAAGACTAAAGTGGACAGACTATAGTGGAAAGACTATAGTGGAAAGACTGTAGTGGACAGAATAAAGTGGAGACTATAGTGGAAAGACTAAAGTGGACAGAGAATAGTGGAAAGACTAAAGTGGACAGACTATAGTGGAAAGACGGTAGTGGACAGAGAATAGTGGAAAGACTAAAGTGGACAGACTATAGTGGAAAGACTGTAGTGGACAGAATAAAGTGGAGACTATAGTGGAAAGATTAAAGTAGACAGAGAATAGTGGAAAGACTAAAGTGGAAAGACTGTAGTGGAAAAAATAAAGTGGAGACTATAGTGGAAAGACTAAAGTGGAAAGACTAAAGTGGAAAGACTATAGTGGAAAGACTGTAGTGGACAGAATAAAGTGGAGACTATTGTGGAAAGACTAAAGTGGACAGAGAATAGTGGAAAGACTAAAGTGGACAGACTATAGTCGAAAGACTGTAGTGGACAGAGAATAGTGGAAAGACTAAAGTGGACAGACTATAGTGGAAAGACTATAGTGGAAAGACTGTAGTGGACAGAATAAAGTGGATACTATAGTGGAAAGACTAAAGTGGACAGAGAATAGTGGAAAGACTAAAGTGGACAGACTATAGTGGAAAGACTGTAGTGGACAGAGAATAGTGGAAAGACTAAAGTGGACAGACTATAGTGGAAAGACTGTAGTGGACAGAATAAAGTGGAGATTATAGTGGAAAGACTAAAGTGGACAGAGAATAGTGGAAAGACTAAAGTGGACAGACTATAGTGGAAAGACTGTAGTGGACAGAGAATAGTGGAAAGACTAAAGTGGACAGACTATAGTGGAAAGACTGTAGTGAACAGAATAAAGTGGAGACTATAGTGGAAAGATTAAAGTAGACAGAGAATAGTGGAAAGACTAAAGTGGAAAGACTGTAGTGGACAAAATAAAGTGGAGACTATAGTGGAAAGACTAAAGTGGAAAGACTAAAGTGGAAAGACTATAGTGGAAAGACTGTAGTGGACAGAATAAAGTGGAGACTACAGTGGAAAGAATAAAGTGGACAGAGAATAGTGGAAAGACTAAAGTGGACAGACTATAGTGGAAAGACTGTAGTGGACAGAGAATAGTGGAAAGACTAAAGTGGACAGACTATAGTGGAAAGACTGTAGTGGACAGAATAAAGTGGAGACTATGGTGGAAAGACTAAAGTGGACAGAGAATAGTGGAAAGACTAAAGTGGACAGACTATAGTGGAAAGACTGTAGTGGACAGAGAATAGTGGAAAGACTAAAGTACACAGACTATAGTGGAAAGACTGTAGTGGACAGAATAAAGTGGAGACTATAGTGGAAAGACTAAAGTGGACAGAGAATAGTGGAAAGACTAAAGTGGACAGACTATAGTGGAAAGACTGTAGTGGACAGAGAATAGTAGAAAGACTAAAGTGGACAGACTATAGTGGAAAGACTGTAGTGGACAGAATAAAGTGTAGACTATAGTGGAAAGATTAAAGTAGACGGAGAATAGTGGAAAGACTGTAGTGGACAAAATAAAGTGGAGAGTATAGTGGAAAGACTAAAGTGGACAGAGAATAGTGGAAAGACTAAAGTGGACAGACTATAGTGGAAAGACTAAAGTGGACAGACTAAAGTGGAAAAACTAAAGTGGAAAGACTAAAGTTGAAAGACTATAGTGGAAAGACTATAGTGGAAAGACTGTAGTGGACAGAATAAAGTGGAGAGTATAGTGGAAAGACTAAAGTGGACAGAGAATAGTGGAAAGACTAAAGTTGACAGACTATAGTGGAAAGACTATAGTGGAAAGACTGTAGTGGACAGAATAAAGTGGACACTATAGTGGAAAGACTAAAGTAGACAGAGAATAGTGGAAAGACTAAAGTGGAAAGACTGTAGTGGACAAAATAAAGTGGAGACTATAGTGGAAAGACAAAAGTGGAAAGACTAAAGTGGACAGACTATAGTGGAAAGACTATAGTGAAAAGACTGTAGTGGACAGAATAAAGTGGAGACTATAGTGGAAAGACAAAAGTGGACAGAAAATAGTGGAAAGACTATAGTAGACAGAGAATAGTGGAAAGACTAAAGTGGACAGACTATAGTGGAAAGACTGTAGTGGACAGAATAAAGTGGAGACTATAGTGGAAAGACTGTAGTGGACAGAGAATAGTGGAAAGACTAAAGTGGACAGACTATAGTGGAAAGACTATAGTGGAAAGACTGTAGTGGACAGAATAAAGTGGAGACTATAGTGGAAAGACTAAAGTGGACAGAGAATAGTGGAAAGACTAAAGTGGACAGACTATAGTGGAAAGACTGTAGTGGACAGAGAATAGTGGAAAGACTAAAGTACACAGACTATAGTGGAAAGACTGTAGTGGACAGAATAAAGTGGAGACTATAGTGGAAAGACTAAAGTGGACAGAGAATAGTGGAAAGACTAAAGTGGACAGACTATAGTGGAAAGACTGTAGTGGACAGAGAATAGTAGAAAGACTAAAGTGGACAGACTATAGTGGAAAGACTGTAGTGGACCGAATAAAGTGGAGAATATAGTGGAAAGATTAAAGTAGACAGAGAATAGTGGAAAGACTGTAGTGGACAAAATAAAGTGGAGAGTATAGTGGAAAGACTAAAGTGGACAGAGAATAGTGGAAAGACTAAAGTGGACAGACTATAGTGGAAAGACTAAAGTGGACAGACTAAAGTGGAAAAACTAAAGTGGAAAGACTAAAGTTGACAGACTATAGTGGAAAGACTATAGTGGAAAGACTGTAGTGGACAGAATAAAGTGGAGAGTATAGTGGAAAGACTAAAGTGGACAGAGAATAGTGGAAAGACTAAAGTGGACAGACTATAGTGGAAAGACTATAGTGGAAAGACTGTAGTGGACAGAATAAAGTGGAGACTATAGTGGAAAGACTAAAGTAGACAGAGAATAGTGGAAAGACTAAAGTGGAAAGACTGTAGTGGACAAAATAAAGTGGAGACTATAGTGGAAAGACAAAAGTGGAAAGACTAAAGTGGACAGACTATAGTGGAAAGACTATAGTGAAAAGACTGTAGTGGACAGAATAAAGTGGAGACTATAGTGGAAAGACAAAAGTGGACAGAGAATAGTGGAAAGACTAAAGTAGACAGAGAATAGTGGAAAGACTAAAGTGGACAGACTATAGTGGAAAGACTGTAGTGGACAGAATAAAGTGGAGACTATAGTGGAAAGACTAAAGTGGACAGAGAATAGTGGAAAGACTAAAGTGGACAGACTATAGTGGAAAGACTATAGTAGAAAGACTGTAGTGGACAGAATAAAGTGGAGACTATAGTGGAAAGACTCAATTGGAAAGACTAAAGTGGATAGACTATAGTGGAAAGAAGAAGTGGACAGACTAAAGTGGAAAAACTAAAGTGGAAAGACTAAAGTAGACAGACTATAGAGGAAAGACTGTAGTGGACAGAATAAAGTGGAGACTATAGTGGACAGAATAAAGTGGAAAGACTATAGTGGAAAGACTATAGTGGAAAGACTGTAGTGGACAGAATAAAGTGGAGACTATAGTGGAAAGACTAAAGTGGACAGAGAATAGTGGAAAGACTAAAGTGGACAGACTATAGTGGAAAGACTGTAGTAGACAGAGAATAGTGGAAAGACTAAAGTGGACAGACTATAGTGGAAAGACTATAGTGGAAAGACTGTAGTGGACAGAATAAAGTGGAGACTATAGTGGAAAGACTAAAGTGGACAGAGAATAGTGGAAAGACTAAAGTGGACAGACTATAGTGGAAAGACGGTAGTGGACAGAGAATAGTGGAAAGACTAAAGTGGACAGACTATAGTGGAAAGACTGTAGTGGACAGAATAAAGTGGAGACTATAGTGGAAAGATTAAAGTAGACAGAGAATAGTGGAAAGACTAAAGTGGAAAGACTGTAGTGGACAAAATAAAGTGGAGACTATAGTGGAAAGACTAAAGTGGAAAGACTAAAGTGGAAAGACTATAGTGGAAAGACTGTAGTGGACAGAATAAAGTGGAGACTATTGTGGAAAGACTAAAGTGGACAGAGAATAGTGGAAAGACTAAAGTGGACAGACTATAGTCGAAAAACTGTAGTGGACAGAGAATAGTGGAAAGACTAAAGTGGACAGACTATAGTGGAAAGACTATAGTGGAAAGACTGTAGTGGACAGAATAAAGTGGATACTATAGTGGAAAGACTAAAGTGGACAGAGAATAGTGGAAAGACTAAAGTGGACAGACTATAGTGGAAAGACTGTAGTGGACAGAGAATAGTGGAAAGACTAAAGTGGACAGACTATAGTGGAAAGACTGTAGTGGACAGAATAAAGTGGAGATTATAGTGGAAAGACTAAAGTGGACAGAGAATAGTGGAAAGACTAAAGTGGACAGACTATAGTGGAAAGACTGTAGTGGACAGAGAATAGTGGAAAGACTAAAGTGGACAGACTATAGTGGAAAGACTGTAGTGAACAGAATAAAGTGGAGACTATAGTGGAAAGATTAAAGTAGACAGAGAATAGTGGAAAGACTAAAGTGGAAAGACTGTAGTGGACAAAATAAAGTGGAGACTATAGTGGAAAGACTAAAGTGGAAAGACTAAAGTGGAAAGACTATAGTGGAAAGACTGTAGTGGACAGAATAAAGTGGAGACTACAGTGGAAAGAATAAAGTGGACAGAGAATAGTGGAAAGACTAAAGTGGACAGACTATAGTGGAAAGACTGTAGTGGACAGAGAATAGTGGAAAGACTAAAGTGGACAGACTATAGTGGAAAGACTGTAGTGGACAGAATAAAGTGGAGACTATGGTGGAAAGACTAAAGTGGACAGAGAATAGTGGAAAGACTAAAGTGGACAGACTATAGTGGAAAGACTGTAGTGGACAGAGAATAGTGGAAAGACTAAAGTACACAGACTATAGTGGAAAGACTGTAGTGGACAGAATAAAGTGGAGACTATAGTGGAAAGACTAAAGTGGACAGAGAATAGTGGAAAGACTAAAGTGGACAGACTATAGTGGAAAGACTGTAGTGGACAGAGAATAGTAGAAAGACTAAAGTGGACAGACTATAGTGGAAAGACTGTAGTGGACAGAATAAAGTGGAGACTATAGTGGAAAGATTAAAGTAGACGGAGAATAGTGGAAAGACTGTAGTGGACAAAATAAAGTGGAGAGTATAGTGGAAAGACTAAAGTGGACAGAGAATAGTGGAAAGACTAAAGTGGACAGACTATAGTGGAAAGACTAAAGTGGACAGACTAAAGTGGAAAAACTAAAGTGGAAAGACTAAAGTTGAAAGACTATAGTGGAAAGACTATAGTGGAAAGACTGTAGTGGACAGAATAAAGTGGAGAGTATAGTGGAAAGACTAAAGTGGACAGAGAATAGTGGAAAGACTAAAGTTGACAGACTATAGTGGAAAGACTATAGTGGAAAGACTGTAGTGGACAGAATAAAGTGGACACTATAGTGGAAAGACTAAAGTAGACAGAGAATAGTGGAAAGACTAAAGTGGAAAGACTGTAGTGGACAAAATAAAGTGGAGACTATAGTGGAAAGACAAAAGTGGAAAGACTAAAGTGGACAGACTATAGTGGAAAGACTATAGTGAAAAGACTGTAGTGGACAGAATAAAGTGGAGACTATAGTGGAAAGACAAAAGTGGACAGAAAATAGTGGAAAGACTATAGTAGACAGAGAATAGTGGAAAGACTAAAGTGGACAGACTATAGTGGAAAGACTGTAGTGGACAGAATAAAGTGGAGACTATAGTGGAAAGACTAAAGTGGACAGAGAATAGTGGAAAGACTAAAGTGGACAGACTATAGTGGAAAGACTATAGTGGAAAGACTGTAGTGGACAGAATAAAGTGGAGACTATAGTGGAAAGACTAAAGTGGACAGAGAATAGTGGAAAGACTAAAGTGGACAGACTATAGTGGAAAGACTATAGTGGAAAGACTGTAGTGGACAGAATAAAGTGGAGACTATAGTGGAAAGACTGAATTGGAAAGACTAAAGTGGATAGACTATAGTGGAAAGAAGAAGTGGACAGACTAAAGTGGAAAAACTAAAGTGGAAAGACTAAAGTGGACAGACTATAGAGGAAAGACTTTAGTGGAAAGACTGTAGTGGACAGAATAAAGTGGAGACTATAGTGGACAGAATAAAGTGGAAAGACTAAAGTGGAAAGACGAAAGTGGATAGACTATAGTGGAAAGTCTATAGTGGAAAGACTGTAGTGGACAAAATAAAGTGGAGACTATAGTGGAAAGACTAAAGTAGACAGAGAATAGTGGAAAGACTAAAGTGGACAGACTATAGTGGAAAGACTGTAGTGGACAGAGAATAGTGGAAAGACTAAAGTGGACAGACTATAGTGGAAAGACTATAGTGGACAGAATAAAGTGGAGACTATAGTGGAAAGACTAAAGTGGACAGAGAATAGTGGAAAGACTAAAGTGGACAGACTATAGTGGAAAGACTAAAGTGGACAGACTAAAGTGGAAAGACTAAAGTGGAAAGACTAAAGTGGACAGACTATAGTGGAAAGACTATAGTGGAAAGACTGTAGTGGACAGAATAAAATGGAGAGTATAGTGGAAAGACTAAAGTGGACAGAGAATAGTGGAAAGACTAAAGTGGACAGACTATAGTGGAAAGACTAAATTGGACAGACTAAAGTAGAAAGACTAAAGTGGAAAGACTAAAGTGGACAGACTATAGAGGAAAGACTATAGTGGAAAGACTGTAGTGGACAGAATAAAGTGGAGACTATAGTGGAAAGATTAAAGTAGACAGAGAATAGTGGAAAGACTAAAGTGGAAAGACTGTAGTGGACAAAATAAAGTGGAGACTATAGTGGAAAGACTAAAGTGGAAAGACTAAAGTGGATAGACTATAGTGGAAAGAATAAGTGGACAGACTAAAGTGGAAAAACTAAAGTGGAAAGACTAAAGTGGAAAGACTATAGAGGAAAGACTAAAGTGGAGAGAGAATAGTGGAAAGACTAAAGTGGACGGACTATAGTATAAAGACTGTAGTGGACAGAGAATAGTGGAAAGACTAAAGTGGACAGACTATAGTGGAAAGACTGTAGTGGACAGAATAAAGTGGAGACTATAGTGGAAAGACTAAAGTGGACAGAGAATAGTGGAAAGACTAAAGTGGACAGACTATAGTGGAAAGACTGTAGTGGACAGAGAATAGTGGAAAGACTAAAGTGGACAGACTATAGTGGAAAGACTGTAGTGGACAGAATAAAGTGGAGACTATAGTGGAAAGATTAAAGTAGACAGAGAATAGTGGAAAGACTAAAGTGAAAAGACTGTAGTGGACAAAATAAAGTGGAGACTATAGTGGAAAGACTAAAGTGGAAAGACTAAAGTGGAAAGACTATAGTGGAAAGACTGTAGTGGACAGAATAAAGTGGAGACTATAGTGGAAAGACTAAAGTGGACAGAGAATAGTGGAAAAACTAAAGTGGAAAGACTAAAGTGGACAGACTATAGTGGAAAGACTGTAGTGGACAGAGAATAGTGGAAAGACTAAAGTGGACAGACTATAGTGGAAAGACTGTAGTGGACAGAATAAAGTGGAGACTATAGTGGAAAGACTAAAGTGGACAGAGAATAGTGGAAAGACTAAAGTGGACAGACTATAGTGGAAAGACTGTAGTAGACAGAGAATAGTGGAAAGACTAAAGTGGACAGAGTATAGTGGAAAGACTATAGTGGAAAGACTGTAGTGGACAGAATAAAGTGGAGACTATAGTGGAAAGACTAAAGTGGACAGAGAATAGTGGAAAGACTAAAGTGGACAGACAATAGTAGAAAGACTGTAGTGGACAGAGAATAGTGGAAAGACTAAAGTGGACAGACTATAGTGGAAAGACTGTAGTGGACAGAATAAAGTGGAGACTATAGTGGAAAGATTAAAGTAGACAGAGAATAGTGGAAAGACTAAAGTGGAAAGACTGTAGTGGACAAAATAAAGTGGAGACTATAGTGGAAAAACTAAAGTGGAAAGACTGTAGTAGACAGAGAATAGTGGAAAGACTAAAGTGGACAGAGTATAGTGGACAGACTATAGTGGAAAGACTGTAGTGGACAGAGAATAGTAGAAAGACTAAAGTGGACAGACTATAGTGGAAAGACTGTAGTGGACAGAGAATAGTGGAGACTACAGTGGAAAGAATAAAGTGGACAGAGAATAGTGGAAAGACTAAAGTGGACAGACTATAGTGGAAAGACTGTAGTGGACAGAGAATAGTGGAAAGACTAAAGTGGACAGACTATAGTGGAAAGACTGTAGTGGACAGAATAAAGTGGAGACTATGGTGGAAAGACTAAAGTGGACAGAGAATAGTGGAAAGACTAAAGTGGACAGACTATAGTGGAAAGACTGTAGTGGACAGAGAATAGTGGAAAGACTAAAGTACACAGACTATAGTGGAAAGACTGTAGTGGACAGAATAAAGTGGAGACTATAGTGGAAAGACTAAAGTGGACAGAGAATAGTGGAAAGACTAAAGTGGACAGACTATAGTGGAAAGACTGTAGTGGACAGAGAATAGTAGAAAGACTAAAGTGGACAGACTATAGTGGAAAGACTGTAGTGGACAGAATAAAGTGGAGACTATAGTGGAAAGATTAAAGTAGACGGAGAATAGTGGAAAGACTGTAGTGGACAAAATAAAGTGGAGAGTATAGTGGAAAGACTAAAGTGGACAGAGAATAGTGGAAAGACTAAAGTAGACAGACTATAGTGGAAAGACTAAAGTGGACAGACTAAAGTGGAAAAACTAAAGTGGAAAGACTAAAGTTGAAAGACTATAGTGGAAAGACTATAGTGGAAAGACTGTAGTGGACAGAATAAAGTGGAGAGTATAGTGGAAAAACTAAAGTGGACAGAGAATAGTGGAAAGACTAAAGTTGACAGACTATAGTGGAAAGACTATAGTGGAAAGACTGTAGTGGACAGAATAAAGTGGACACTATAGTGGAAAGACTAAAGTAGACAGAGAATAGTGGAAAGACTAAAGTGGAAAGACTGTAGTGGACAAAATAAAGTGGAGACTATAGTGGAAAGACAAAAGTGGAAAGACTAAAGTGGACAGACTATAGTGGAAAGACTATAGTGAAAAGACTGTAGCGGACAGAATAAAGTGGAGACTATAGTGGAAAGACAAAAGTGGACAGAAAATAGTGGAAAGACTATAGTAGACAGAGAATAGTGGAAAGACTAAAGTGGACATACTATAGTGGAAAGACTGTAGTGGACAGAATAAAGTGGAGACTATAGTGGAAAGACTAAAGTGGACAGAGAATAGTGGAAAGACTAAAGTGGACAGACTATAGTGGAAAGACTATAGTGGAAAGACTGTAGTGGACAGAATAAAGTGGAGACTATAGTGGAAAGACTAAAGTGGACAGAGAATAGTGGAAAGACTAAAGTGGACAGACTATAGTGGAAAGACTATAGTGGAAAGACTGTAGTGGACAGAATAAAGTGGAGACTATAGTGGAAAGACTGAATTGGAAAGACTAAAGTGGATAGACTATAGTGGAAAGAAGAAGTGGACAGACTAAAGTGGAAAAACTAAAGTGGAAAGACTAAAGTGGACAGACTATAGAGGAAAGACTATAGTGGAAAGACTGTAGTGGACAGAATAAAGTGGAGACTATAGTGGACAGAATAAAGTGGAAAGACTAAAGTGGAAAGACGAAAGTGGATAGACTATAGTGGAAAGTCTATAGTGGAAAGACTGTAGTGGACAAAATAAAGTGGAGACTATAGTGGAAAGACTAAAGTGGACAGAGAATAGTGGAAAGACTAAAGTGGACAGACTATAGTGGAAAGACTGTAGTGGACAGAGAATAGTGGAAAGACTAAAGTGGACAGACTATAGTGGAAAGACTATAGTGGACAGAATAAAGTGGAGACTATAGTGGAAAGACTAAAGTGGACAGAGAATAGTGGAAAGACTAAAGTGGACAGACTATAGTGGAAAGACTAAAGTGGACAGACTAAAGTGGAAAGACTAAAGTGGAAAGACTAAAGTGGACAGACTATAGTGGAAAGACTATAGTGGAAAGGCTGTAGTGGACAGAATAAAATGGAGAGTATAGTGGAAAGACTAAAGTGGACAGAGAATAGTGGAAAGACTAAAGTGGACAGACTATAGTGGAAAGACTAAATTGGACAGACTAAAGTAGAAAGACTAAAGTGGAACGACTAAAGTGGACAGACTATAGAGGAAAGACTATAGTGGAAAGACTGTAGTGGACAGAATAAAGTGGAGACTATAGTGGAAAGATTAAAGTAGACAGAGAATAGTGGAAAGACTAAAGTGGAAAGACTGTAGTGGACAAAATAAAGTGGAGACTATAGTGGAAAGACTAAAGTGGAAAGACTAAAGTGGATAGACTATAGTGGAAAGAATAAGTGGACAGACTAAAGTGGAAAAACTAAAGTGGAAAGACTAAAGTGGAAAGACTATAGAGGAAAGACTAAAGTGGACAGAGAATAGTGGAAAGACTAAAGTGGACGGACTATAGTATAAAGACTGTAGTGGACAGAGAATAGTGGAAAGACTAAAGTGGACAGACTATAGTGGAAAGACTGTAGTGGACAGAATAAAGTGGAGACTATGGTGGAAAGACTAAAGTGGACAGAGAATAGTGGAAAGACTAAAGTGGACAGACTATAGTGGAAAGACTGTAGTGGACAGAGAATAGTGGAAAGACTAAAGTGGACAGACTATAGTGGAAAGACTGTAGTGGACAGAATAAAGTGGAGACTATGGTGGAAAGACTAAAGTGGACAGAGAATAGTGGAAAGACTAAAGTGGACAGACTATAGTGGAAAGACTGTAGTGGACAGAGAATAGTGGAAAGACTAAAGTGGACAGACTATAGTGGAAAGACTGTAGTGGACAGAATAAAGTGGAGACTATAGTGGAAAGATTAAAGTAGACAGAGAATAGTGGAAAGACTAAAGTGAAAAGACTGTAGTGGACAAAATAAAGTGGAAACTATAGTGGAAAGACTAAAGTGGAAAGACTAAAGTGGAAAGACTATAGTGGAAAGACTGTAGTGGACAGAATAAAGTGGAGACTATAGTGGAAAGACTAAAGTGGACAGAGAATAGTGGAAAAACTAAAGTGGAAAGACTAAAGTGGACAGACTATAATGGAAAGACTGTAGTGGACAGAGAATAGTGGAAAGACTAAAGTGGACAGACTATAGTGGAAAGACTGTAGTGGACAGAATAAAGTGGAGACTATAGTGGAAAGACTAAAGTGGACAGAGAATAGTGGAAAGACTAAAGTGGACAGACTATAGTGGAAAGACTGTAGTAGACAGAGAATAGTGGAAAGACTAAAGTGGACAGAGTATAGTGGAAAGACTATAGTGGAAAGACTGTAGTGGACAGAATAAAGTGGAGACTATAGTGGAAAGACTAAAGTGGACAGAGAATAGTGGAAAGACTAAAGTGGACAGACTATAGTGGAAAGACTGTAGTGGACAGAGAATAGTGGAAAGACTAAAGTGGACAGACTATAGTGGAAAGACTGTAGTGGACAGAATAAAGTGGAGACTATAGTGGAAAGATTAAAGTAGACAGAGAATAGTGGAAAGACTAAAGTGGAAAGACTGTAGTGGACAAAATAAAGTGGAGACTATAGTGGAAAAACTAAAGTGGAAAGACTGTAGTAGACAGAGAATAGTGGAAAGACTAAAGTGGACAGAGTATAGTGGACAGACTATAGTGGAAAGACTGTAGTGGACAGAGAATAGTAGAAAGACTAAAGTGGACAGACTATAGTGGAAAGACTGTAGTGGACAGAATAAAGTGGAGACTATAGTGGAAAGATTAAAGTAGACAGAGAATAGTGGAAAGACTGTAGTGGACAAAATAAAGTGGAGAGTATAGTGGAAAGACTAAAGTGGACAGAGAATAGTGGAAAGACTAAAGTGGACAGACTATAGTGGAAAGACTAAAGTGGACAGACTAAAGTGGAAAAACTAAAGTGGAAAGACTAAAGTTGACAGACTATAGTGGGAAGACTATAGTGGAAAGACTGTAGTGGACAGAATAAAGTGGAGAGTATAGTGGAAAGACTAAAGTGGACAGAGAATAGTGGAAAGACTAAAGTTGACAGACTATAGTGGAAAGACTATAGTGGAAAGACTGTAGTGGACAGAATAAAGTGGACACTATAGTGGAAAGACTAAAGTAGACAGAGAATAGTGGAAAGACTAAAGTGGAAAGACTGTAGTGGACAAAATAAAGTGGAGACTATAGTGGAAAGACAAAAGTGGAAAGACTAAAGTGGACAGACTATAGTGGAAAGACTATAGTGAAAAGACTGTAGTGGACAGAATAAAGTGGAGACTATAGTGGAAAGACAAAAGTGGACAGAGAATAGTGGAAAGACTATAGTAGACAGAGAATAGTGGAAAGACTAAAGTGGACAGACTATAGTGGAAAGACTGTGGTGGACAGAATAAAGTGGAGACTATAGTGGAAAGACTAAAGTCGACAGAGAATAGTGGAAAGACTAAAGTGGACAGACTATAGTGGAAAGACTATAGTGGAAAGACTGTAGTGGACAGAATAAAGTGGAGACTATAGTGGAAAGACTAAAGTGGACAGAGAATAGTGGAAAGACTAAAGTGGACAGACTATAGTGGAAAGACTATAGTGGAAAGACTGTAGTGGACAGAATAAAGTGGAGACTATAGTGGAAAGACTGAATTGGAAAGACTAAAGTGGATAGACTATAGTGGAAAGAAGAAGTGGACAGACTAAAGTGGAAAAACTAAAGTGGAAAGACTAAAGTGGACAGACTATAGAGGAAAGACTATAGTGGAAAGACTGTAGTGGACAGAATAAAGTGGAGACTATAGTGGACAGAATAAAGTGGAAAGACTAAAGTGGAAAGACGAAAGTGGATAGACTATAGTGGAAAGTCTATAGTGGAAAGACTGTAGTGGACAAAATAAAGTGGAGACTATAGTGGAAAGACTAAAGTGGACAGAGAATAGTGGAAAGACTAAAGTGGACAGACTATAGTGGAAAGACTGTAGTGGACAGAGAATAGTGGAAAGACTAAAGTGGACAGACTATAGTGGAAAGACTATAGTGGACAGAATAAAGTGGAGACTATAGTGGAAAGACTAAAGTGGACAGAGAATAGTGGAAAGACTAAAGTGGACAGACTATAGTGGAAAGACTAAAGTGGACAGACTAAAGTGGAAAGACTAAAGTGGAAAGACTAAAGTGGACAGACTATAGTGGAAAGACTATAGTGGAAAGACTGTAGTGGACAGAATAAAATGGAGAGTATAGTGGAAAGACTAAAGTGGACAGAGAATAGTGGAAAGACTAAAGTGGACAGACTATAGTGGAAAGACTAAATTGGACAGACTAAAGTAGAAAGACTAAAGTGGAAAGACTAAAGTGGACAGACTATAGAGGAAAGACTATAGTGGAAAGACTGTAGTGGACAGAATAAAGTGGAGACTATAGTGGAAAGATTAAAGTAGACAGAGAATAGTGGAAAGACTAAAGTGGAAAGACTGTAGTGGACAAAATAAAGTGGAGACTATAGTGGAAAGACTAAAGTGGAAAGACTAAAGTGGATAGACTATAGTGGAAAGAATAAGTGGACAGACTAAAGTGGAAAAACTAAAGTGGAAAGACTAAAGTGGACAGACTATAGAGGAAAGACTAAAGTGGACAGAGAATAGTGGAAAGACTAAAGTGGACGGACTATAGTATAAAGACTGTAGTGGACAGAGAATAGTGGAAAGACTAAAGTGGACAGACTATAGTGGAAAGACTGTAGTGGACAGAATAAAGTGGAGACTATAGTGGAAAGACTAAAGTGGACAGAGAATAGTGGAAAGACTAAAGTGGACAGACTATAGTGGAAAGACTGTAGTGGACAGAGAATAGTGGAAAGACTAAAGTGGACAGACTATAGTGGAAAGACTGTAGTGGACAGAATAAAGTGGAGACTATAGTGGAAAGATTAAAGTAGACAGAGAATAGTGGAAAGACTAAAGTGAAAAGACTGTAGTGGACAAAATAAAGTGGAGACTATAGTGGAAAGACTAAAGTGGAAAGACTAAAGTGGAAAGACTATAGTGGAAAGACTGTAGTGGACAGAATAAAGTGGAGACTACAGTGGAAAGACTAAAGTGGACAGAGAATAGTGGAAAGACTAAAGTGGAAAGACTAAAGTGGACAGACTATAGTGGAAAGACTTTAGTGGACAGAGAATAGTGGAAAGACTAAAGTGGACAGACTATAGTGGAAAGACTGTAGTGGACAGAATAAAGTGGAGACTATAGTGGAAAGACTAAAGTGGACAGAGAATAGTGGAAAGACTAAAGTGGACAGACTATAGTGGAAAGACTGTAGTAGACAGAGAATAGTGGAAAGACTAAAGTGGACAGAGTATAGTGGAAAGACTATAGTGGAAAGACTGTAGTGGACAGAATAAAGTGGAGACTATAGTGGAAAGACTAAAGTGGACAGAGAATAGTGGAAAGACTAAAGTGGACAGACTATAGTGGAAAGACTGTAGTGGACAGAGAATAGTGGAAAGACTAAAGTGGACAGACTATAGTGGAAAGACTGTAGTGGACAGAATAAAGTGGAGACTATAGTGGAAAGATTAAAGTAGACAGAGAATAGTGGAAAGACTAAAGTGGAAAGACTGTAGTGGACAAAATAAAGTGGAGACTATAGTGGAAAAACTAAAGTGGAAAGACTAAAGTGGAAAGACTATAGTGGAAAGACTGTAGTGGACAGAATAAAGTGGAGACTATAGTGGAAAGACTAAAGTGGACAGAGAATAGTGGAAAGACTAAAGTGGACAGACTATAGTGGAAAGACTGTAGTGGACAGAGAATAGTGGAAAGACTAAAGTGGACAGGCTATAGTGGAAAGACTATAGTGGAAAGACTGTAGTGGACAGAATAAAGTGGAGACTATAGTGGAAAGACTAAAGTGGACAGAGAATAGTGGAAAGACTAAAGTGGACAGACTATAGTGGAAAGACTGTAGTGGACAGAGAATAGTGGAAAGACTAAAGTGGACAGACTATAGTGGAAAGACTATAGTGGAAAGACTGTAGTGGACAGAATAAAGTGGAGACTATAGTGGAAAGACTAAAGTGTACAGAGAATAGTGGAAAGACTAAACTGGACAGACTATAGTGGAAAGACTGTAGTGGACAGAGAATAGTGGAAAGACTAAAGTGGACAGACTATAGTGGAAAGACTGTAGTGGACAGAATAAAGTGGAGACTATAGTGGAAAGACTAAAGTGGACAGAGAATAGTGGAAAGACTAAAGTGGACAGACTATAGTGGAAAGACTGTAGTGGACAGAGAATAGTGGAAAGACTAAAGTGGACAGACTATAGTGGAAAGACTGTAGTGGACAGAATAAAGTGGAGACTATAGTGGAAAGACTAAAGTGTACAGAGAATAGTGGAAAGACTAAACTGGACAGACTATAGTGGAAAGACTGTAGTGGACAGAGAATAGTGGAAAGACTAAAGTGGACAGACTATAGTGGAAAGACTGTAGTGGACAGAATAAAGTGGAGACTATAGTGGAAAGACTAAATTGGACAGAGAATAGTGGAAAGACTAAAGTGGACAGACTATAGTGGAAAGACTGTAGTGGACAGAGAATAGTGGAAAGACTAAAGTGGGCAGACTATAGTGGAAAGACTGTAGTGGACAGAATAAAGTGGAGACTATAGTGGAAAGATTAAAGTAGACAGAGAATAGTGGAAAGACTGTAGTGGACAAAATAAAGTGGAGACTATAGTGGAAAGACTAAAGTGGAAAGACTAAAGTGGAAAGACTATAGTGGAAAGACTATAGTGGAAAGACTGTAGTGGACAGAATAAAGTGGAGACTATAGTGACAAGACTAAAGTGGACAGAGAATAGTGGAAAGACTAAAGTGGACAGACTATAGTGGAAAGACTATAGCGGAAAGACTGTAGTGGACAGAAT